>CAHIKZ030001113.1:3875000-4475000 GCA_903632075.3 Acanthosepion pharaonis
ATAAAAATTTGGAAAAAATATAACTTTTTAAAAAATATTTACAAAATTATCACTGCTAACAATGCAGAAATAGAATCCATGAAATAGAAAAAAATTGTTGATTACAAACCTGGTTACTTATATGATAAAAATACATAAACTTAGAGTCTGTCTCAGACCAATTATTTTTCTTACAGTTTACCAAATAACATAAACAGTCATTCAGAGTACACTACCATACATACCAAACAACTATAACATTAACTCTAAAAATGAATTCCGACAAATTTTGTACAAAACTAACAGTTGCAACTTTGCTATATGATGAAAGCCTTTTTACTGATGTTCCCATGAAAGAAATTATAGATATAATATTAAAATATGTATATAAACGTTCTTCTCTTCTACCCTTATAATCTTCTTGACTTTTTTACTAGGATTGTTTTCTGATCATCTTGGTGATACGTATACATCTTGATGGCATCACAATGTGGCCAGCTCTTCATCTGAAGTTCTTTAATCGTTATGCCCCATCTATAAAACAAAGTCTGAAATAAACACATTGTACAGGGTGTTGCAGCAAAATCCGACACTTGACTAAAAGAAAATGAAATAGGCAATAAAAACAAAAGTTGTACATGCAGAGACCCAACAGTTTATTTAGCAACAGTTAGAGTTACATACTACATTATTTTACAATGTAACAACCGCCACCAGTGACAACCATCTCAAGGTGGGTGCAAAATGAGTCACACACTTTGGTGACCATGTCCTTGTCCATAGTGGTGAACGCCTCCACAATGGCAGCCTTTAGAGACTCAACCATGTTGTGGGTGTGCTTGTTGGTCTTGGCCTCAATCATGCCCCAGAAGAAATAGTCAAGGGGATTGCAGTTGGGTGAGGAGGGTGGCCACAAGTTCGGCGACCAGTGGTGAAGAACATTGTTGAGCAGCCACGCCTGGGTCATCTTGGCCTTGTGTGTCTCATTCATCCAGGGTTTCACGATGCTCCTCAGCACCTCCTGCTAGATCTCAGCAGTGTCTGTCAGGCCCTTTTGAAAGAAGAATGGAGGCATGACATACCCCTCACTGGAGATGATACCAAGGACCATGATGGAGGAGGGAAACTTTGTATGCTTCATAACGGGAACCTCCTCGATGTCTTTGCAGATCCACCTGTCATTCTACCTGTTGCTCATCTGGTCCTGGATGAAATTCTTTTCATCAGAGAAGAACCTCAGAATCCTGGTGGACCCATGCTTGAGCTCATTCAGCAAAGCTGCTGCCTTGACCTTCCTTGAATCCTTGAAGGTATTCGTGATGAGTATGCAATGAGATTTGCGGTAGGAGGAGTAACCAATGTACTTCTTGATCGTTTGACAGATTGTTGACTTGTGACAGCCCATGTCAGCAGCAATCTTGGTGTAGCTATGGCTGCCATCATTGTTGACTGTCTTCTTGACAGTGGCAATGAACTCATCGGTCCTAACAGCTGAAGAACAAACATTGTGGGCCTTTTGTTTAGCAGTAAATTTGTCCTTGTTCTCACACACCTTCCACTTCCTCCAAATGTCCATGACCATGGTCCTCTTGAACCCAAACCAGGCCATCACTTCCGCAGACTTCTTCTCGATATGAAAAGAAGCTACTACCGCTGCTCTGTGCTCATATTCCATCCTGGAAAAGGGTAGAAAAAAAAACATTATTTAGTTGTCAGACTGTCGGGTATCTGCATATACAACTTTTGTTTTTATCGCCTGTTTCATTTTCTTTTTGTCAAGTGTCGAATTTTGCAGCAACATCCTGTATATATAAACTAAATGCATAAAATATATTAGACAGACAGTATATAAATATTAGCCATGTATTATTATTTTCATAGTTAGTTTTAACATTTGCATAACTAAACAACTCTGACCACACAACGAAAAAATAAATTGGGCAGTAAATTGGATTAACGCAACAGCTAAAATTGAGCCATTTTTATTCACCCTAGGATCAACATGATTTTAGAAGGTCTATATAAATTTATTTTACAAATTAAGCATTCATTTAATTTTGAAATCATGATGATCACCTGTAAAAGAAACAAATTGAAGCTAATCAACACAAGAAAGATTTCTGATTGCTTTAACATTACATATATTTTGTAAGATTGGATTGTCTGAGGATGATTTCAATATGAGATGAAAGCCAAAAGAGGAGGAGCTTAATTCAACATGAAATAAAGGATATCATTATCTAAATGGATCTAAGAATGCAGAATCAAATGTCTACTTCTCAACAATTCATAGCATAGATTGCATTAGAAAAAAATCCACTGCAGAAGAAAATACATAAAAAGTAGACCCATAGACTTTAGCTGGGGAGTATAGAGCCATGCCCTATGTGAAATGTCACCATTGTTTCCATAGCAAATAGTTATATACAGGCGGACCCAAAAAGAATGGGAATTTTTGAAGTGTATATTGCCAGACATGGCAATACTGCGAGACAGTGACCTTGAGCAAGTAAACATTTCACCATTTAGAATTCAAGATGAAATTCACAGTATCCCAGCTGAAATGTTGCAGCAGTCAATGTGGAATCTCAACAGTAGATTTCAAGAATGCATTCATACAGGAGGACGCCATCTACAGGACGTAATTTAAAAAAAATAAAAATTCCATCATTGTTTCTTAAATGACATGTTTTAAGGTTTCAATTACTATGAATAAAATATTTTTCTTCTATCACTCTTGGTTTTATTGGATTGTTAAAAAGTTCCTGTTTTTTTGGGTCACCCTATATATATATATATATATATATATATATATATATATATATATATATATATACCTATTTGCTATGGAAAGTGGGTAAAGAACAACTAGGAAACATTTATGAATCTAACATGTTTCACTTTCAATAAAAGTGAAACATGTTAGATTGATAAATGTTTCCTAGTTGTTCTTTATCTTATCATTATGTCTTATTCTGATCCATATTTGATCTGCATTTGATCTTTAACTCTCTCTCTCTCATGCACACATACACACACACACACATCTATATATATATATATATATATATATATATATATATATATAGATAGATAGATAGATAGATAGATAGATAAATATAGTGAATTTCATTTCAATGCATGTCTTCTCTCTAAGTAACATGATTAAAATTGGTTTACATGACACCAATAGCAGGAATAAATGCCTGTCCAGATCACAGTTTTGTCATGTTTGCTACATTGCTGGGTTCTTCATCATTTTTCTTAGATACTGTAAATTACATGGCAGTGCCCATCTTCTCTCTGAGTAATATCAGATACATATTATTGAGTTGCAATACACAATAGACAGGAAAGAATCCCTGACCTAACTGGCGCATATATAGTTGGTTGAATTTGAAATGCAGACAGGTATATGAACTGATTGAAATTATCAGATAAAAACATGTATGACCATTTAGCTTTTAACATTTCTTTTCATCTTTGAAATTCTCCTGTTGTGTTCAATAACAAACATCTTTGTTCAAAGCAGATTTCAATGGTAATGTACTTATTTTGTTATATTTGATTTATTCTATCCTGGGTATTAAATAAAATTTATTTTTGAGACATTTTCTAATATCTGAATGGAGAAAGTAACAATAAAAAAAATTAAACAAAGTATATTTAGTTTGCAAAGGAATGAAGATATTTAAAAGCAATACCAAAAGATATGGTTTCATTTTGGTAAGAACTCACAAGAGTTTATCTATATAAAAAAAACAAAAACCTTTTTCTCTGTTTGATGCGTAAATGGAAAACACTAAAAGAAAAAAAGATGAAGAATTAAAATAAGTTTTTCTTTAATAAATAATTTATTATATTTGAAATTTTCTCTTTGGGGTTTAAAACTGACTTCATGTAGAGAAGAATATACTCTTGAACTTTCTATGACTTAATACTATTATCTATCACATTGACTGAAGTTAAGATCGGTGTCATCGTGAATGCCACATCACTTAGATGACTGTATAGTATGTACTTTGCTAGTGCTATGTATGCTTTTGTATTCAGAACTGTTTTCTTCTAGACAGATTGCCAACCCTGCCTAGAGATTCTAATCTGCTCTGTTTTTTTTTAACCCTTAGCTGGGGGAGAAAATAGATTCATAACTCACACCAGGATATTTGTGTGAAAGTGAATGTAATGAACTGGACTAGAATTCAAACTCCACATACTGATTTATTTTTTCAAGTTTCTAACCATTGCATACCTCCAAATCCAATGCTTGGATCTATTAGTTATCTATCTGTGCATCTTCTCAAACCAAAATTGGTACAAAGCTGATTTTAAAATGGGTCACTCTCATGTAAATGGAAGTAAAGACAAAAACTGTTTGAGCCATCTTTGTATTTCCTTTTATGGGGTTACTTGAGCACCAGGAATTAACCATAATGTTGTTTCTGAAGAAGGGCTATTACCTAGGGTGATGATCCCAGGGGACCAAGGACATTATACTATATTTTTCCACTTGATAGGGTTCTGGCTGAGCCAGAGAAGTATTGTGCATAAGAAACCTAATAGTCTTAAGTGTTCCAAATTTCTTAGATGAAGCATTTGTTTTAAATGTTTTTAATTATTTTTCATCATATTTTTCATACTTTTTATCATATTTTCTTCAGATTTTCAGTTATGCCAATTTTCTTTACTACTTTCTGTTTTAATATTATTCTTCATCTTTTCAAAACTTTAGAAATGTGGAGTATTATGCCAGAATTGGCTTATCAATCAATTTCGCACCAGACTGCCAAAGAAGCCATGTAAAGAGTTGACTTCTGGCCATTGAATGGTAAAGCATATGGCTTCACACAGCATCCACTTGAAAGTATGAGGAAATTTGTAATATACATGGTTATCTAAACAATCACCTTAGAGAGGAGATAGTCATTCCATAAAGTACCACTTTTCAGAGAAGAGCTCTGAGAGCTGCACCATACAGTGGCCAAGAGTAACTAACAACTCAGGAGTGAAATAAAATGTAATATAATGAAAGGTTCAAATCTCACATTATTCAGTTCATCTACACATGTTATCATTTTACTGTTATGCCCATTTTATGACATATGGAATTAATTTTTAAAACATATAATTTTGTCTCTCCATTGACAGCATGTACGTATTAAGGTATTAAATATGGAAATGATACCTAGATTATTCATATTCTAACAGTAATACTTACCACAATTCCTAACCACTTATTTTTAGTGCATTTCTGGAATAAGATCATAGGCAAGAGATAACTAACAGAGTGTACTAATGAAAGTTGAAAGCACATGAAAGATTTATCTGGGGACTCAAGTGGCATTGGAAGATTATTTTTGATATAAACACCGAACTCGAGCATGTGAATTCTGGAATCTTTTTGGTAAAGAGGAAGATAGCCTAGAACAGAGAATTCATTGGTAGCAATGGAAGAATTTAAATTGGTGTTATGTCTTCGTTCCATTGAATGAAGGTAAACACAGTCATGAAATATAATATTCAATAAGAATGAAAATGCACCGTATAGTAGAAAATATTGCTAAAGACAAATATACAACAATCACTATTGATTAGACTGAATTAATGCTTGCATGTACAGTGACACACAAAAAGTTACAACACATTACAAAAAATGTTTCTTTAGGTATTTCTAACACTGATTAATGAAACATTTACTGCTAACAATTCATATGTTTAAGCCTTTAGTCAAACAATCAGATTTTAAAAAAATAATCAATAAAAATATCCCATGAAGAAAAACCAATATTTAATTACGCAAAGGTTTTCAATACATTTATTTAATCATCTATTAATATTTTGTAGTGTAACTGTTATTGCTAATTACAGCATGTAGACATTTAGAGTAGTCCCCTAGGAATTTCTTGTTAATATTTTTCCATTCTTCATGACAAAATTCCTTTAGTTCATGCAGGTTTTGCAGGTTCCTTCTTTGAATTCTCAGTTTCAGCTCTCTCCATAAATTTTCAATTGGATTGAGATCTGGAGATTGAATTGGCCATTTTAGATTGTCTATTCTATTTGAAATTAACCATGATTTTGTAAGCTTTTGTAAATATGTTTAGGATTGTTGTCTTGTTGAAAGACCCAACCTGGTTTCAAGCCCCACGAATGTGCACTCTGACATAAATTTCTCTCCAAAATATAATATTCTCCATTCATCCTCTGTTCTATTATTTCAATGTTCCTTACACCTTGGCCACTAAAGCAGCTCTAGATTGTGATTTATCCTCCCCCAAATTTTATTGTTAGCAAATATTCAGTAACCTTCTTTCTCCAGACCTTTGTCACAGTATTTCTGCCTAATGTTCAATTTTTATTTCGTTTAACCAAAGTACATTTTCCCAAAATGCTGCAGGCCTGATACAATGTTCATTTGCAAAATCCAGTCTAGCAAGAAAGTTAAGAAGTGTTTTTTTCTTTGGAGTCCTCAAAAACATGTCATATTGACAAAGTGAAAGACTAATTGTATCCGTACTCACTTTTACTCCACTTACTTCTAGTCCTCCCTGAATTCCTTTAAGCATAACTCGGGGCTTATTGCCAACTTTTCTTGCCAATAATCTTGTTGTGCATTCCATTACCTTTCTAGAACAAGCTTTTTTGGGGACAAATGGAATGACACATCTTCCAGTGATGAAATATTGTATCAACTGAAATCATTGATACATTTACCTGACTAGATATCTTCATATAACCATGTTCATTTTTTTGAAGATTAACAATACATTAACAGAGGACTTGATCAATTATTTTGCTTTTCACCATTTTGTCAATGTTTAAAGGATGGTTGACAGAAAAAGAATGACCCAATACTTTTAATCATTCCTAAAAGTAATCATAAAATTAATCTGGAACATTCTAAAAAAACAACCCCATCCTAATTTGGAACAGTCTAGTAAAATCTGAATGCTTATAAAAAAAGCTGTTTTAAATAAAAAAAAAAGAACCTCTTGTAAACTTTTGAGTTACTAAATATTGGTTTTTCTTTTAGGGATACTTTTTTGAAGTTTGTAAAAAAATCTGATTGCTTGACTGAATATCTAAATATATGTTCTATGAGCAGTAAAAGTCTATTTAATGTAACTGTATTAGAAATACCTAAAAAAACATTTTTGTAATGTGTTGTAAACTTCTGTGTGGCACTGTATTTGATTAATAAATCCTACATGCCATCTTACAAATTATATAAGCAGTTTCTTTAACTAGAAGATAATTAGTATGAAAGTTCAATATAACTAGTCAAGAATACACCAGTTTAAATTTAAAATACAAAATGATTGTGAAAGATTGAGAAAGAAAATTTTAATAATTCTTAACATTAAATTTTTACTCATTCTCTGCCTGTCATTTTGAATTTTATTTTTCAATAAATAAAAGCCAAAAAGCTAAAAATGTCTTGACTTTTTGGCAATTTTATAAAATTACTTTTTTTTAGATGAAGATGTGGGTGGAACTGTAAATCATTTCAAATCATGGATGCTTCAAACTGGATTTTCTTTTTTCTTCTTCTTTTTTCCTCAGTTGAATGAGACCCTCAAGTCATTTCACTCAGATTTCCTTTCAGGGAGACATATATAAAATTGGTGGAAGATTTGTTCAAAATTAGTTCATGACAGAGAAATAGGAATAAGAGGAAGAAATGTCTGTAGGACATTTATTTGTGTTTTTTTTTTTTTTTTTTTTTAGAACAAAGAGAAATTGTCTTGTAAATGTAGCATCAGAGATTTAAAAATCTCCTTGTGAACAGAAAGATCTTGGCTAAAGTAACATTTACAATTGGGGAAAAATTGCTTTCTCAAAAACTGTTCTTGTCTGTAATTCTAAAAAGAGTCAGTATCAATTCCAAAAGTTGTTTTGCTTATTGAACTCATTGATTTATTGATTACTAGATTTTGGTCAATCAACAGCACCTACACTGAATCCGTCATAACAATTCATGATGTAGTGTTAGCAAATACTAAACACTTCATATAACTCAGTGGATGGATCAGTTAAAACAAATATAGTATAGATGAGAAGGAAATTAAACATAGAAGAGACTTTATTGGAGGCAATTTTGAATACACTGCAAATTGCCACACAACCAAAACATTAGCCTAAAAATTTGAGCCATGTTCTTAATTAGATTCATCAAATAGAGATTTTCATATTGATGTCATGCATGGCACCAATTTGTCAAAAATGCTTTCTCAGGTGGATGATTAAAGTTGGCTTTCTTTGAACTTTGTGCCTGATACTACAGAATCTCAAAGATTAATTATAATTTATATATTTTAAATTATAAAAAACACATCACCTGAGGACTTTCAGCAGCAACAACAACTGATATGGATAGGCCATATAACTTGAAGAGAAATTAATATGATGAAGATGTTGACATTCCACATTGTTTCAAACAAACTTTAAGGAGTAAGCCTCAATCAATACTGGAAAGAGAAATGACAGTTACTGGACTTTAGAAAACTATTTTCCTGAAAAATTGTTTTAATAGGTTTTATAACTTTCAATCATAAGTAACTCCTTGGCCAGAGAATGTAAAATATTTCTTATTATATATAGAAAATATAGAAAAAAATAACAAAACTTAATGAAAAACCACTGCCATAATACAGTTTCTCTCTCTCTCTCTCTCTCTCTCTATATATATATATATATATATATATATATATATATAATGATAATAATAATAATGGACACTCCCATCGGTTTTGACGTATGAGGATCTGACAGCTTAGTTCATTCAGTTATGCGATAATCTTAAGTGGCACTTAAGATCCACTAGTGATTTACAAAGGAGGCCACGTATGGAGCAAGAGTGAGGATTGTGAGATGAGCTCACTGTTAGATTGGCTGACCTTTTAGATCTTGTTCTCGCTTATTGAAGATGATTCAGACAAGGAGATTGAAAACTGCTGTGTCCACTAAAACACATTGATCTCCATTCTACCTGCTCCAAAGCTAAGTGCTCAAGGGTGTTATGTGGTATATTGACTGCTGACAAGTTGCTTTTCAGCTTGTCTTTGCATCTTAGCCATGGGCATCCTACATTCCTGTAGCTCTGATCTAACTGGCTGTACATTAGGATCTTGGGTATCCTGTCATCAGACATTCTCAAGACATGACCAGACCACCGTAACTGAGACTGTATGAGAAAAGTCTTGATTCCTCCAATATTACACCTGTTAAACAGGTGTACATTAGATGTCCTATCTTGAAGGTTAACTCCACAGATTGCATGCAGACTGCTTTTATGGAAAACATCCAGCTGGCATATATGGTACCTGTATGGAGTCCATGACTCTGACCCATACAAAAGGAGAGCAAGTACAATAGCTCTGTAAACCCAAATTTTCGTATCCAGTCAAATACCCCGCTTATTCCACAAGTGATGGCGAAGTTTGCCGAAAGCACTGGTAGACATAGCAATCTAATGCATGATTTCATCACCTCAAGTTCCACTGTAGTTGACTTTGCTACCAAGATAGGTGAAAGACTTTACATAGTTCAGGGCTTTGTCTTCTACTTTCAATGGTCTCTCTGGAAATTTGTAGACTGGGGTTTTTTGTTTTTCACCACAGAATTGCTTCGGAGTAGGACAAGGTTGGTGCACTACTTCAGTTTTCTTTATGCTAAGTGTAAGACCAAAGGCTTTACATGCAGCAGAGAAATGATTTATTAGATGTTAGGCCTCCTCAAAGGATGTCACTACACATGCACACACACACACACACACACACACACACACACATATATATATATATATATATATATATATTTATTAAAGACATTTTTATGTTTAACGTTCTTTTTTATAGATACAAGTATTTAAGTAAATGCTCTGTTTATAATAAACAGTATTAAATAACATTTACCGGCCTGAATTTATTTAATACTGTTTATTATAAACAGAGCATTTACTTAAATACTTGTATCTATAAAAAGAACGTTAAACATAAAAATGTCTTTAATAAATAAATTGTCGGACTTTGTCCATTTCTTAATATATATATATATATATATATATACATTTATTTATTTGTGTGTATGTGTGTGTTTCATTCATCAAGGAAGGTACTATAGTTTTTTAACCTAAGTACTTTCAATCTTTTCTAAGATCATTTTCAAGGATAAATTACAAAGACAAACTTATGAATTTCACCTTAACCTCAAGAAACTGATTAGACAAATGGAAATGAAAAGTATAAAAATAACTATACAAATTATGTCTTTAATTTTATTTGGTGAAACATGTTTGAATGAAGATATGCTGCATAAATATATATACATACATATATATATATATATATATATATATATATATATATATATATATATATATAATCAGAAATAGATAACAAACAGAAAATGCCAGCTAATTTTATCCTAATCGGCTCAGTTCCAGCAATGCGTTCCAAACAAGCAATACAATTTGGCAACTCCCAAGTAATTCAGCTGATTGCAAATCTATGCACGGGGTTGCTCTCAAATTCTATTCAGCTTATGGCCACATTACATTGAAACACCAATTTCTGTATGATCACCAAATTTAAGCAATGCTGAGCTTGATCAGTATCTAGATGGGTGACCACTTGAGAATACCAGGTGCCCTAAACTTGAATGTGTGAGTGGTCTGATGGATAATAATTCAAGATTGTTAATCAAAGAACCAAGTTCCAATTCCTTTTGAGTTCATTGTATTCACTTACACACAAATACGCTCAGGGATGATCTGATTCCATTTCTTCTTCCCAAGCTATATGTTAATTAGTAATTCTTGTATCACTAAACCATTATTATCTCCAAAAGAATAAATAAATAAAATTGCATAAAAGATATTTAGATTTCAACATTAAATAACTCATAGAGGTTGATATACTGCTAAACTAAAATAACCAACCAATTCCCTTCATGCTGAGCAAAGAAAACTTCATCATACTGAAATCTATACTGACACATTGATGCATACTACTTCTGTCAATTTTCTCACCATTCAACAGTGTTTCATATCTATTATTTATGTGTAGAAATAAAAGAAGTTCTTCAGTATATCTGCACCCATTTTCTGTTCACCATATGTGGAGATACATCAATAAGTCTGTAACCTAATGAAAAAAGAAGCATTTATTTTATACAATGAATACTTATTTTACAAGATAATCTCCTTTGTCAATGCACCTAACCTAAACTTCTCCGTTAATCACAAAAATTGAATACTGCTCACCAAATCAGGATTCAGTTAATAATTTCAAATTAGAATTCTGCTAGCAATATCAGACTATGAATTTAGTGAATCATCATCATATTTCTATAAATGAGAATTCTCTCAGTTTTTATGGATTGTATGCAAGGCCAGATTATTTTAGGGCCTCTAAGCTAATGAAATGATAGACCTACCCTCAATATTTTTTACTCTTGAAATATTTTAGTGACATTTACATAACTGGAAATAAATTTTTGTTTGTCCATAAAAATGTTCTTTTAGAAATACCACTATCTTATTTTTATTTCAAACTAAATTGGCACATATTTGAACACAACTGAAGTAAAATACAGATTTTTATAACTAGCGTTAGATCAATAAAACACTAAAAATAAATATGAGTTTTAACATATAGAAAATTAAATTTACTGCTTTATAAAAATTTCTAAGATTTAAACATTCTGAACTAACATGAAACATGTTATGGACTTGAAACACAATGACACAAACTACATTATTTTTCTTGCTTTGTTTCCTACAAAGTCAAATAAATATGACTTTGTCATATTGATATCATTTCAGTTTATGAAACTTTTACAAGTTACAACTTCAAGAAAATTAAAACCCTTGCTTGATAAAAACTTGAGAGGCCCTAAGCTGCCGAGTATATCCACCTAAAGGATATTCTGACTCTGACTGTATGCATGAAAAAGGCTGTAGAATGGATTGGTTGAAACAGTTTCCTCATAACAGTACAAGTTAATCTCAGTCGAGATCAGAGTCTACAGCAATTAATTGTAAAGTTCATAATCCTTTCCATTACTGAATAGTATGAAGACTACCTTCTCCTAGACTGGTTGCCAATAATGGCTAGAGAGTTCAGTCTGCTCTGCATTTTACCCATAGTTGGCAGGAAAAATATGGGCATTTATACTATCTCTACATCCTTCATAATAACAAGCATGTGATAAAGAATAAATTCTAGATTTTCAGTAATACTTGGTAAAAAAAATTCTGCTATTTACTTCAACTTATGAGATTTGTCATTTATATTTTTGGATGGCAGAAAGGCATGATCACACTAAGAAATGCCTGAAAATGCTGATACAAATTCAACACTCAGAAGCAGCATTGTTTTTAGAATGGTTTATTCATTTTTCTCCTTTTAACAAAAGGTGTATTGGTACCTTCACATGCTTATTTCTTGCTTTCAAATCCCAGAACATTCATATTTGCAATGTGTCTGTTCTATTGGCACATGTGTTTTTGCCTGAAAGGTACATTTTGAGGTGAGATTTAATAATTATATTCGGTATGTTTAACTTTCTGCAGCATAATGCTAAATAAGGAATGGAAGATTGAGTTGTACCAATCTTCTCAAAGAATTAGATTTGCTTGTTTTGAAAATTACCAACTGAAATCCAGGACATTTCACAGAGTCTGAACATCAAGCACTTTACAGTGGTAGTGTATGTACAGTGATCTCACCTGAGTCATCATTAGGTAGAATATCAAATACAATTGGGGTATTTCTGATTATTTTTGAAGAATCTTGGGGGTGTGGGGATTTGGGCCTTTGCAAAAATATTCAACTCATCCCCAAAGAAAAAAGAAAGTAAAAGAAGAAAACAGATAAAATGTAAATCCAAAATTTTATATTCTAGATTTTTTGTACTGTTTTCAAAAATTCTTTTATTTTTTTTTAGACCAGATTCTTCTGATGAAACAGCTTTCATATGACAAGGAAATAGGCCATACACAGGAAGATTTCTTAATGTTCTCTCTTTGATTCAATCTCTTACTCCAACTGATACTTGGACTGGTTATATGATTAATTGCCTTTTATTTATACATGGCATGTGGACATAGTAGTAAACACAAGAATATGCATGAATATTTAACAAAGATATTGGCTCTATTTGAATATGGATTACTTGAAAGATATGGAATTTGCAATCACTTAATAACTATACATGCTTAAAAGCTGAAACTTTAAGATTAATTATTTAAAATATTTGTTTTAGATATGTAAATTTTATATTTCTTTGTCAGTTATAGGTTAATTAAATTTTATTTTAAATTGGTTGGGATATTCTATCTTAATAATTTAAGATTTAATAATTTCAGTAAAAAGGTTTTCTTTTTATTTTGTTTGAAACTGATTAATTAATAAAATATGTTCTAATAACATGTCTGCTATAATTTAAATCTGTCTAATTTGTTCATTTTACCAAATCTTAATTTATACAAATTTATAGATTTCCTTCACAAACACTACATTTTATTAATCTACAATTATAATTTCCACATTAACCTCTGATTTTCATTGATGTCCAAATAACACTAGGGCTTTAAAAATTTCACTTGTTTCTTATATATTCTTGTTGTTTTTAAATTGTTCCTTGGATCTCTATCCTACATAATCTCCTTTATGATTACTACAAGTGCTGCAGTAATTATAGGCACTACCTTTATTCTAATATACCTATGTTTTTTTGATTCCTGTGCAATGACTAAATATTTTTTTCCAATTTTTATCATTTTCCAAGTATCTATACAAATATTTCTCAACTTTTTCAAGCAATAGCACACCTAGGAGCAAATGAAAATATCATGGCACACTTAGTGAAATTTTTAAATGTTATGAAATAAAACCATAGATTTTAAAAAATACACACACAAATATGAACTTATTTTATTTCAATGTTTCTATTTGTAGGGCTTATTTAATAAAATACTAGCACAGTACCATTACTATTTCCATATATATATATATATATATATATACCATGATGATATTTTGAGGAACACTTAAGAGGATGGCACATTAATGTGCTGTGTCATGGTGGTTGAGAATCACTGATCTATACTATTATTTTGCTTGTTTTTATATATAATCATCAATGCATTTTAATCTGTAGGATCATAGTGTAGCATCTTTTTAATCCATATCTATTCTGAGCTGGAATCAGTTAAACTTTCAGACAGAGAACCCTTGTTGGGGATTAGTGAATGTATTTGGTTAAATCAGAAGGAATTTTTAGGTGGCGTGTTCATTAACATTCATCCACAACAAATAATAAATGAATATTTAGAACAGGTCATGCAAAGCAGAGTTAAAAGCAAAGACAAGTAAAATACACAACAATACGGTAATTTATATACAATTTAAAATAAATATATACAAAAGAGTTATGAATTGGTGATTTGTTGTATATTGATGTAATAAGACATGTAGTTTGTTGTTGAGTATGTTTGAATGCTTAAATCAGTGTTTTGATGATTTGTTGTAAGAATTAATTAATTAAGAATTATTCCACACCCTCATTCAGTAAAAAAGAATTTGGAAAAGTGGAGAAGAGGAAAAGCAGACATGATTAAAAAAAAAAGAGTAAAGAATGCTAGAAATTACAAAACAATACAGGTGAAAGTGAACTATATATGTTTGCATGTGTAGAGAAGAGAAATGACTGGCGACAAAAGAAAGACATAGAGAAACAGTCTTGAGGACTGGACATCAAGAAAAATGAAAGAATGTTTGAGTAATGACTATTTTATGAAACCAGAAGGTTCAGGTGTTAAATAAAAAAATGTTTTGTGTCTTATGTTATTATTTTATTTACAGCTAAATAATAAAAAAAAACAAGTGAACATCCTGTAAGTGTGATACTATGTTTGCCAAGGGTTGTATTTCTTATATCTTGCTTCCTACTTTTTTCCTAGATTTCTCTTAGAATGAGTATATGCATCGTATCTGGTTTCACTTTAAAATTCAATATAACTATATGTAGTAAAATGAGATAAACAATATATATTATATCATGTTTCATGTTAACTTCCCAATAAGATATATATATATATATATATATATATATATATATATATATAGGTATCAAGTTACACCTCCTTTTACCATAACAATGGAATATAATAAGACAAAGAAATGGAAATCAAGTTGTGTGATCATTAAATATGTAAAGATTCATTGTGCTTTATGTTGTAGAATAAATGATGTGAGTAATTATTTATATTTAATTTGAGTGAATTCATAGTCCTTATTCTGTTTGTTAATAAAGACAAATCAGATTTATTAAAAAGTGATATTCATTAATTAGGAAACTGAGAGTTAGTGCTTTTTCATCTTTGCCCAAATTAACAAATCATGAACAACTTCTTGAATTTATCTTGAATATTATTTTATGTTTTCTTATTTAATATCAGTGTTAATTACAGTTCTGCCCAAAAAATGAACTCACAAAACAAGTGTAAACATTTCTTTAGACAGATAATTTTAAATGCTATATCTTGTGTGTTTTTGTGCACATATATATATATATATATATATATATATATATATATATATATATATATAATTATGAAAGTAGATATTGGCATCAACACCTAGAGGCAACAGTCGGTTTCATGATAAATGCAATTGTCAGGCCATTGTGATTGCATTTAGCATGAAACAGACTGTCACCTCTAGGTATTGATTTCAATGTCCACTTTTATATTCACATACACTCTATTCCTTATATTGAGAACTTTAATCCATTAATATAGCATACTGTAAAACTATATTTTATCATATATATATATATATATATATATATACTGTCTGATCTGGCATGCTTTTATTATTTAGCTATGAAGAGCATCACAAGGTTCTAAGTGTGTGGGGGGGGATGTTTGTGTCAAAAATTCACTTTGTTTATTTCTATCTATTCTTCATCCATATTAAGTGCGTAGATATAATATATGTATATTATCTATGGTATAAAAGTACTTAATATTGGGATGCAATATATATATATATATATATATATATATATATATATATATATATGTATGTATATGTATATATATATATATATATATATATATATATATATATATATATATATATATATATATATATATATATATATATGTGTATGTATATATATATATATATATGTATATATATATATATATATATATATATATATATATATATATATGTATATATATATATATATATATGTATATATATATGTATATATATATATATATATGTATATATATGTATGTATATATATATATATATATATATATATATATATATATATATATTATTTGCAGAATTTGTATTTTTATAAATATTTATTCAAATTTAAAACTTTATGTACTGGTAACTGTTAATCTCATGACATGATAGTAACTGAAAATCTAAATATTTGGTTTCATATATACAGATATATCTCTCTCTCTCTCTCTCTCTATATATATATATATATATATATAGGCAACACATTTTCATTCAACTATGTTTCAATGAATAATATTGGCATATTGTGTCTACTTATTCTTATACTGATCCTTTCCAGATATCTAATCAGTTTCTTGATGTTAAGATTAAACTCATCGAGGAAGGCAGTGGTGTTTTTTTTTTACCCAAGTACTTTCAACATTTTAGAAGATCCTTCTCATGTGTAAATTACAAAGACAAACATATTGTAACTGATAAATTCTGCATTCCAATGTCATAGTGATTTTTCAAAACACATGCAAATAGTTAATTTAGAATTTTAAAATTTATCCATTGCAGTTACGGAATTTGTAAAATAACATCAGTGTATAAATGTTATATGCACTTTAATATGTTGTTGCTGTATTCATAATAAATTGTTTAGTGTTGGTTGGTTGATATTGATATTGAGGGCCTTGAGAATTTTAAGATTTTGTTAATTATTTTCATGGTATATATATATATATATATATATATATAAATTCACTCAGTGCTAGAAAGTTGTTTTTAAATATTATTTAAAACAAATCAAATATAATATATAATAAAATTCAATATAATATTACTGATAAATCATATGCTTAATTGTATAAATACATATTTAAATTTTTGTTTATAGGTTTTCAGTTCTATGCATGTTTCCAAAGCCAAAAATTAAACTGGTTTAAGTAAACTTGGTGTCAGCTAATATAGATTGAATCAGATTTTATTATGTAAGTCAATTTCAAAATACAACTGATATCGGTAACATTTTTAAATATATGAGCATTATCTTATTGAATTTTCAGCATATATATATATATATATATATATATATATATATAACTATATATATATATGTGTGTGTGTGTGTGTGTGTGTCTTTATCAAAAATACTGTTAACTTGTTTTGGGAGTGTCAGGTTTTATTAGACAGAAGTACATCATTATGAATAAATTCAAAAGATATCCACTATAAAAACATATATATGATAAATATAAAATTCTGACAATACTACCCATAATATTACTCCACCTCTGCTTGGTTTTCTCTAGTTGTGTTGGACAACAATTTCCATAAAGGGTTGTTAGATCCATTTAATATAGCTTTACATTCAATACTTAGCATTCAGTCAGTCAGTTATAAGCCATGTGTGATACACACTTAGACGATCATGTATCTTTCAATACATGACTGATAAGGCAGTTTTTTTTTCTCACAGTAGGTTGCCATTTCTTTCTGCGGTGGACCAGTTGCCATCCAAGGCTATAGAACCCGGTCTGTTCTACTAGTTACCCATAGCGGGGGGGGGGAATTCATACTTTTCCTAAGGGTATTAGCATTTAAGTGAATGTAATGGATTTGACTGGAATTCAAACTTGGCTCTCCAATTCCTCAATCCGAGCCACTATCCATTACTTCACCCTGCCTCCTATACTTAAAATTACAGTACAGAAATAAATTTCCATGTACATTTTTTTTTTAACCCAACTTTGATGTTTCTCTTCTTGATATTAGGTGGTAGTTTGGTTAATCTCTTGTTTTTAGCTTATATTTTGAATCTTTCCTCTCTGCAACACCAGCTTCTTCAAATATAGTATTTTTGGTCCATCCACTTTTCTTTCATATTAATTGTTATGAAAACACTTGTGACATACACAGCATATTTATTTTTCTCTTGTTTTTATCTTACCAATTTCTTTCTGGATTGTTCTGTGATCAATTCTCAACATTTTCACAATTTATTGTTGTGTTCTCGCCACTCAAGTTTATATTACCTTGTTTTTCTTTGCCTACCTGAAATTAAGAAAATAAATATCAATAACTATCTAATTATACATATATTTCTTTACAGTATGATGGAAAATATTTGAGTTGCATGATAAAATATCACTCCATCAATTAAATTATTATAAACATTTCTAATATATGAAGGCAAGAGGAACGGAGTAAAGCAGTGCATAACCTACCTAACAAGTTTGTGTAAATAGGATTAGGAGAGGTACCTAAAAAAACAAAAGATCTAAAAAGAACAGGGAGTTGTGGAGAGTATTGTAGTACCCCTGATACTCCTGTTCATGTTCATGACAGATGAGTTATTACTTCAGGATCTTTGCCTTTTTTTCATTGTATCACCACACTTTCTGCAACATGGTAGGCTTATTTAGATTTTATGATCTACCACATTTCTCTTTGTTGATTGGTTAATCTTAACACTATCTAAATAGTCTCCTTGAACATTTTATAACATTCTTAATACATTGTAGAAACTCGGTATTTAATTTTTAGATACTAAGTACGTATCAAGCTCATCAATGTGATTACACACCTATTACATTTGCAGTTTTTCAAGTTATATAATTATTCAATAATATATTGTTACAATGAGATTATTCTTTTCAGAAAATATCCAACAATTTATTATGCATGAAATATAGCCTAATCTAATGCAATGAAAATTAAGTTATCTCCTATATACTTTGTTTGTGACCTCACACATTTATTCCATGAACCCACCATCATTTTTCAAAGTTTTTTTTTGTTTTTGTAATTAGTATCACCACATTATTGCATTCTTATAAATCTTGTCCCTCACATTTCAGTGATGATTTTAAATCTGGGAAAATTTGGAACGTAGATGATGTGGCTGACAAACCTGGTTGATGCAATGTTTTGTCAGTAAACTATCAAAAGATTTAAAATGTCAAATCTAGATTGTTTAATATTCATTCATATCTTTATTATATCTATGATTATAATATTAATATTGAAATCTATAAATATAACCCTGTATACATACATAGATTTATTCTCCTAAAACTTTATTTCTGTATGTTTTATAGATTCAAGAAATAGTATTTTATTTATTATCCATATATTCACTTGTCTATACTCCTCACTATTTGCTGCTGTGGCATGTCAGTGACAAGGTTAAAGAATCACAACTGAACTTAGTCATTTTTGAGATACATCCATCAATTTGATCATATTGATCTGATCAGACTTACTGTTAGGACAGGAGTAAATGCATGTCATCTGCATAGATAACAAGTTCAAAGCCGATGCCATCAGGAAGGTCATTAATGAAAATTAAGAACAAAGTATGACCAAAGATCGAACCCTGGGGGACACCTGCATTAGTATGAAAGAATCTAGAAGAGTTACCATTCAGGACAATTTGATAAGAAAGTCTGAATCAGCTCAAAAATTTGTCCAGAAACTTCATAAAATTTTAGTCATTTTTCATTAATGATTTTTAATAAAAATAAGTTTAATTTTTCTGAAGTCAGTCAACTTGTAAAATATTTTAATGATATATCTGTTATAATTTAAGAATATAGAATTTATTTGTTTTAGAGGATTTTAATTTTTTATTTTCTATTTCATTTTAATCACTATCATCCTATACAAAGCAGTAAAGCCACTAAAACACAATGGTTTACAGAGTGTGGATGAATTTGGAACAGAAATATTATTAATGAGCAGGAAGAGGAAAGGATGGCTTGTTAATTTTAATGCTTCCAAAACTAAACTGCTCTCTATTAATCATCTGAGAGACTCCTTTCTGCCTTCCATCTGCATGGCTGATGCTAACCTCCAGAGGAGTGACTCTTTGCATCTTCTCAGGCTGACACT
Organism: Acanthosepion pharaonis; assembly: GCA_903632075.3. Lineage (NCBI taxonomy): Eukaryota > Metazoa > Mollusca > Cephalopoda > Sepiida > Sepiidae > Acanthosepion > Acanthosepion pharaonis. Next base: position 3,895,124 of record CAHIKZ030001113.1, read on the forward strand.
CTTGGCTGACATGAAGTGGAAAGATTATTTTGAATCCATTGCTAGGTCTGCTGTTAAGAAAGCTGGTTCACTGTGTCATGCAAGACAATTTTTGTTTCCTGAATCTGTCTTACATATCTATAAGTCTACCATTCTTTCAGGCTTAGAATATTGCTGCCATATATAGTCCAGTGCTATATATTTAGGGATTCTTGATAAAATCCAAAGAAGAATCAACAATAGTATTGCTTTTCACCTGGTGTCTCAGCTTCAGTTCCTTCCCACCATTGTAAATTTGCTTTCCTCAGAATTTTCTATAGATACATTCATGGTTATTGTTCGCATGAGCTCTCCTCTATGGTACCTAGACTTTATGTTGGGGCGCACCCACCTTCTAACTAGAAATGGACTGGTCCCTCTTATATAAGTCAGCTCCAGAGAGAGGATGAGAGCGAGACACAGAGCGTCAGCGAAAGCAGTCCAGATAAGCTTACCTGTTAGATACCATTGGACTATAGACTTTGGATATTGTTTCGTACTAACCAACCTTTGTTCTACTAATCACTCTATTGTTAATTGCTTTTACAAATATACCAGTATTTTCCTCTACAACTGTGTTTGTCTTGATTCATACACCGACACGCGGGAAACTCACAACATCTCAACACTTTATAAATTTAAGCACAGTATAAGATTAACAATAAGGTCTCATCAATTTACAATTAAATTGGCCAGATGTAACCATAAGTTCTATGCTGACAGTTTCGTTTCTCACACTTCTTTCCTGTGAAAATCTCTTCTGGCTTCTTACTTTCCAGTCAAATTTGACATTAAAAAATTTAAATTGAATGTCAATCGTTATCTACAGTCTTCTGATTTCTCTTCTGTTGTTCTCTTTCAAATAGAAGAAACCAACTTAAAGTAGCTTATTGTTAATTTATAAGGATAAAATTTGAATATCATTTAGAGCTTATATCAAATTATTATGTCATGGTTTCATCTGACATCTATAATAATTAAGTTATTTAAATTTTAATAACTTTCAAATAACACTTAGAAATTAAAATTATTTTTACACACTGAGTCATGTATCTAAAATTATGTCTGCATGAATGATATATGAAAAATTCATGTCAAAAGAAAAAAAGTGACAGTAAGAGATCAATTTCCTGCCTTTCAAGACATTCATTTCTGTATATCTATGAAAATAAACTCAGTGAATTTTAAGTTATTCACCAAAAAAAAGATATGTAACTTTTATTTCCTACTCAGTCACATTTCTTTCCCCTTTGCAAAAATTACTTTTACCTTTATACAATTAATTACATACAAACACACACACATAAACACACACATGTGTGTGTGTGTGTATATATATATATATATGTGTGTGTGTGTGTGTGTGAGTGTGTGTAAAAATTTCTGATAGAGTATATCTATAAAAGGACAATATGAAATAAGAAAAAAAGAAAACTTAGCTGTTAAACTTTGTCCTCAGAAGTACTTTATCAAGGCAACTGTACCTTTATAAAGTCTCTTAAAGGATGAAACATGTTGCTATGGTAAGTTTTCCTTTTGTCTTATTTCATTTATATCTTAAAGCACACAAACTCTCAAGTCCTGTAGGCCCCTCTAGAGAGTATGGGTCACAGCTCTCAGCAACATTAGGTATTGCTGCTGTGGTTCCTGTAGCAAGTAGATGTTTGAGATGAGGTCACATTTTTTTAATTCTGAGTTATCCTTCTCATAGTGTTATAGTGGAACACACCTATTCTATAGTTAATAGACTCTCCCACCTATAATAAGCAGGAGTAGTAAGAGTAACAAGTCAGTCGGCAGTGAGTTGATCAGTCAGTCAATGTCGGACGACCGTTAGTCGGATATTAAAGTATCAGCCACCACAACTAGATTACTGTGTCATTACCTATTATATCAAGTTCCTAATGTTTTGTACATCGAACCTATTTTAGGACCGACTTAGTACAAATACAAGCCTCCACTGCGAAACCACTACATAACACATAGTCACTAAAAAGCCAGCCTGTACTGCTATTTAAACTCTGGCTGTGACAAGAAAAGATGGATTCATACATTTCTCAAGGTTATTTGCATGTAAGTGAATGTAACAAATTCAAATGGAATTTGAACCCGGCTCTCCAATTTCTCATTCTTAGCCACTATCCATTACACCATTTGCACATCTACATACATAGTTATCATTTTTATGAATTTATTTCACACAAAGGCTTTATTATTAAGAACAAAATTTCAATTTCCCTTTTGTTATATTTTAAAAAACCATGTTGTTTATTTCTAATCTTTATCTTTTCAATAAATTTGTGGAAATTTAAATAAGACCACTTAAATATTAAAGTTTCCACCAGCCTCTTACATTTATTTAAAATACAGCGACCTAGTTGAAAGCCCACATACTTTTATAATTTTTGCAACTTGTGCTGAAAATATCTTTCTTTTGAATATTAATTGCACTTAAATCAGTTTTATATAAAAGCCTACATACTTGTAATTTTATAGAAAATTACTTTTAGTCTTTCATTTCTTGAAACCCTGTAGAAATTGTATAAAAATTGTTCACATGACAAGAATAGAATTTCTTCTGACTCTAAATTAAATGATATTTGTTAACTTTTGAAAATGTTTATCCATCCTTTTTTTTCTTTTGTAATCTTTGCATGTAATGAAGAGCAACTCTAATAAAGAACATTTCTTTTCCATAAACTGTTTAGGGTCAGCCATTATCATTAGCAGTCAAGAAATAATTCACCAGTAATGTCTGAATTACTTTATAAGAATCTAATCTTGAGTCACAAAAAACATTTTGTGACAAAGACAGGTAAAAGTTGGTCATGAAATGCTTTGATCTTTCGTGATAAGGTGGGAGAATGTTCATAATGAAGCCAGACAATGTTGATTAATTTTGATCTGATGATTAGAAAGTCAAGAGTACATACTAAAAGAAAGAGGTGAAATAGTTTTTCATCTTGTAGGTTTTGTTTGTAAATATCTCACTTGTGTAAAGAAGGGGTCAACATGCTAAAACAGAATTGGGTCACTGGGTTCAAAGTTCAGTTTTTTTTTTATAAGTAATTCAAACAAGTTCAACAATTTAAATATCTGGGAAGGGTTTTAACAGAGGAGGAAGAGTGATTCTGAAATCCAAAGGTGCATTGAAATATCAAAAGCTGCCTTCCCAAAGCTAAGCAAAGTAGTAAGAAACAGAAAAAATTCATTAAAAACAAAGAAAAGAGTACTGAACTGTTACATAATAACATTTCTCCTATATGGCAGTGAATGCTGAAAAAATCTCCTCACAGATGAAGAAGAGATTTGAAGCAACAGAAATGTAGTTCTACAGAAGGATGCTATGCACACCAGGGGGACATAATAATTCTCCTGTATGGTTGTGAAGCTGATATATTTCCATTATCAACATACACTGGTATGATCCAATCTAATTATGTATTCTCTGTTTTTCCATTGCACAAAATGGTAAAGTATGTCTGTCCTATGTTGGACAAGGTATGGGCTACTGTAGCATGGAACCAGTGGCTTTTTTTTACAAAATCATTTTGTATAAAAATGTTTTTACAATTGTGTAAATCTTTTCTATTGTAAATATGAGTGGCAACTTGCCTAACTGGTGCAAATTGTAGGTGGACATTTTTGCTTTCATTTGTTGTATGAAAATTTTTTGTAAGTTGAATATTTTTATTATCCTTGAAGAATTGTCCTGGCAAAGGTAATGCCAAAAACTATTTCTGCTTTTGTAGATCTTCCTTTAATGTGTCTCTTACGGACAGTAGTAAGATAGAGTTAGTAGCAAATTATCTCTCCAGTCATAAGAGTTGTCCTTTACTGCTAAAGATGCTTTCAGTTGGCAATGAAATCTCTCCACTATGCAATTTGAACATGAGTTGTAGGCAGTCTTTTTATGATGACATATGCCAAATATTTTTGTGAATTCCTTGAAGAGTTGCAATTAAAATTGAGGTTCATGGTCTGTTGTGATAGTGGTTGGTATTCCAAATTGTGCTATACAATGATCCCATAATGTCCTTTTAACAGATTCTATGGTTGTATCTTTAATTAGATATGCTGCTCGCTGATGAGAATACTAGTCAGCAACAGTCAGAATATATTGATAACCATGTGATGGTGGGACTACTAAGTCTAGCCGGATATTGGTGAAACAAATGTATGGCTCACTATAGGAGATTTGGTGTGCCTACCAATTTTATTGTGTTGACAAGACAAACAAATTTTGGTCCTATTACAAATGTCTGTCATAATATTTTGGCATAAAAAGCATTGTTTGATAAGTTTTACTGTTGCTCTACTGCTTTGATGAGATAATCCATGAAAGTATAGGAATATGTTTTTTTTCATAAATTTGGAGGAATGTATGGTTATGGATTTTTTAACTTTGTATCACACTATATCATTCTATTGCTAAAGGGAGCTGGTAATTGAGACATTTAGAGTGATGTCCCTTGTGTTGTTAAATCCATGGTAGTGTTTTTTCCTGTTCACATATTATAGATTCAATGTTAATATCAATGTTGTCTGTACCATGTACATGTTTGATATTTGAAGTAAACTGTGATATATAGTCTAGTTGTCTTAATTCTCTAGACTATTTGTTTGTTGCTGAATGTAATGAGTATATTAATTACTTGTGGTCTGTGTAAAATATGAAATCTTTACCTTCTAATGTATGTTGATAATTCTTAATAGAAAGGTAGATAGCTAAAAGTTCCCAAGAAAAGCTACTGTAGTTTCCCTGAGTAGGAATTAATTTTGCCAAATAGAAATAAATGGGTTGAGAAATATCATTATTAACCTGTTGCAGCACTGCTCCAACTGCAATTGCTGATGCATTCACAGTAAAGGTCAACTTGACAATGCCATCAGTCTGTAAAAATTGTAGTTTGGTGAAATTGATTATGCCATGTTTGTCTCTATAGTTTTTCTGCATTTGAAGAGATAAGGACACATGGCACAGTGGATAAAGGTGTTGGTTAGATCCAGTGACAGGACCCAAAAAGTTGTGAGTTCAATAACTGGTTAAGGTGGTGAAGAACTTGGAGCGGTGAATTAACAGGAGATAACTGATAACTGACATCCATTAGACATAGCACGTAGAACTAGAACAGTGAGCAAAAATAAAGGGTTCAGTTCAACATTCCAACCATCTGAAGAAGGCTTGAGCATACAATGGCCAAACATTGTGATAAATATGGCAACAAAGATGAAAACAATAGTCTAAATAATGTAAATAGTGTGCATAATACCTCATCTCAGAAATATAGACAGGTTTAGGGAGATGTTCTTGCTTTTTCCTTTGAGTAAAGTTGTAAGTGAACCAAAAATGTGTGAACATTTAGGCATGTGGATTCTGTAAAAATTGATGAGAGCAAAAAATCTCCTTAATTGTTTGACTGAAGTTGGTATTGGTCAGTTTTTGATGGCATTTATTTTTCTTGAATAAGAGTAATGCCTTCTTTAAAAATTGTGTGTTTGAGAAAATTAAGTTTGTTAACTTTGATGAGGCACTTTGCGAGGTTGATCTTAGTTCATACTACATAAATCTACTAAGCACTTATAGATCTTATTTATGTTCTTCTTTGTCTTTGCTAGCTATTGATAAGTCATCCACATAGGCAAAAATAAAGAGTAGCTCTCTTTAAACTTTGTCTATTAATCTCTGGAATGTTTCAGCAGCATTTTGTAGTCCAAATGACATTTTAGCAAATTCAAACAGGCCAAAGGGATTGATTATCACAGTCTTGTGAATATACTCATCAGTAACTGGTATTTGGTGATATCCATGGACTAAGTCAAGTTTGGAAAAAATAGTGCAACCATGTAACAATGTAGTGAAATCACTCACGGAGGTAGGGGATTAATGTTTGGCTGAGGTCACTGCATTTAACTGTCTAAAATCTTTGCATATCCTCCATGTTGACTCATCCTTAAGGACCAAGTGCATAGGTCAGGTCCAAGAACATTTTGAAGGTCAAATGATTCCTTGCTCCAATAAATGCTGAAATTTTCATTTGGCAAATTTTAACTTGGCTGGCCTTAAACTGCTAGCTTTGGCATAAGTAGGTTGTCCAGTGGTCAGTATGTGGTGTTTTGTTGAGTGTTTGCTACTGGAGTTGAGAGTGTTAATGGCTGTGTTAAATCTGGAAATTGTCTGAATGTGGCTTCAAATTCATTATTTAATACAGCTGTTCTTATCCTGGTAGTAGAACTACAATGTTGTCAGTACCATGTACGTGTCCGACATTTGAGGTAAACTGTGATATATAGTCTAGTTGTCTTCTTTCTACATATAGTCATAAGTCATCTGAATTTATTATTAATTTTTGACAAGTATTTCTTTTTTCTTATTTCTCTTCTTTCTACACATAGTTTATCGTAATTTGTAAGATAAAGACTTGTCAATTAGTATTAATTTTTGACAAGTATTATTTTCATTTGAATTTCTTTTGGTGCAACTCTCAGATTATTTTTCTACATGCCACATGACTTTTGGAGTCCATCACTTATCCTCCTGAATCTTAATTCCCAATGTGCCAATAATCTGTCAGTCATTCAAGTAGCTCTAGCTGTTTGGGTTTCATTAGCTAATCAATAAAGCCATGGAAAGGCAGTATCCCAAAATAAAGAATGCAAGTTCAAATTTTGCTGGTGGATAAAGATTAAAGAACAAGTCAGAAATGAATAGTTGGTAATGATTCATCTTAGAAATTCAAATAAGAGTGAAATTTCAGCTGAGGCAGTTTATATCTGCTATACACATGCTCTTAGGAAAGGCATGATCTACTTTGCCCTGTGCTCTATCTTGTTAATAGATATCTTTACAAAATTATCATTTGTACTACACAGAAAAGAAAGTGGTTGAGCGAACACTTGGAAAACACTTTCTCCTATAAATACCTTAACTACTCAGGCAGTCGTAATGGTAAAAGCTGTCCATATTTTGAGATATTTCATCTGGTTTTTATTTAGTACTGTTTTTCACTAGTGATTCTAGTGCTTCATCATCAAAGTCTGATGAACACCTCTCTCTCTCTCAGGGTTTATCGTGCAATGACATTTCTTTGGAACAAGATTTGGAAACCAATTTTGTATTTGCTGGTCAGTTATGACACCTTGACCATAAACACTACCTTTTTTTTCTTAGTGTCTGCCTAGTACATTGCTTTACCCATCATAACATTATGCAACATAAATGAACTTTAAACCCTTCCATTAGTGGTATTAAGAAATATATTCTTTAACCACTGTGTAGAAGCCAAGCATTGTTCTAATTTAGTACTGATCAATTATTGCTCAAACTGCTTCCACTGAGTCTAAGTCTGCACTACCCAGAGCCAGGTTATTTTTTATCGATTAATTTAATTTTTACAGCTTACCAACCCTTTGTAGGTTATTTAAAGCCAAAACATTTTTCAAGTTTTGAAAATAATTCTTTTATTTCTTCTTCTTTTTTTTGCAAGTGAATATTAATAGTCAGGTGTGCTTAGTTTAATTTGTAACGTATATAAATGTAGGTAAAAAAAAGAAAATATTGATAAGATAGTGAGGGTCACAAAGCACTCCACAGGACCCACAATCAGGCTTAGGTCTCTCCGTTTGATGGTTCAAGGGTGGTATGCAGTGGTTATCACCCCCTTGACTATATCCACACTAACTGGACCAAGAATTGAACTCACAATTGCTATATCACAAAATTCATGAAGCAGTATTTCAATCCACTCGAATGCTTAGAATTAATGAATATGTATTAATATCTGCTGTTTTCAAAAGCTAGTGTGTAATTATCAGATTTGTTTAGAATATTTTCTTTAATTATGAATTTATTAAAAGCCATTTTTATTAGGATTTACATTGATAATGACTAATTGAATTATATGGGCAACCTTATGATGATGGTAAAGTTACTAAAGCTCAGCTGCCTGATCAGGACAAATAATATTGCTGATTCTCTGAATTTCATCAAGGAGTTCAAGGTTGTCATGTTTCTTACACTAAACCGGATGTTGACTGCTTGATGACCCAAGGCAGAATGTGCATCATGGCTCGATGCATGTTTTTGGTATTAAATGATAAAATGAAATTTATATATCGACCAGTAGAAAGAACTCCTGCTAAAAGACACAGACTGTGATTTGGAGCTGATATGATGGATATAAATTCCTTGACCCAATGCCGCAGAAGAGAGAGAGGGAGAGAGACCTGGCTGAGATGTCGATGAGCATAGGTTTGTTGAGAATGCCATAGGCAGACTGAGACTGAAAGCGATACCTTTCAACTTTTATCCTTCGCCACCACCGGTTTCATAAAACATTAGCCGACAGCCATGACCAACATTCTTTCTCTTTCTTTCTTTCTTTCTTTCTTTCTTTCTTTCTTTCTTTCTTTCTTTCTCACCTTTTACAACAGCAACAAGTAGTATACTGGCTTTGTATATATGTAAATAAGTTATACATTTATTTACCCAAAATACAACATATTCCTTTTCCTCAAATTTATGTTTGCTGAGGTGAAGAAGAAATTAACTTCTTCAGCAGAAAAAACAGCAGCGGCAAGTTCTGCCTACCAGGTTACTCATTCTTTGTTTCAGCAACAAGGTAAATAGCAGGGGTACTGGACTATATGTGACAGCAATATTCTAACCATGGAAGAATGGTAGACTTATAGATATGTAAGATAGATTCTGAAGAGAAAAACTGTCTCTCATGACACAATAAACCCACTTTCTTAGCAGCTGACCTAGCAATGGATTCAATATAGTCTTCATGTCAGCTGAGAATGTTAGCCATTAGCCAGAGAAGGCACAAAGAATCACCTTCTTGGAGGTTAGCATCAGCCATGCTGATGGAAGGCAGAGAGAGGTCACTTAGATGATTAATGGAGAAAAAAGGCTTTCCTTTTTAATTTGAGAATTCTTTCTCTTTGATATAAACCAGAGTCGTATTAGGGATTCAGTCATTTAACATCAATAGTACTTTGGACTGTTTCATTCACTCGTTACGTTTTGAGCTCACTGTGATTTGATAAATACATTTCTTAGTCATCTTAAGGTGAGACTGTCAGCAGTCTGCCAGGTTCCTACTTATTTTATTCTTATGATGGAGTGACATAAGTTGTTGAATAACTATTCACTTGTTATGGTTTATGGCATAAAAATATTTTAGAGCTTATGGAATTGGATTCGTGAAGACTTCAGAAGAAAAAAAACTTAATTGATAAATGCAAGCAGCAAAGACATCAGACAATGACAGCATTGGTGACTGAATGCCAACTGTAGATTTTTGGTTATTAAACTTCTCTCTTTGTCTCTGTCACTTCTAGAAATCTTAATGCAAGGTGCAACTGTATTGAATGACAGCTGCAGCCATACTGGACTGCTTCTCCTGACAATAAACTTTTTCTAAAGATCTTTACCAATGTTTCTTTAAGTGCTTCTTCACAAAGTGATATGTGACAACTGAGAAAAAGTCGGTGCTTTTGTTGTTAGCATCTCAAATTTTAACTCTTTGAATACTTTGTTGGCTGCCCACACACCAAAGTGTAAAGTGAAAATACAGCTTAAATGTTTGCTGAAGACCTCATTAAAATGCAGTAGAATGTTTCTGAAAAACAAACTATTTTCTTAATACTACCCAGTAACAGATAGACAACAGTTAACGTTAAAATGGTTATGATGAATTAGGTGTGTAATATAAAGGAACAAGGACATGATAATAAAAGGATGATTGTATGGAGGAAGAAGATAGAACAATTGGCCATCTTCTGGAAAGCATCCATGCAGGAGTCTGTTCCATAGAGTAACAGTACTTCATAAAAGGCTCTCTGTGAGGAACATCCTACTTATATTTGGAATATGGAGGAAATGAGGCTGATTCAACTCTACAGAAGTAGCATAGTATACCCTACTAGTAAAAGTCTGAAATTGTGAAAATAAAAAAAATGGAGCACATCTGAATATTTTTCTATGGAAATAGCTATAGAGTAATAATAAGCTTATGGTATTGTACCGCTGGGAAAGAGACTACAGAATAGAAAATATCACCTCCCATAAGACTGTGTAAATAATTTTGAATCTTATCAAGGCTGGAACCTGCGAATTAAGTAGTTATATGACAGCAATACTATATTTTTAGTGTAAACTGGCTTTTGTGAAGTTAAAGCATGGCAAAAGGAGTCATGTATTTCCTGGTGCAATCAAATAAATTAACTATTATTCCAGGATATTTAGCAATAGACAGTACATATGTGTTCCACTTGGGGTTTGGAGGGAACTTGAAACCAAGTAGACTTTGAAAGCATGAAGCTTCATTGGATGATTGGCAGTAGAATGACAAAGATGACGATGGCACAAGCTTAAAGAAAGATGATCACTTAATGGACAAAGATATTTGAGTGCCTCACATAAAAGGCTTAAAAAATAAGATTGCAATCTAAGCAATGTAGGAGTAAAGGAACTTGTTAATTAAAGAGTATGTTTTACTCAGGAAGTAATTTTTTTCTAAATCCAGATAAATATTTTATTGGTATAGATTAGTAATAGCAAAACAACTAAAGGAAGTAATCACTCATAAATTTACTAACTTAAGTTGACTTACCTCCCTTCCCACTACAGATGGGACAGAAAATATATAAATAAATACACATTGATAATTATTATATGATGTAATGATTCTTATAAAGGAAGATAAAGGAAATCTGAAATCAAAATAAATGGAATGCATGAGTAGATAGAGTATAAATTTTAAGAGAAGTAAAATATTATTTCATGACATAAATCATAAACATTATCATTATACAGAGAAAGATATGTAAAATTATTATTATTTCATGCATTTGTATATTGCAACTAGATATTTTTGGTCACCACTGAAGACAGAGCAACAGCAAATCTCTTCAATTCTCTAGTACCCTCCTCAGCATTCTTTAAACATAGTATATATAAGTAGCAATCTCATTTAAACATGTTTTATTAAATAGAACACTCAATGAATGTCTGCTAATCTTTTTGGTGAGTTTCTCTTGGTGTTGATTAAATTCTTTGATGTTGGGTTGAAACTTATACAGGAACTTGCCAAAATTGTGTGTAATGTCCTAAGTACCTTTGCCTACTTCTGATCATATTCAAACAAAGAAAGTCAAGATATAGCCATTGGAACATTGGCTATTATTCAACTTGTACCTTATTTCCTCAAAAATTGTGGTAAAAACTATTCAGAACATTACAGGCAATTTTGGCAAGTCCCTTTGTTAAGTTTAGTACAACATGACACAGCTTCTTTATCAGTGCAAGAAACTCAGCAAAAGGCTTAAAACACATTGCTTGTCTGTTCTGTTTAATAAAACATGTTTAAAATCAGTATCCCAGTAGACCCCAGTTAATGCTGTGGCTTGTATAGATTTTCTATTCAGCCTAACTTGATTCCACTGTTGAATAAAATATGAAATTGGAAATGATTTGATATTCTGTTCTCATTTTATTATTTATTTATATTTGAAAGAAAATGAAAGAAGTTTCTTGCTGTTATAATTTATAAGAAAAATTTGTAAAGTAAAATTATTTTATTTTAATATGAGACAGAGCCATAGCTACAAGATTGTTCAGCAGAAATATAAAACCTTTTTTTCTATTTCTCTCTCTCACACACATCTATTGATACATATATCTACTTGTACATATACACACATAGTGAGATGCAAAAATACAAGAAATATAGATTTTTTTTTAAGAAAACAATACTTTCTGTTACTGTTATTTTGTTAAATGGTGGATTTGGTAAATACTTATGTATTTTCATAGGTTGCAAACCTAGGCTATAGAACCCAGTCTCTCCTGCTATTCAACCCCTAGCTGGGGAGAGAAGAAATGGATACATACCTTTCCCAAGGGTATTTGCACATAAGTAAATGTAATGATCTGGACTGGAATTTTAACCTGGCTTTCTGATTTCTTAGTCTAAGCCAATATCTGTTACATCACAATGCAGATCCACTGACAGGTAGACTTTTTTTTTTCTAATTCCCAGATATATCCATTAGGGCTATGTTCTTAATTGATGTTGACACTACATCTCTTGGTTCATAATTCTATAAGGGCCCCTTTAAATCAGTATGAAAACTTAGCAACTTTGATATACAAGATACTCATTGAAAACAACCGTAATAAACACCTCAATCTGAAAAATGTCTCAAAGTAATAGATTGATTAATTTGTTTTTATGGCTTATAAACCTTTTTTTAAGCATTTCACCCCAAACAAGGTGGGAATACCACTCAAAGGGTTACAGAGAGTGGGAGCAAGAGTAAAGAGGCATGATCGAGGAAAGGATGAAGAGAAGAACAGGGAATAGATCAAGGCATCTGGAGATGTTGATTGACATAACATTTGAATATTTGGAGATTATAGCTATCAGGGAAGCAATTAAGAGCAAGTGTGAGACATGAAGCTATTAGAGTAGAAGAGATGGCTACATTTAACTGTTTTGACAGTGAAAGGGTGGGACTGAGATGCCAACCTAGAAGCACATTTAAATTCATGCAGTTTGGGAACCAGTGAAAGTAGCTCATTGGAGCAGTTACCATGAAAGAATTTGTAGAAAAGACAGAAGGAAGCAATGGCATGTTTGTGAGAGAGCGACTGTAAACAAGATGCCAGATCAGGGCCAGTCACATTGCATATCTATCTCTGGATTTTGTCAAGGACCTTAAGATGAACAGCAGGGGATCCAGACTATATATGTCAGCAGTATTCCATACAAGGGCAAATGGTTGATTTATAAATTTGAAGGATGGACTTGGGTGAGAGAGACTTTCTGGCATGACACAGAGAACCAACTTTCCTTGCGGTAGATGAAGCTATTGATTCAATGTATTTGTTCCATCTCAGATCAGCAGAGAGTGTGAGACTAAGCAGTCACAGAGGGGTGCTCTCATGGGGTTGAGCATCAGACATTCCAATAGGAGGCAGGGAGGGTTCTTTGTGGTGGGTAAAAGAGAGCAGTTTTGTTTTTGAGACATTAAATTTAACCAGCCATTTTTTGCTCCAATCAGCAACAGATTGGAGGTCTTTTTTGAGACCAATAGCCAGGTTAGTTTAAAGCTAGAAAATATTTTTGGATTCTAAATAGTTTTTGGTGATAATAATGATATACTGATACAAGTTTGACTCTTTAACCCATTGTTGGGGAAAGAAAAGATGGATTCATATTTTTTCCAAGACATAAGTGAATAGAATGAATCTGACTGGAATTGGAACTTGGGTCTCTGAATTCCAATTTTGAGCCATTATACATCACACAATCCACACATCTAAGCTTATAGCACCTGGTATTCCCAAGTGGTCACCCACCTAGGTACTGACCAGGTGCAACATTACTTAAGTTAGGTGATTGTACAAAAACTGGTGTTTAAATGTGATATGGCCATAAGCCTAAAAGTAATAAAAATCCTCATCATAAAAAAACAGAAACCTAACACTTATCAGTATAAACTATAAACACAGCCATAATATACTGGTTGTATTCAGAAATTTGAAATATGTCAACTTCTCAGTAACTTATTATTTTCAATAGTATAACAGAAATCATGTATTAGAGAGGGGTTGATGCCCAAATACACAATTATTAAATATTTGGGATAGACAATATATATAACATACATACATACCTATATTAATATGTATTTGGTAAAATGGATTTGGTTTTAGCTTTTCAAAATAGATTAGAATATATAAATAAAATAAATGTAAAGTTTGTTCATAAAACAATGCCTTGATGATTTCAAATGTTTATTTCTAAAATTTATTGTTTCTTTTTATTTCCCTTTTTTTTATAATATTTGTTTATTTTGAAGCAGTGTTTTCTTTTTTTTTTATTTCTATCCCAGCTTCCATCCTATCCTTCCTTTAACATTTCAGTACTTTTCTGCATTTAAATAAAACAACAAATAATAAATCGTTACCTCCATTATTTAAGAAAATATTTGGCATCATTTAAAACAATAACTATTTAGATTCTTTTTTGCTTGTTATTTATGATAACGTCTCTTCAAAATTATCCAGAACCAAGTGGACAGAATTAATTTCCATTCTGTCTAACATAAGCAAATCAACCAGCAAAGAGAGAGACATTAGGTGAGTAAATGTTAGCCTTGGCAACAATATTTAATGAAGTTTCCATGAATGGAAAAATTTATCTATAAGTTCCTTTAAGAATAATCTGTGGTTGTTCATAACATTTTTACTTTATTTTACTATGAAAATCTGTCCATTTGTTTTGTTTTAACTGAAATGATTTCTTCCAATCAGTGGTTCCCAAACTTTACAACATGGAAAAATATTTTGGCACATGATGGACATAAATTTAAAACATCCTAATTGTAACTGAATATATGAAGTTTCTGGTAGATTTCGGTTTGTATTTTTCACATTATAAAATATAATCTTACTATTTCACAATACACCTGATTTCATTTCCGAGAATACCAGTATGCAGCCACATACAGTTTAAGGAACATTACCTTCTTCTTTTCTATATGCCCTCTTCCTTTAGAACATTGGTGATCATACCTGTGTTTTGTCTTTTTGCTGTTTCTCTGAATCCTTTTTCTGCTAACCATTTATACAAACTTGTTAGGTAAGTAATCCACTGCTTTCCTCTGACCCTTTTGCCTTTAATATGTCCTGTCTGTGTCAAATTCTCCAAGTCCTCTTTTCTTATTATGCCCCTAGAAATTTCAACTGCCTCTTTCTGATGCTAAGTATAAATGTCCTTTTTGTTTCCATTTTCTCAAAAACTTTATTGTTGCTCACATGTTCAGTTCCTGATATTCTCAGCATCCTTCTGTAGAACCACATTTCTGTTGACTCAAGTCTCTTCTTCATCTTATATCTTTAAAAAAATAACCATTACATTAGATTTTAGAATAAAGAAAAGAAGAATATTATATAATATCTGAAAGTCAGTAATTAATCATTGTCATTACTCTATGAGTTATTCAGTGTAGCATTTTTATCCAGTTGGATTTAATCACTACTTTTTGTTCAATGGATTGCTTGGCATTCTTTACATTGATGAGAACCTGCTATGAGTCATTATTTTATGAATTATTTGAATGAGTATTCTTATTCTTGCTGTTTTTATCATTCTGTTTCAGATAATGTCTATTTCAGTCTTCTAGTTCATCATTTATTGATGGTTCTTAGCTTGAGCATGATAAATTAAACAGTCTAGTTGTCAGCCTTCAAAATATCTGACTAAATATATTGAACTTGTCAAATAATTCTTTCAACCTTCTGCAAAAGATCCTTTTTCAAAGTTTAAATGACGTGAAGCCAAAGAAGAACTAAAAGCTATTCCAACAGAATATAAATTTAAAAAGAATAATAATTTCAGTTCTAAATAGGAAGCTGTAGTATCATATGCAAATAAGATAGACAAGTATAAATAGAGAACAACTGGTAAATATAGGGGGCATTGCTTAGCAAATCCATTTGCTAAACGTAATGCAGAGAACTGTGCTACAACTGCTACTACATAGAGAGATGTACCAAACATAACAAAAGCATTAGATGCCATCTTTTAGATAATGAGTTCTCTTCACTTTCTATCTTTCAAGAGCTAAAAAAAGTAAACACTTACTTTTGCTTGAATTTCTGGGATTATTATTTACATTATCTATATTCAGACTTTCATCCCCATCTTTGTTACTGTTATTCCAATGTTTTAACTGTTGTTCTCTCTAATTTTCATCAGGTGTATATCAATCTGGATAACCTACAGAGAATTCTGAACTGTATCTTCTATTTAATCTATGGGATAGACTGTTCTCATTCTGTCCATATCTAGGGATATTTCTTATTTTGTATTCTTATTTTTAGTAATGTTCAGTTATTGCTCACCCATTTCCACTGAGTTCAAGTACACACTACCCAGCCCAGGGCTTGAACTCACAATTACTATGTCACCAAATTTATGAACCAATGCTTTGATCCACTTGGCCATTGTCCTGCCCTTGTAGATTAAATAAACAGTTCAGCTTTAAAATTAATCTCATGTTGGATTTTAAGGATTTCTGTTATGAACAGTTTTGATCAGAAAGAATCAGAAGCAGCAGTTTTATGTTCTTGTTATTGGTATCCCATGATGCCAATGGTATTGGTAATATTAGCCATTTCCTTATGAGGAAACATTCAGCATTCATTGACTGCACAACCAGTGATACTCGAGTTACGCTTTTCTTTACTCTTCAGTGATCAGGTTCAGGTCAAAGTATAATATCTGTTTCTCTCAAGTCTAATGGCCATTTCCTAGTTTTTCAAGAAAATAGGTTTCTCAAGTTCAGAAGCTATTAATGCTCTTTCCAGTTGTTATACTGGAACATACCTATTCTATTGTTAATAGACTCTCCCACATATAATAAGTAGTAATAGTAGCAGTCGCGAAGTTGTGAAGTGAGTTGGTGAGTCAGTCGATGTCGGACATTAAAGTATCAGCCACCACAACTAGATTGCTGCATCATTAACTATTATAACAAGTTCCTAACGTTTTGTACATCGAACCTTTTAGGACCGACTCAGTGAAATACAAGACTCCACTGTGAAAACTACTCTACACTAGTATTGATGGTGGTTTCTTTCTGAAACTTCTTTTGAAGTAGTGTGAAATGTCAGTATCTTCATTATATATTTATTTTCTCTTTGAGTTACATGTGCTATCCATTTTAGTTGTTGCTGTTGTTAAAAGTCTTCTAATATTGTAATTTCTGTTATTTGGTAGAGTTCTTTGTTTGTGATTCAGTAGCACTAGTCCATGATGTTCCTCAGTAATATCTGTAGGTTTCATTCATTTAAAAAAATTGATGAATTAAAACCATGTTGCAGCCATTCCCATCAGCGGTCATATTGTAACTTTTTGTTGTTGACATATTATGATAGATGTAATAGATATGAAACTAATTCTTTAATGATCTTTTATTTCCCTCTTAAACATTCTGGCATTCCTAAAACAATTAAGTAGACCCTGTAAAGATCAACAGTTTTGGTAACAATATTTTTCTGTAACTGACTAAGAAATAAAAATAACTATGTTACTCCCTTTTTCCAAGGGTTCACATTCTCATTTTTCTGTCAACAAATGTAGCATTCCACTGACAAGATATTTAATATAGTGAGTGGTTGATGTGCAAAGCACAGAAAAAAAAAATGGATTCATATCTTCTCAAGGGCTCATTTGGAATTTGAATTTAAGTTTTTTATTTCATTTTCTTTTCCATTAAATGGATATGTAGGTGATGTAATGGTAGCTTGGAATGAGAAATTAGAGAACAGAGTTTGAATTCAAATCAGGTTCATTACATTCACATACATGCACGTACCCTTGGGAAAAGGTATGAATCCATTTCCTCCTTCCAGTTAAATAGTTGGATTTTTAAAAAAAAAAATCATTATTTTCCAAAAATTGTTGATGCAATATTTACTCAATATAAAAATAGAATTATTATTACAAAAAACAAAAAATATTTTGGCTTTAAATAACCTAGAAATGGTTGATAAGCTGTAAAAAAATGAATCAATCAATCAACAAATTTTGCCAATAAATATTTTACTATCCAAGATAGTTATGAAATTGTTGACTGTTAAATACTTGTTTACTAAGCAGAACATTTTGTGGCTATTATAGCAAATATGGCTGTGATTTTGGGATTAGAAATGCTACAAAGATGAGATGAGTTCAAAACATTACAGATTATTTATAACAATTTAAAAATCACTGGTTAAAATTCAAGGCTTATTACACAGTTGCAGCAATGAGTTTTGCTTTATAATTAATAAGGGTTAGCATTTGACTATTAAATCTTAGTTGTTAATAAAACACTTGTTTGGTATACATTTGTTTGTACATAAAATCAAATAAATAAGAGCAAAAAATTGCATTGTGATTTCTTTTTTAAAACACCTGTTTCTATAATGTGTAATCCTGTCTCAAGAATTGCAGATTTAAACTGAAGAAATAAATCCTTATATTTAAGAGGTTCTGTTGCTAAAAACAAAAAAACAAAAAAATGGATCAATTGTGTCAGCCATTTTGTACACTACATTTTCATTTCATTGTATTTGCAAAGGCAAAAGTAAATTTTGTTTCAGTGGATAAAAATGAGATTAAAACCAAAAAAATAGTTTGACTTGTTTTATTTCTATGAACTTATAATCTGAGTTCTGTTTCTATTCATTCTCCTTAAATAAGCTTTCTTGTTCCTTTGAAAAAATGTCTCTTGTTTCTTTTATTCATTTTGTTTTTCCTTCATTTCTTTAGAATAAACACAATCTCAACTGGCATTTCTTAATCTGGAAAACACATAACTAATACATGTCAGACTATATCTATTTGCCACTATGCTTCTCAAATAATCTGGGCTTCAGTTTCAGTATTTACTACAATTAATTTAGTATGGCACAAGGCTACACATATTGTCACCTATGAGATTCAATCGCACTACACAGTAGTAATGGTCTCCTTAATGATTATATTAATGTTGGATATTTTAGGCCAATATTTTAACTGCTCTTTGAAATACTGTTTATGAAAACTTTGAAGATGAATTTTATGACTTCTTGAGTGGTGAGCATTAATTCACTATGTTGTAAAGTCATTTGTGAATTTGAATAAATGTTAATTTTCAATCCAGACATGACCTTCCTACTTGTAATATAATTGTGCCATAATATTTTATTTTTCTCTTTCACAATACCATTTGTGGCAGACTGAATTAAGCAAACTAATATACTTTGACTTACTCAAACCATTGTTCTTATCATTGATTGGTTTAGCAGGAATGAAGAAACCTAAATAGTGGACACCTGACGATGACCAGGGGGTACTTGACTGAAACGTGTCTATAATAACATCTATAAAAATCAAAGATGAGAACAATAATTCAAATAAGCAAAGTAAACAAAATTAAGCCCTATCATCATCACTCCCCTGACCAGGTGTGATTACAGGGTCACTGTGCAAGTGAGCACCTGACCAACACCCACCATATATCTCAGTTGTACACCAGTGTCTGAGTCTCTGTAAATGATCTTCCAATCCACTCAGTGATATTGTCAGACCACTTTTTACTCTGTCTGCCACTTCTTCTTTTGCCTAAGGTGATAGCTTATAAGGGAAAAGGTGTTGGCTCATGTGACGTCTCTGGATTATTTTAACTTTTCTTTCTTGATATGAAGACTTCCACCAGGCTTGTTTCTCATCTACTGGTATCTTGCACTGTGTCCTTTGTGATGTTATCTACATAGGTGATGTTTAGAATGGTTCTGTAAGCATCTTATTCCTAACGCTTGGAGTTGTCACTGTAATTCTGCTTTTAATTTCCCAAATTTCTAGTCATATAGAAAGAAGAAAAAGGCCAATGCATACAAAAGTCTGATATTTGATTTAAGGGGGCTGTTCTAGTTTTTCCAGATGGTTCTTAGTTTTGCAACAGCTGCCACTGTTTGTGCTGCTTTGGAAATTATTGTTGTGCTGGAGCCTGCTTCACTGATAATCAAGACAAGATATTTTAATTTGCTCAGTAACTTAAGTTCTGACCACTAATATTTATCTTATTAAAAGTCCTTTCAACTGTTTTGTGATGTGTTTATTTATTTGTCAATAATTCCTATTCCATATGTTAAATTCAGGTTCTTCATAATGTAAACATCAATAAAATCATATGTTAAGAGCTAAAAGAAATGGTTTCTGAAATCTTAAGCAGAATGACTTATCAATTAAATCAATTCATCATTTGAGAAAATTAATTCTTAAATATACCATAAACATTCCTTAGTTTCACCAGTTCAGACCTTTACATTAAGGACCCATTATGCCACATCCATGGAGTCGACTCATCCTCATTTCCATCATACTCCATTGGTAAGGCAGAAGTTCCTCCTATAGAACTGTTACATTGTGGAACAAACTCCCAAAAGGATGCCTCACCAATCACTACAATCTTAACATCTTCATGTCTAGAGTCAACTGTTATCTATCCTACATAACCTCATAATATGTACCTCTTACTCTCCACTTGTTAACCTTTACCATAACATTCAGTAACCCTCTAACAAGTAACTTTTAGGCCTTTTTTTCAGCTTTATTCCAAACTGAATTGTTGATGAAGTTTATTAGTAACACCTCATTTTAAATTTTGGAGATGAAATCTTTTCCACAAGATAATTTAAAATTTTGAAAGATACACCAACTAAAATGCCATGATAAAAAGCAACAGTAAAATGAAGAAGCCGAAGATAAGAAAATTGTTAAATCGACATCTTAGTTTTATATCTAGAATAGTCAGAAGTCAACGTAAAAAGCTACTTTTCAAGTTTTTTTTGTTTGTTTTAATTAGTACTTAGTAATTGTAAAAAAAATATACTTTTTACTTAAAAAGATTTGTAAATTTTTCAGCTTATTTTATTTATATTTGGATATCAAATAAATTGACAGAAAAATGTAACAATTCAAGTAGATATCCAATATACAATGAAGTAATGTTTTTGGGGATTTCTTAATCTATTCACCCCGAGCAAGGCGATAATGACACTAAGATGCAAACAACTAAGAATACATTGGTTAAAATGTTGCGGTAAAAGAAACAATAAAATGAAAATACTACTAAAAATATGTTCTTTTATCCTTAATAAAATTTTTTTCCCATAGTCTCTCACACTCATTGACCCCTTGCATCTTTGTGGCTTTATTACCTCACTTGGGTTGAAATGATTAAGAAAAAATGTGTTCAGTAATAAAAATCCTGAAGCAAAGCAAACATAAATATAATAGTAAAAGTATAAGTCTTTTATCAGTCATGTTTTTCAGGATTTGGATAATCATAGCTCTTCACAACTTCCAATCTTTTCTTGCTCCAAGCAATGTTTGTCACCTTACTATTCTTCTTTTCTGCTATCCATTTACATGAGCTCATTAGGTACATTACTCAGTGTTTCCTTCTGCCCCTATTGGCTTCAATATGGCCTCTATGTGTGAAATTCTCCATGCTCCCTTTCCCCATTATGCATCCCAGAAATTTCCTCTTTCTCTTTCTGATTCTAATTAAAAGTGTCCTTTTTGTTTATATTTTTCCTTGAAACTTCCTCATTGTTCATATGCTTTGTTCAGTGTATTCTTAGAACCACATCTCTGTTGCTTCAGATGTTGTCTTCATCTGTGAGGAAATTGTCTAGCATTCACTGCCATATAAGCGGATTGACATTATATAGCCATTTAGAACTCTTTTTCTTTGTCTATATCAGCTTTTTCCTGTTTCTTAATACTTTGCTTATCTTTGGGAAATAATTTTTTTGCTATTCCAAAACACTTAATTTTTGTGTAATATTTTCCTTTGTCTGTTATGACACTTTCCAGATGTTTACTACAAAACAATATATTGAATCTAAGAATTTTAAACAAAACAAATTAATATGTATGTTGCTGTCTAAATTGTGTGAGACAATTCCTGGAATGGACAAATGGTAGAATTGTAATCTACTTCAGTTGATAAAATTCAGTTTGTAAGGAAGAAAATAATAAAATTAAATATCTATAAAGTTTTAGCAAAGCCTCACACACATAAGAAAATGCATAGGTTTAATAATTGCTCTGAATTGTTGAATGTGTTAGATAGGTTTAATGTTAGACACACAACTAAAGTTTTTTTTTTTTCTATTGAGTGGTTAGATTTCAAATGTCAAAATTTCTGTTAGTGTCTTTCTTCAGGGTGTAAAAATCAGGAACAATCGAACACCATTAGGAGCTTCCATCCTAAATATTGACAACAAAAGAAATAAATTTAAAAAGGCAGGGCATGTTCTACAGATCAAGTTAGCTATCAGTTGCTTCAAATTTGCGCAAGCAAAACAGATTTATATGGCCTGAATCTCTTGCTAGATAAGGTGATTGCAAGAGCCCACTCATGATTGATTTTATGTAATGTATTCTCACCATAAAGTGTCTTGCTTGTATTTTATGATCTGGCAGGATAACTGTGTTATAAGTGTACAGATCAATTGGTAGAGTTTCAGTATTAAAAATGCCATGTCCCTTCAGGGTATAGGTGTTCATGGCTCTCCACATATTCCATTTCTTTATTATCTGTATATTGCTATGCATTGTTGGGAAAGATAGTAGAATGATTTCCTGTTGTTTTCTCTACGATTTTGAATTCAGAGTTTTCTTTCTACTAGACTGGTTGCCACTCAAGATGAGAGAGCCTAGTCTACCATGTTGTTTAAACCATAACTTGGATGAGAAGAGATATCTTAATACATTTCCCAAGGGTATTTGTGTGAAAGTGAATGTGGGAAGCAAGGTAGGAATTTGAACTCTGCTCAGAGATTCAAAATTACAGACAGTTTATGTACTATTTTGCATTAGTATCTTTGCAATTGCTCCTTCTATTACTATTTTGTAACACCACTTTTATTTTAGTCCTTTTTTCAAAGAATACTAGAGAATGTATTGTTTGAAACACCCACATATATAAAACACAATGTATTCTCATATATATATATATATATATATAAAATTTTTACCCTACAGAAAATTATGATATATATTTCTGAGTATGTAACACATACATTACCAGAATTGTGTCTTTATTAAAGATGGATGACTTGCTCAGTTCTATATGGTGGACACTTTTGATGACGTACTTGCCTAGCTCTATGCTGTAACTCTTCTATTCAGTAGTGAATAAAATGTTATTTATATTTCTTACAAGCGGGTTCTAAAGTTCATAGGCTGACTATGAAGGAGTGATACTGTAGCTTTGAAATCTTGCATGCATTAATTTGAACTTTTCTTACTAATAACTGTATTGTTTCTCTCCAGGTAAAATGACATCTGACTGTTGAAAGAAAACTTCAAAAGTAACTCATAATGACTTCTCTTCAAATTAGACACAATTTGGCATTATATTTGTTATCAAGGAGCTGCAGAAAAAGTGTTTAAGCCCTAAGGATATTCATGTTGACATGGTTACTAAATTAGGGAATGATACCCCAGGTTTATCAACAGTACAAAAGTGGGCAGCTGAATTTAGGAGGGAAAGAGAGAATATTGAAATGACCCATGGTCTGGACATCCTGCAACTGCCACCACTGAGGAAAATATTGATGGATGACAAATGATTGACTATAATTCAAATAACCAATGCTATTAGCATATCCTGTGAGAGAGTTGAGGATATTCTGCACAATGAAATTGGCATGACAAATGTTTCTGCTCAGTGGATGCAGCATCTTCTGACACCTGCTCAAAAGCGCATCAGGCTGATAATATCACAGGAAAATCCAACATTGTTTGAGGCAGATTCAGCTGGTTTCCTTGAATGTTTCCTAATACAGGATGAGAGTTGGATTCATCACTTTGAGCCATAGACAAAAAGATAATCCATGCAGTGGAAACACCTCTCCTCACCTCCTCCTCAGAAAGACAAGGTAATTTCATCTGCAGGAAAAGTAATGGATGCAAAAAGCATTGTGTTTATTGACTACCTTCAAAAGGGCCATACCATCAATAGAGAGTACTATGCCAACGTTGTGACAGTTATGAAAGTCTATTAAGATTAAACGACCAGGAAAACTAACAAAAGTAGACTTGTTCTATCAGGACAAAACTCTAGCACACAAGTTCTTTGTCTTAATGGCTACTGTGTACTTTGAACTGGTTTATCAGTCTCCCTATTCTCATGATTTGACTATCATCTGTCCTCCAACATGAAAAAACGTTTGGCTGGAAAGCAGTATCACAGTGAGGATGATGTCATATCTGCTGTCGATGACATTTTTTTTGCCAATAACTTGAACAGTCTTCTTTGAACAGACACCTGTCAGTTTACCTGGAAATAAACAATGCAGGTATTAAGAAGAATTGCAATTAATGCATGCAAGACTTCACAACTCTAGCATCACTCTTTCATAGTCAGCCTATGAACTTTTCAGCCCACCTTAATATTAAAGACATATTGACCATGAACAAGAAATCCCAAGCAATTAAATATATTTAATATAGCTAGGGCCAGATTATCTCTTAGACTGGTATAGTCTAGTGTCTAGGACCCCTCAAGCTTTTATAAAGCAATGATTTTAATTTTCTAGATGTTATAACTTCTAAAAAGATTCATAAACTGAAATGATGTTGACTTTTTCAGGAAGCAAAGCAAGGAAAAGAATGTTTTAGTTTGTGTCATTGTGTTTCAGGTAGATAAGATGTTTGATTTTAGTTCAGAATGTTTAAATCTTATAAATTTTTATATAGAAGTGATTTTAATTTTCTATATGTTATAACATCTAAATAGTTTCATAAACTGAAATGATGTCAATATGACAAACCTATTTATTTTGATTGTTTTATTGTTATAATGTTGGTTATAAATAAATCTGTTTTTTTACTATGGCTGTGTTAAAATATGTGCTAATTTGCTTTGCAGTAAATAGTAGGATAGTTGTATTTCTTAAATAATATTTTTATTGACAAACAAAAGAAAGCTATTCTAGTTTCTTTAAAGAATTTGCAATAAATTTACCTCAAGCTATGTAAATGTCACTAAAATATTTTACAAGATGGGTGTGGGAAAGTTAAAAGATGGCTCCATCTGAAGGGAGCCCCATAATTTCTTTAGCCTACAAGCCACTTGAATATAGTTTTACTTTTTCATACTAAATTTAATTTAATAGAGAAATAAACTGTAATAAAAAGAACACTAGTCTGAGTGACTTGTAAGCATAAAGCAAATTGCCAAAATTGATTTATACTTTCCTGCGAATCATTGCCATGTTAATCATCTCATGGAAGATAGTGTATTTTTTAAAATTTTGCACTGCTTCTATACCAACGTGTCATTTGACTACATATTTAAGAGGAAATAGCATCCAACTTTTGTCACTCATCTAATCCAAGGTTTTGTATAACATGTCATATCAAAGTGGAATGATGAGTGTAGGATCCTAAGTTTTTTGTTGTTGTTGTTTCTGTCTTTTAGAGAGATAACTAAACAGTCTGTAATTCAGTGCAGTCAGTACTGATTTGTGTTTTCTTCCTAACCTTTTGTTTCAGGTAGTGTAGAATATCAACATCTTCATCATAGCATTATTTTCCTTTCTTTTTATATGTGCTAAACATTTTAGCAATTGCTGTTGTAGGATGTCTTCAACTGATCTGTTTTTTTTGTTATTTAGTAAAGCTTTGTAATTCTGTAGCCTTAGTCAATAAGAAATGATGAAGGATTGTCTTAAGACCAAAAGGTTTCATTCAGTTGAAGCCATTTTTAAGCATTGATCTGAGAGAATTGTGTAGACATCCATATGAGAGTCCAGATCTCACAAGGCTGTTAAAGAACATGACTTAAGTTCTAAGGCTAATAATTTTGTTTTGTAACAACTTGCAATTTTGAACAAGACTATTCCTAGCACAATTGTGTTCAGTGTCTTTATCTCCTATAATAAGTCTATCTATAAAAGGCAGGATCTGTGTGTGTGTGTGTGTAACGAATGCACGGCTGCAATTTTTGACGGATTTGCACCAAAATTTACATACACATGCTCCAAGTTAGTGGGAAGGCCAAGACTGACTTTACATTTCCCAACTCCCATCGATAGTGGAAATAATTAAATTTTTCCATGCTTCTATGGCAGTTTTCATGTAGTTTATGGCCATTTTCTACTGGCCAGAGGGAGAGCCTATAGCTGGCTGCCACAAATAGGCAGGAAGATTCTATTGGCCAGCGTGAGAGCCAACAGCTGACTGACATGAATGTTAACTGGCATGCTAGCATGCAAAAAAATCGATAGTTGCATTCGTCACAAGTGGGAAAAATTTAAATCTGCATGGCACTTTACTCCAATTGGCTCATTCGCTTGCTTAAACTCAACATTGATTCTGATTCCACAGAACTGGGTTGGGTGTGAAAAAGTAATTGTTGTTAACTTTCTTTTTTCATTTGGTTTTTCCAGTTACAAGTCCTTTTTTTAAAGCTGATCGTTTTTTTTCTTTTTTTGTAACAGATTTAATGTTTAGTATAAAGCTTAGAAAAAATTTGCAGTGTGAGATAGGCAAGAAGTAAGTCATGTAGCAACATCAGCATGGCAAAGGGCACTCCTTTAAAGGCAAAGAAGGGCAAAAATATTTTAAGTCGAGTGATAGCGATTGCTGTATGAGTCATACAATTTTTGAATCAAGCACGAGCAACACCAGGCCATGCTGCTAGTTTGTTATAATTGATCCATACACTAGAATGTTTGTTAATATATTTTTTAAAATAATCAATGAAAATAAAATATATTTAGTTTTTATTTTTATATAAAATAATCAGATTATGAGTTTCTGAGTTATATACCTTGTGAAATTCATCATTTTTATATTTTGATTAAACTCAGTGAAAATTTTATAATTAAAAAAAATATCAGTAATTACAATAGTACAATAGTTGTAAAGTGGATATGTCTGGTAAATTCGATGACAATTGAACATAAATTATTGCCTGTTCCTCAAAGAGAGAAAAAAAATTTAACAGGCAGGACATCATTTGTCTTTAGATATTTGGAAAATATTTTTCTTGAGCTGTATTTTAACTTGGAAGATCTGCTGAGAGGAAATGGAAACTCAGCTATCATTTGTCTTCATTTTATTCATACTACGCTTCGTACTATTCTTCAAAATCCAAAGGTTTACCTAAATTTATGATCTATAGTGTGTGTGTGTGTATGTGTGCATACATACACACACACACACATTTATACATATATATATATATATATATATATATATATATATATATATATATATATATATGTGCACACATAAACAGAATAATTTATGCCATATATTATAGCCTAAAATACATATATATTATATATAGTACATACATGGAATAATTCTGGGATTATACTAGTACCATTAAAAAATGATTATAATATTTAAGTAATTTTGCAGTTTTATTATTTATATTTCCTGCACATATAATTTTGGATTTTTATCAATGCAATTAATTCTATTGTTGGATCTAGGAAAGAATTCTGCTTTTTTAAATAATTAAAAGTAGAAATATTCAAAGAAACAAAACATACAAGCCATTATATCAGAAGTTTAATTTACAAATGAAATATTCTGTTCATATGGTAACACAAGGCGTATTCACTTATTGGCAACAAGTGATGTCATATTATCATCACAATCAAATATTTCATTATGAATAAAGGTAAAGCAGGCAGTGTAACTGATAAATATATAAAGTCACATTATATCTGATATCGTAAAATAACTTCTTTTTTTTTTATTCATTTCATCCCAAGAAAGGGGATAATGCCACTAAGATGCATGGAGAAACAGGAAATGGAAGAGAATGAGAAGACTGTAGTGAGGAAAAAGAACAATAAAAGAACAGGATCTAGAAAAACAGAAGATGGCTATGAATTAAATCTTTAAAAAAATTTTGAAGATTGTAGATGATAAGGAAGCAAGAAGTTTAAAAGAAATGTCCAGAAATTAGAAGTACAAAAAAGGAAACTATTAGAATAGAACTTGTCGTTACATATTTTGTTGATATTCTATATTATGTGAATTTATATATGGCGAATTGTGGCTGAAGAGACTCATAGTCTTCAGGTGATGAGCTCTCAACTCTTGTGGTCTCAAACAATATTACTGAAAAACAAAGGCAGTTAGCAGGCTGGCATATAGTCACAGAATTGTTTAGGCAAGATTTCATTTGCCAAAGTAAGTTACAGAAGAAGATCATATGAAAAGGGGCAACACCAAAATATTGGTTTCTGAACCCCTACCTGTAGTATTCCATTGTATTCTTTCTGTATAAGAGGGTTGGCCATGGAACCATTCCTTATAAAATCTAATATTTTGTTATTTGATAAGACTAAGAAATTTTCAGCACTTTAGAATCTGAGAATAACAAAAAAAGAACCATTGAAAAGATTATAGTACATTATATACTACATGAACAGTCATAGATCGGTATTTAAAATCAAAAGTCTATTAAATAGAAATGACATGAGGAAAATGTCACTGCTTCAAGATCTTAGTTCTTAGCCATTTTTTAGTAATAGCCTTGACAAAGAGCAAAATTGTAGAGAAAATATGCTATTCATTGATGAAATTAAAGTTGAAAATTTTGGATATAATGACCAGATATATGTGTTTTAAAAGCTTGGAAAACTAACAACGAAAATTGTAAATTTCATTTCTTTCCCCTTGATGTAACAAGTTATGCAGGAAAGATTTAATTCTACTTTGTTTTATTAAGCAAAAGTTTCAGTTGCAAGAAATGTTATACAGTTATGCTTTAGTTAAACTAATAATAGTGAATGCTGCACAGTCTCCTCACTGATGAAGAAAAGACTTGAAGCAACAAAACTGTGATTCTACAGAAGGATACTGAGAATACCATGGACTAAACATGTGAGCAGCAACAAGGTTTTGTGAGAAATGGAAACAAAAAGGATACTTGTTCTTAGTGTCAGAAAGAGAAAGTTGAAATCCCTAGGAAGCATAAACAATTTAACATTTACAGGACCTATTGAAGGCAAAAGAGACAAAGAAAAGCAGCAAATAACCTACCTAATGAGCTTGCAACAAGATAAAACTTACTTAGAGTCACAAAGGACAGCAAATTGTGAAGAGCTATGATCACCTACATCCTGTAGAGACACAACACATAGAAGGAGGAGAAGAATTTTCTTTCTTATTATGTGCTATGTTCTTTCAGGACATAGGCGATCATGGCCCTCCACCTCTTCCTCTCTCCCTTGCAGCTCTCAACAAGTTCCTTCCTTCTGCTTCCTCCCCCAGACCACGTTTTGTCATCCATTTACTTAAACCTGCCAGGTATATCATGCATCATTTTCTCTTGTCTCTCTTTTCCTCTCTTCGACCCATGAGTATCAGATTCTTTTGTGTCTCAGAAACTTCAGCTGCCTCTTCCTGCTGTTAGGTATAAGCCTCCTCCTTGTTTGCAACCACTCTAAGACTTTATCATTGCTCACATGCTGAGTCCATGATATCCTTAGCATCCTTCTGTAGAACTGCATCTCTGTCACCATGAGTCTCTTCTTCATCTTTGAGGAAACTGTCCAACATTCACTGCCATAAAGAAGGACAGATGTCATGTAACAGTTCAGTATTCTTTTCTTTATTACCAAAGAAATCCTCCTGTCTCACAATACTCTGCCCAGCTTTTGGAATGTGTCCTTGGCCATCCCAATACATCTACAACTCTCAGTGTTGCACTTACTGACCTCTGTCAAGATGCTTCCCAGATATTTAAACTTCCACATCTGCTTGATTCTAGAGTTCCTGACCTGCAAAGCAGTTGACAGTAATTGTTCTGGGTAAATGTGTAATAGGTTAGGGTAAGAAAGCATAACATTTTAAGGTGAAATGGCTAGATGTAACTATAAGTACTTTGGTAACAGTTTATTTTTCTCACCTGTGAAACTTCTCTTCTGCCTTCTTACTTTCTGGTTAACCTTGATTTTCAAAAGTTTAAATGCAATGTCAATAGTTATCTACTGTCTTCTTGATTCCTCTTCTTTCTTTGTTCCCACTCCATAATAATAATTTTCTTATTCTTTCATACTAAGTAACCCCTTGTGCCTTAGTGACTTTATTGCCTTTCTTAGGGTGAAATGATTAAAAAAAATAAAATATATATCATATTTCAGGAAACTGAAAAATGTTCCTAAAAATGAAGGTCTGCTGAGTCTGAAGTGTTCTGGTACCAAAATTATTGCAGCAGTTTATTGTAAATTGCAATGAATTTATAGTTACATTCCTCTATTTATTCATGGGGCTTAAGTTTCAAATCCTTTATTTGTTATTGTTTCAAAGGAATCTTTTCATTTATGAAGCTCAGAGTTACTTCATGTTTTTTCCATCACATACAGATTTAAATTTAACAATACTTTTACCTATCTATAGCATGACCTCTAACTTTTAGCTTGAAAATTTGACCTAAACATAAGTATATACATTACAGAGTGTCAGATCAAGAGGAAGGAGATAGGGAGGAGAAAGATAAAGTAAGGAATATGCATTTAATGAAAGAAGGCAAAACTAGAAAATATGAGAAAGTAATAGAGAATGAAAACAATAACATAAAATAGAGAATAAAACATTGCACACACACACACACACACACACACACACAGACATATGTGAAAGGGGAGCTTGATGATGAACTAAGAGACATGGCAGAAACAAATAAGACAGAGAGAGAAGTAAGAAAAACAGACAAAGAGAAAAAGAAGAGGTCAGATAGAACCTAATTGAGAGATGAATAGAAAAGAGAAGAACAATGAGATAGAGAAAGCAACATTGGGACAAAAAGAGAGGGAGGAAATGAGAGAGATTAGTGGTGCAACAAAGAAATAGGTAAAAAGAAGAAAGAGAGGGAGAAATAGAAAAAAAACCATTAAGAGAAACACAAACATAAAGAAGGAAAAGGATAAGTTGAGAGAGATACAAATGGAATGAGAGAAAGAAGAGAGAGAAACAAAAAAAGGAAAAAGTTGAGAGAGAGAGACATAAACAGAATGAGAGACAAATAGAAAGGTAGAAAATGAAAAGGGAAGAGCAAAACAAGAAAGGAAAACATTGAGAGAAACACAAATAGAATGCAAAGAAAATGAGAAGGAAAGAGCAGAACAAAAAAAGGAAAACATTAAGAGAGAGACAAATAGAATGAGGGACAAATAGAAAGGTAAGAAGAATAAAGAAAGTAAAAAGAATGAAAAAGAGAAAAGCTGAAAAAGACAAATAGAAGAATAAGAACATGACAAAGAGAAGAGAGTAACAAAAATGAAAAAGATAGACAAACAAAATGAGGGATGAATATGAAGAAGAAGAAAAAGAGAAAGGAAGAGGGGGAATAGAGAGAGACAAATAAAATGAGAGAAAAATAAAATAAAAAAGAACAACAAAGGAAGAGAAGAATAGAAACAAAAGTAATTGAGAGAAGTGAGAAACTGGAAAAAAATGCAATCTCTTATATTTTTTTCAGTCTACTTAGAAGATTAGTATATGTAATTATGTTTTTTTTTCAGTCTAGCTACAAAAAGATTAAAAAAAAATGGCTCCATCAGTAGGAATCTCTAACTCAAAACTATAAAACTATCAATATGTGGAACCTTTTCCAACTTGGAGCTTTGTGACACATCAGAATTTGAAATAGTTTTCATAATTATTCTTCTTCGATGTGCTGTGTCCCTTCTGGATTTGAGTGATCATGGAACTTAACAACTTCCTGTCCTTTGTAGATCTTTGTAAGGTTTGTCTTTTTATTATCTCTTCTAATCCTTGATCTACCAGCCATTTACACAAGCTCATTATGTTGGCTATTCACTGTTTTCCTCTGGCTCTCTTGCCTTCATTATGTACTGTGAGTGCAAAATTATCCAAATTGTCTTTTTTCATTTTGTGCCCTAGAAAATTCATTAGTCTCTTTTTTATTCTAAGTTATAGATCTGCATAAATTTTGCTTGTTGAAACTCTTGGCTGCCAGTGTTTCACTCAATATATGGTGCTTCATTAGGTGCTGCCAGTTTTAGATTAAAAGCAAAGCACATTAATTAAACATTCATATTAAATGAATGTGTTTCATTCAAACCAACAGGTAATCTAAATTATTTTATAAATAAAATGTATACTTTTGTGAGAACTGAAATTAAATTTTTATTTCTTTCATGTTCCATTAAAATATAAAATTTGTTCTAGATTCATAAAATTAGTTTATATGGCAATCTGTGAAAATAAATATTTTTCAAACGCATTTGCTTTTGCAACCTAATTTATAGCCTTTCTTTTTAACAATTGAAATTTACTTCTTTCAATAGAAAATGAATTGAAATTTCAAAAACCAGTAATTTCTTTATGGAAACAAATACTGTTATTAAAATCCATTTTACTTGGGGTTAATTTTGTTCAGGAATGAAAACTGAGGTCATGAATTTGCATTTTTGTAATTCACAAGCTGTTTATATAACTGTTATGGACTTGTTAGGGCCAGAAATAAAGACACAAGAGAGGTACTGAGTTAAACAAATATATTAACAGAAGCAGTAATACAAACATATACAAACAAGAGTGTTACAGCAAGAATGTTCAGTCCAACTCTCAGAGCTGACTGCTGGAAACTTCCCTCTCCAAAAGGCAGTACCTGCCCTTATTTATAGCTGGGAGAGTCCATGTGTGCGTGGATAAATTACAGTAAAATAACCAAATATAACACTGATAGTATAATAAAATATAAAATTGATTGTATAGCCAAATATAGAATTGGTTGTATAATCAAATATAGCATTGATTGTATAACCAAATAAAGGATTGATTGTACGACAAAATTATTTTGTTTTAATCATTTTACACTAAGTATGGCAATAATGCCAATAAGATAAGAAGATAAAGATGACCGAGAGAGAATGAGAAGACTTTTAATGAAGAGAAAGGACAATAAAAGACTAGTCTTCCTGAAGACAGAAGACAGCAATTGATGTTACATTCAAATTTTTGAAATTCACAGTTGTCAAGAAATGCCAGAAAAGAAATCCCAGAATAGATGTTAAATTTATATGTAGCTATTTCAATAGTAAAATATTAAGACCTAGTTTCCAATTTAGTAGTATGCTTAAATTCATGCAGTCAACATATTAAGAAGAAGAGTTCATTTGAACAATTGACATGAAAATATTTATAGAAAAGACAGAGGGAAGCCACATCACAGTGGTGGGAAAGTAAGTTAAGTCAAGATGCCAGATCAGGACCAGTAACATTACATAATTTGGATTTTGTCAAGAATCTTGAGATATATAGGCGCATCAGATCAGATGTGCCAACAATATTCAATGCATGAATGAACAAATGGTAGATTTATAAATATGCAAAATTGATTCCGGCAAGAAAAGTTGTCTCTTATGATAGAGTGAACCAACTTTCCTAGTAGCAGACCTTGCAATTGATTCAATATATTCCCTCCACTTTATGTCAGTGGAAAATGCAAGACCAAGAAGTTCTTCTCCTGGAGGTTAGCATAAGCTCTGCTGATGGAAAGTAAAAATGGCTTTCTATGATGATTAAAAAATAGCAGTTTCATTTGGAGGCATTAAACACTATTTCTTGCCCCGCTTAACAACTGATCAGAGGCCCTTGAACCTTGTGCCACTTTTTCTTTGTCAGATCTATCGGACTGACTATTAAAACAGGAGCAAATACTTGTGCCATCAGCATAAATACCAAGTTGAGAACTGATAATATTAAGAAGGCCAATGATGAAAATAAGAAACAATATGGCCTAAGGGTAGAGCCCTGAGGGACCCTCACATTAATGTGAAATGATCTAGATATGTAGATATTCAATGTATTTATATTACCAAATACAGGAATGATTATAAGATGAAATATAGGAATGATTGCATAATAATTGTATGAATAGGTGTAGTTATATAACCAAATACAGGAATAATTATAAAACCAAATATAGGATTGATTGAGTAACCAAATACTGGATTTATTATATATATGTTATTGATTAAGCAAATGTCAAACCTTTTATTAAATCAAATCTTTATATATGCGTTGTGATCAAGTAATTGGTTAAGGAATAACAAAACAAGAGGTTGCAGATAAATAGTGTATTGAACAGTAAATACAAGAGAAGTTGGAAGTGTGTATTGGTTGACCAGCATTCAGTCTATATCACCGTTCCCCCAAGGCTTACTTTTCCTACTAACTTTATAGTAAGTGGAAGATTCCACAACAATATGTTAATATGAAACTGCATATTTTGTGAGTCGAAAAAAAAAATGCTTCAATATTTATGGTTGTATTTCAATAATGAATGCCTTTGAATTTAGTGTCCATAGACAAGGATTTTGTTTAATGTTATTGCTGTTCATGGACACCATTTTGTTTGTGTCATTTTCTATCTTAAAAAACAAAATAAGAAAAAAAAAATTAATGATTAATTATATAATTTTGCAATTTTTTCTGAATTTTGGAATTAATAAAAGCTGAATTGTGTAGCTATTATACTATAAACAAAATGCTATTATTGAAAATCATGAAAAAAAACAGTGAGCAGGAGTCACAGAAGAGTGTGGGTCATGGACATGGCTGGGTGAGTCATGCCCTCCGAGCAGCAAGTTGCAGATCCTCTACATGTTGATGTTTGGACTCAAAAGTATCTGTTCTCCCTCAGATGGTCCTATGCCAGGAAGGGTAATTTGCAGCTTTGGTTTCCCAGGTCTTAGGGTTGACATTGGCCTGTGTTAGGGATATCTTCAACTGAACCATAAAGTGTTGTTTTAGGCCTCCACTTAGCCTCTTGCAACTGGCGAGTTCTCAAAAAAGAATGATATATGGGAGTCGAGTGGGACACATTGTGGATATGTGACCCACCCAGCAGAGGTGATATTGAAGGATGGTAGTCTCAATAGAACAGGGATTTTATATGTATAAGATTATATTTTCTATGTTCATGTAAAATTACTTCTAGCAATGAAGATATGAATCCTTGTTCGAAAAACAAATTATTTTACATCCAATTCTTATTCTCTACTGCTGCTATAATCAGATGATTATGATGACTATTAAATATATGATATATAAGGTACAATAATTATAAGGTATTATAATTGATTATAATATAATATTGTATTCGATTATAATTATAAGGTATTATAATTATGATGACTACTCTCTGAAGAAAGGGGTGTTTGAGTTGTGATTTAAAGTTAGTGATTCTCCTTGGGATATTAACATATTAATTTTGTGATCGCAAAGTTTTTCATTATCTTTTTCATTAACCTGAGTATAGGGAGAAGCCTCTTATCATTCAGCCAAGTGCCCTAACACTTTACCTTCTAGGCACATCATATATTAATGGCAAAATATCTAGAAATTTCAGGATAATAAGACCAGAATCTGTCACTTCAAGGAATATGTGGACATTATCTTGATAGGATTTTTTCATCTAATTTTGGATTCAAAGGAAGAATCAAACTTTTTTTCATGTTTATTTCTTCAGTGGCTTTTTAATAAATAGGATGAAATTTATCTCTTCCTAAGTGAAGTTGAATTAATTCACTCATCTAGATCCTTTTATACTAATGCCAGTGTCACCTAGGGGTCCATCCTTGGTGATACTTTGATTTTAATTTTCATTAATGACCTTCCCGATGACATTAGCTCTCAATTTGGTATCTATGCTGATGACACAACCTGCCTTGATAGTAAGACTGCTCAGTCCGGCAAGATCAAAATAGCAGCCAGTGTCCAAAATGACCTCAAGTCTATTATTAACTGGGGCAAAAGATGACTTGTTAATTTTAATACCACCAAAACTAAACTTCTCTCCATTAATCATCTGAGAGTCCCCTTTCTGCTTTCTATCATCATGGCTGATGCTAACTTCCAAGAAAGTGAATTGTACCTTCTTGGACTAACATTCTCAGCTGACATGAAGTAGAAAGACTATATTAAATCCATTGCTAGGTCAGCTGCTAAGAAAGTTGGTTCACTCTGTCATACTAGACAATTTTTCTCTTCAGAATCTATCTTACATATCTATAAGTTTACCATTTTTCCATTCTTGTGTTGTGCAAGACAATTTTTAATTCCAGAATCTATTGTGTCTTAGTGGCCTTACAGGGGTGAAACTTATTAAAAAAAAAAGAAAAAAAAGTGAACTGATATATATATAATAAAGATAAACTGATGTGTGCTGATTTCATTGCAAAAGTTTCAGGTTTTACACATCATATTCGCACTACCAGTAACACAACTAACTTGTAAAAAAGGCCTCACCTCAATAGTGACACCATGCCTATTAACTAAAGACATGCTTAATGTAATGGTTAATTTGAGAAATTATACTATACTGCACCAGCCAGTCAAGACACTCTACTTGTACTCACTTGTCCTTATGAGAAGCATTCCAGTTGTCATAGTTTTTAAAATTCTTGACTGCATCTCTGGGGACTGAATGCAGTATCTCACAGATGTTTCTGCCAAATTTCATCCTTTCCTCATTGTTGTAAGCTGGGGACATTTTATCCGCTTTTGGATTTCTGTGATTTGGACTGAGGTTAACAGGTGCTGTGGCTTGAATCCTAGCCCTAAACCTTCTTCATTTTACCAGTGATTATGCCTTTATGTTGCTCCTGTATTTCTTTTGCAAAACATTTCATCCAGATTTGATTTTATCTTTTTCCTTAACCCTATTATGAAGAGAAGCCTCTTAATTAAGTGTTCTAACCATTAATCTCCTAAGCACTGACATCTAACTTACCATACATTACTGTCAAAATATTGAGAAAATTGAGGATAATGAAATTGTCATTACACCAGAAATTTACACTCCACTACATGAAAGATAAGTGAACTTTATCTTAATAGGACTCTCATCTGTCTTGAGAGTACTTTCAGTTTCAAATTTCTTTATACTGTTAATTCACTCAGTACAAGGCCCAAGGGCTATTCATGGTAGAAGGTTACTGAGTAATATTGTTGTAAAGGAGGAGGAAGGAGGGATGAAGAAGTGTGCATTATGAGGATGTGTAGGATAGATATTGGTTAACTCTAGACTTGCAGAAATCAAGATTGTAGTTGTCAGGGTAATACACTCTCAAGAGTTTGTTCCACAAAGTAACAGTTATGGAGAAGAAACTGAGTGGAAGTTGCTCGCTACCAAATGAACATGAAGGGAATTGGAATAATTTGCTCCCATGATCATGACATGGTGGATCCTAACTCTGAAGGTCTGAGCTGGTGAAACTAAGGAATATAACTTGTTCAAACATCTGCCATAATAGTAGCAAGAGGTTAGTAATGTCCCATTTGTAAGATAATAGTTGCTGGGAGGAGAATAATTCATCACCCACATGGCTGCATAATCACTTTTGAACTTTCTCAAGTACCAGCTCAGAAATGAACAAATTGAATTTTTCTTAATATTTATATCTTTAGGCTGTTTTTAATATATAGGATGAAATTTATCTCTTAGGAATTTAATTTAATTATCATTGATAAATGGATACAAACTTTGCAGCTGTTGTTCTGTTTTTTAGGGCTTTTTTGCACCATTTTTCACCCAGTTTCAGAATGTCCTAGACATTACACATTAATTCGAATAAAAGTTTAGGAAGGAAACCCTTATCTCTACTGGAAAGATGGAAAACAGCTACTGGACTTGAAAAACCTATTTTCCTAAAAAATTGTTTAAGAGAAAGATTTTATAAATTTCAACCAAAAGCAGTCTTGGCTGCTCAATATATGCCAAATGTTTCCTTATAGGGAAATGGCTAATATTACCATTTTCATTCCCTATTGCCAAAACTGGCTAAAAATGTACATTGGAAAATTTATGTAATATCATTATTCTAACAATTTTAATCTACCAATCACTGGTCCTGACCTTAACTCTACTTAAATCCTAAAAAGGAGCAATTTCACCAAAACTTGGTTGAAAATTATTGCATCAAAATTATTGCATTTGTTAATATTTTTCTGAATCTTAGACAATTCATTTAATATTGTTTCATGAGAAATTAACTGGCAAATAATTTTTTTTCTTGAACGGTCATGGCACTTTACAGCTTCATGTCTTTTGTGGCTTTAAGTAACTTTGAAAATACACTATCACTCTTTGTCTTTGTTTTACCATCTATTCACTGAAACTTATAAAATAGATCACTTGATGTTTCTGCCTGCTTATCTTGCTTTCAATATGTCTTGTCTGTTAAATATGTTCCAAATATCTCTTTAAATATTTGTGCTAGTTGTTAAATGGGGCAAAAGATGGCTTGTTAATTTTAATGCCTTCAAGACTAAAATGCTCTCTATTAATCATCTGAAAGACCTTCCATCAGCATGGCTGATGCTAACCTCAAGATGAGTAACTCATTGCACTTTCTTGGGTTAAGGTTCTCAGCTGTTAAGAAAGTTGGTTCATTGTGTCATGCTAGACAATTTTTCTCTTCAGAATCTATCTTACATATCTATAAGTCTACCATGCGTCCATGCTTAGAATATTGTTGCTATATATGGTTCAGTGCTTCTGCTAAACATCTAGAGACCCTTGATAAAATCCAAAGAAGAATCAGCGATATTATTGGTCCTGATCTGGTGTCTCAGCTAAAGTCACTTCTCATTACCATAATGTTGCCTACCTGTGCCTTTTCTATAAATACTTTCATGGTAATTATTCAGATGAGCTCTTCGCTGTGGTATCTAGAATTTTAATTTCTTCTGCTGAATCCATCTTATATGTTTATAAATCTTCTATTCACCCATGCTTAGAATATTGCTGCCATATATGGTCCAGTGCTCCTGCTATATAAAATCCAAAGACTCAGCAATATTATTGTTCCTGATCTGGCATCTTGGCTTCAGTCTCTTTCCCAGCACCATAATGTAGCTTCCTGGTGCCTTTTTTATAAATAATTTAAGCACAGTACTAGAATGACAACAAGGTCTCATTAATTTACAGCTGAGTT
Organism: Acanthosepion pharaonis; assembly: GCA_903632075.3. Classification (NCBI taxonomy): domain Eukaryota; kingdom Metazoa; phylum Mollusca; class Cephalopoda; order Sepiida; family Sepiidae; genus Acanthosepion; species Acanthosepion pharaonis. Next base: position 3,933,699 of record CAHIKZ030001113.1, read on the forward strand.
GGCTAAATGTAACCAGTTGACTTTAATCTTCAAAAATTTAGATGCAATGTTAATTGCTATCTCCTGTCCTCCTGATTACTCCTCTTTTGTTCTTGCTCATTAGTAATGTTTCTGTTTTGTAATACTTCCACACCTATAGTAATATCTTGTGTCTTAGTGGTTTTACTGTGTTGCTTGGGGTGAACATGGTTAAACAAAATAAAATAAAACTGAAGCTTGTTAGATATTTATTAAATTTTGCATTTCCTAATACTTTTAAGAAAATGTTGAGGCTAAAACACAATATTAATAGCTTCTGAGAGTAATTTTCATTGCAATATATGTAGTGTTGCTGATTAATAAAAATACTTCTCAAATGCATCTTGTGTGGTAAAATTATTCCCTTCTTCAGTTAATATCAACTTAAGTCTATGAAACCCTAGACTTTAACTGAACATGAATCTCCTTCTCAAGAAGATGCAAGAAACTATCATTTCCCTCTCCAATTCTTCTTCTGCATGTGCCATGTTCCCTTAGAACAAAGACGATTATGGCTCTCCACAGCTTTCTTTCCTTCGTAGCTCTTAATAAATTTTGTCTTATTTCTCTTAAAACTTGTTCATGCATCCATTTACTCAAGCTCACTAAATATGTTATGCATTGTTTTTCTTTGTCTCTCTTGACTTCAATCTGTCCTGTGAGTATCAGATTTTCAAAGCCCTCCATCCTTATTATGTGCTCTAGAAACTTCAACTGTCTCTTCCTGATATTAAGTATAATTTTCCTTTTTGTTTCTATTTTCTCTAAAACTGTGTTTTTACTGAAATGTTCGGTTTATGGTATACTCAGCATCCTTCTGTAGAACCATATTTCTGATACTTCAAGTCTCTTCTTAATCTTTGGGGAGATTGTCCAGTACTCACTGCCATACAGAAGGACAAATATCACATAACAGTTCTTTTTCCATGTTTCTAGTGAAGTTTTTCTATTTCTTAATATTCTGCTTAGCTTTTCGGATGCATTTTTCACTATTCCAATATGCCTTTGTGTTTTAGTGTCACACTTTCTGTCCTCGATTAATACATTTAAATTTTTGTACTTTTTAAAATTTTTGTTATCTCCAATTTGCAAATCATACTTTGGACACATCCTTTGCCAAATAACTACAAATTCTATCTTCTTGCAGTTGATAAGATGCATATATATTTTCCTATTATTCAGTTGCCCTGCAAGTGAAAATCTTAAATGCAGCTAGGTCAACCTCCTGTTTAAATGTGATCCTGCAAATCAGTACCTGGTGGGTAGGAAGACATTTCTCAGGTCAAACCCACTGATGAACCTGGATTCTCTGATAATCAGATGTGACACTGAGTGCAAAGTCTATTTTAGTATTGCTTACATTGGACCCAGTACATAACATCTTTTGCAACAAAGGTTCCTTAATGGTATTAAATTCAGTTCAGATCATCAGGTATGTGCTGGTGTGAATCATATGCTACAAATATATTAAGTCTGCTTGAGTTGTTCCAAAGTGACAAGAGCTTTTCATAGTGTTTGTTAATGAAGGAAAAGTTTTATAAGTGGCTCAATTATTTTCACACTTTGATAATTTCTGATAACAAATCTGACCAATTCTTTGATTCTCAGTCTTTTTCCTCCAATGGACATTTTCAAAGAACTACAAGGTCTTAAAACTCTCATGTATCTCTATCAAGACTACAGTCTTTTAGTGCAGTTCCATCACCAACTCTTTGCTAACAAATCTCTTCATTTTCCATCAGAGACAAATGACAATTGCTTTCTTTACAGACTGTAATCATCCTCAGATCTTTTCACTTAAGATCTTTTAAGCTGAAAGTCCTTCTTCTCGTGTGATGGTTTGCTTCTTTTGCCTGTTTCATTTGTAACGTTCTTCTTTTGTCCCTGCTTTCAAAGTAATTCATACAAATTTATACTACTTATGCTTTCCAATAATTATGTATTGTCCATTCTTTTGTTGTTAACTAGAAAAGTAACTTGATATTAATTACACAGATGTTTTTATTTAGTAGTTTTCTTTACCTACTTTTGCTTTATTTTGCCACATCTTTCAGCTGATCTCTTAAGAAAGCTGCGGAGATTTAGAATGTAGTCATGGATGCAGATGCATTTTGAACCTGTACAGAATCCATAAAAGGATCAATGTTTTGGTTTTCTTTTCATCTCAAGTTGATACACAAAAAATACTTCTCTTTTAACACCATAATCTTTCAGACTATATAATCATGACTCTCACAGTTTACTTTTACTTTGTCATCATTTGCCATGAATTCTTGGGAGAAATAGAGTAGTGGTTTCCTGTTGCCTTCATCACAGTTTGGATTTTAGAGTTTCTCCTCTCTGAACACTATTTGCTTGTATAATGTTATATTCTGTGATAATAGGAATATATACTTGAAAATAAAGTGGATAAAATAAGTAAAGGTTTATTGTGAAATCTGGTACAATAAGAATAAAGGTAACAGTTAGGCACAAGGTCATCACAAGTCAATCCAGTAGTGAGTGCTACTATTAGAAGGTCGGTAGTTCTCGCATAAGTCTGAGTTGTACTCAACAGATCCCAGCTAGTCTCTGTAGTCCATTACCTTACATATACTTATGGGTAGTTACTACCTATAGTGTAGTCACTCATGGGGGTGACAGTTATTCCATTACTTCATATAACATTTTCAAATTAAATCCTCTTGTATATTACTTAAAGAATTTTCTTTCCCACTAATCCACAATAATGTATTTAGAATTAATCTTAATAACAGATTTTATTGAGAATAGTATATTTATAACTTTATGCTGGCTGCATTTGCAGTCCATGTCTTTAGCTTAATGCAAATTCTTATAAGAAACAGTTTGCCTGCATATCAGTTTGAGATAATCCAAGAATATATCACATGAAATGATGGGTTTATAAACTTTCCACCATGATTCAACAGGCATTTATTCCTGTGTTAATCTTATAGAAAAACACTTGACTGTCTGGAAAAGGATCTCTGATATTGCATTATAACTACATTTTTCCCTTTTAGTTGCCTTTTCATTTGAGGTAGAAGATCAAGCATTTTAGTTTCTTGTGATTTTCTTTAAATGTTAAGCTCAGATCAGAAGGGAAATAAATACTTTTATTTCTCTCAAAATAAAAGTAAATTTTTTTTAAAAAAAAGATTCTAAATTTTATTTGTTTTTACAAAAGACTGAAAAGATCATTTCTTTGGATTGATCTCAGTGATTCAAAGGTTTTGAATTGCCGTTAAACACAAACCTGAAAGGCAATAAATTTTTAATCTTCTAAGTTGTTTAAGATTTTCAGGTTAAGTATTTTACTTTTTAAATTTTTTCTTGGCTTTTCTCCTTTTGGGATTTTTTTGACCAGTTTATTTTTTGCTTTGAATTTAAATTATGGAATTCACAACAAAGATACAGTTTCATTAAGATTCAAGCATTGTACCCAATACAACTGGAAATCATTGTATAGCAGTGCCTTTTCTTCTTTAACTATTAAAGTATTTATTACATGTCAGTCTTTATAAGTCTTCAAGAAACACTAAGAATAATACAAACATTAGTGTATCACTACTTTGTCAAAAATAGAGTGAATCAAAGTATGAGTAAAAAGCAAAATCAAAAAGACTAAGGATACTAAACAATCAAATTATAGTAGCTTTAATGAATAAATTATACAAGTATTATTACATTGTATTGCAAGTTCCTATAGTACAATATGTGAATGGGTATTTTGTCTAAAGCAAGTACATTGTGATGAATTTTTGCAGTCAGACCTTAAAGAAATTGGTCTTGTAGTTAAAAGTGTTTGCTAAAACTATCTAATAAATAAATAAGATTTAGTGAGAGTTTTAGTTTTTCAATGAATCCATGTGTGAATATTGGACACAAAAGTAAGGTTCTTGTTAATGTCTCCTCATATACAATGTTTTTTTCAGCAATGATCCAACCATTTAATAATAATATAAAGGTAACCTACCAAGTGTAGTTGTACCTTAATTTTAATTCAAGGTAATTTGTTTGAAAAAAATTCCAACACTCCCACTTTTCCGAAGTTTTCAAAGCCTATATGATTACATTCTCCTTAATCTCATTCACAGTCAGAAATATTCCCTTTTTCAATGGTGATATATGTTTGTGAAAGGCTAATAATAACAGTGAACTAAATCTGAATTGCAGAGCAAGTGACAGTCACGTGTGCTGCAATGTTTTCCAAAAAAATGGTTGCGCTCTTTCAAACCACTCCATGGAAATCTTTTCTTATTCTTCTACTATCAATCACTGATCCCTTTAATTGTATCCTGCTCATGTTCTATATGTGTGTTCACATTATTGAAGGATTTTTTCTGGACTTCATTCATTAAAGCACCCCAGAAGTCTATTTAATATTTTTTATCAATGAAAGTTTTCAAATAAAACTTAGACATTTATTAATGTCCTAACTTGTTCATTATAAATGTGATGGACAATACACAAACTCATTCAAGGACATCACACAGCCAAATGAATGACCTTACTGATTGATTGATTGATTGATTCATTCATTCATTCATTTTTTATGGGTTGTCAACCCTTTGCACATTATTTAAAGCCAGAAAATAATTTTAGATTATAAGAAATTACTTTGGGAGATAATAATAGTTTAGTGATGAGTCTTACTAATTAATCCATAGCTACAGGGCAAGAAAGTGGATTCATACCTTTAAAAAGGGTATTTTCACTTAAGTGAATATAACAAACCCAATAAGAACTGGAACTTGTCTCTCCAATTAAAAATCCTTGACCATTATCCATTACACTACCCACACATCCAAGCTTACAGTGCTTGGTATTACCAAGCAGTCACCCACCTAGGTACTGACCAGATTCGATATTGCTTAACTTTGGTAATCATATGGGAACCACTGTTTCAAGGTGATATGTAAGCCTGAATAACCCTATGGGAGAATGTCTGTTTATTCATGTGCCATTTGATTCTCACTGATTTCTTATTGATTTGATCAAGATCCAAAAAATTGGTCTTTGATGTTCAAAATGTTTTGTTAATTTTTAGACAGACCTATATCGATCAAATATAAGTATGTTTTTTGAAGTCACTTCCATATTCTAAATGTGTAAATCCTTTCTAAAGATGATTTAATGAATGAAAAATGAACAATATCAGTTTCACTTTATTATTTATTAATTAAATATTGGGGACCTATAATTTCCGATTTAACAATGACTTTGATGTATTTTATTTTAGAATTGTTTGATGCTTTCTTCTTCATCTCTGTGCAGTATCCTTTCAGGATGTGGAGGATCATGGCACATTTTGTCTTTTGTAGCTCTTTGCAAAGTTTATAATTTTACTGCTTATCATAGTACGTTTTTATGTCATTGATTTATGAAAACTCATTAGCTAGGTTAATCACTGTCTCCACAGTTTATTTAAAGCCAGAAAATATTTTTAGATTATAAATTAAAGCACCTACCAAGTGTAGTTGTACCTTAATTTCACTTAAATACTTGGTCTTGTAGTTAAAAGTGTTTGCTAAAACTATCTAATAAATAAGATTTAGTGAATTTACAACAAAGATACAAATTTTCTAACTCATCTTTCCTCATTAAGTGCATATTTTAGCTATCTAGATATTTCAACTGTCTCTTTCTGATATAAGCATCCTTTTTGCTTCTATTTTCCTTTATACTTCCTCGTTGCTTACATGCATTGTCTATGGTACTCCAGTATCCTTCTGTAAAACCACATCTCTATTGCCTCATTTCATCTGCTACAAGATTGTCCAGCATTCACTACCAGATAGGAAGACTGATATTATATAGCAATTTAGCAGTGTTTTCTTTGTTTCTAACAATATTTTCATTTTCCTTATTACTTTGATTAGTTTTTGGAAGACATGTTTTGCTATTCAAATTTTCCTTAAGGTTTTGTTGTCAGATTTTCTGTCTTCTGTTAAAACACTTTCCAGATATTTGAATTTCTGTACTTGTTTAATTTTAACATCTCCATTTCATAGATTTATCTTCTGATGTTTTTCTTGCTGACAGACACACATTCACTCTTCTTACAATTGACAGTTAGTCCTTTGTTTTTGCTTCTTCTACTACTTTGTCTAGGTGCTTCTGATGTTACTTATCTGTGCATGCTATCAAAATGGTATCACCTGTTTATATTCTGTTGTTAAGATTGTATCAACTAGTAATAAACATGCTAAGATTTCTACTTTTATTAGAATTGCCTTGCTGTAAAGATTAAAGAAATTTCATGAGAAGTCTTGTCTTATGCTCTTTTCTGTTTTGTGAATTCACTATATTTTCTATAATATGTAGGTAGTTTGTTTCTAATATAAGCTCTGGAGTATGACAATATACAATTGTTTGATGTACAAGATTCTTAATTGAAATACTAATTTTTATGAAATATCCTGGGTATGATAATAATCTGTATCTGGCAGCAAGGTCTCTGATTGGAAGGTTTTGAGGAACATGGAACCACCTCTTAATTGCTGTTCTTCCCAGGTCCACCCTGACCTGGGCGGGGTAGCACCTGTTAGGGTCTCAGGTATGGGCAAATAGTTAAACCCCCAAACTAGGGTAAAAATATTATGAAAGTATAAAAATATATTTTTATAGTAAAAATACCAGCAATACATTTTCATAGTTAAAAAATTTTCACCAATAATACATTTAAAAGAAAAAAAATTATTAGTAATACATATTTTTGTAAAAGAAATACTCCCAAGAAAATTAAATTTCAGCATTAAATGACCCATAAGATGTTGATATTTCATTAAACAAGCAAACAATTTTTATGAAACATTTTGTTATCACTTATTACTGGACCAAAATTAAATTAACAATAGAAAGTTAAACACCAGTAAATGATACTTGGTAAACCAAAAGCCTTTAAAATTTGTCATTTGTTTGAAATAAGTATTCTTTCTCCATGAATATTAGTTGTATGCAGAATGTTCCAGATTTTTTTTTTATTCAAATTAATTAATAATGAATGGTATATATATTTATGAATTATGAAAATATTTTTCTTGACTTTCTAAGATCTTGTGTCAATATTCTGGAACCTTTCAAATTTTATTTTGACAGAACAATTCTGTTTTCAACACAAGAGATTTGTCAGTGAAATTTTATACATCAAAGAGATCTTTAGATTTTTGACCAGAGACTAGAGAAAGAATGTAGCATTGATAAAAACAAATGGTAATCCAATGGTGCCATCTCTGGTGAAAAAGCCATGTCGGGAAGAATTTCCCATTCCAACTTATTTATGATTTTCTTGGTTGATAAAAGTATGTGTGGACATGGTGTTGTCATGCATAATGTATCAGGTTCTTTGTCCTATAAGTGGTCATTTCCTTTCAGTTGCATTAGACAGACTTTGAAATTGATTGTATTATTCTGAAGTAACAGTTTCTTCAGGCCTCAGCAATTTGTAATAGAATATATGCATATTCAACAATATACAGAGGATTAATTCTTTTTTTTTAAATTACATTTTGCCATAAATGCTACATGCATTCCTACATTCACCTATGACTTTTCACATTCAAGGTTATCATTGTCAATTCACTTTTCACCTCCAATGAAAATATTGAACAAAAAGTGATTTTTTTGCTTCACATTTGACAAGTGAAATACAGGTGATGAGACACTGTCCAGTGCGTCACATATGTTTTTTTTTATTTTTCCCATACTTTGCATACATCTTAGAATTGGTCAATGTCTGACACCAACTTCTTCAGCCAAGTCCAGTGTTGACTGAATAAAGTTATCATAATGAAAATAATTTGCAAGTTATCACTTCCAAATTATTATGGTCTAAAACTGCATATTTTTTCAAGCAAAATTCACCTTTTTTAATTGTATATCTTCCCATAATGATTTCTGTTTATCAATAACTTTCAGTATCATGTTCCTTTGTTGAAGTTTTTATCTTTTATACAACCCATGGAAATATTCATATATCTCATCATAAAAAGTAAATAACAATAGCAATATTATTATACATATTAAATATATTTGCAATATAATGAGCAATAATTAAGTTGTGGTTTAAGGCCACATTACATTGAAACATTAGTTTGCATATGATCACAGAAGTTAAGGAATGTCAAGCCTAGTCAGTACCTAGATGGGTGACTGCTTGAGAATATCATCTTCTGTAAGCTTGGATGTACGAGTAGTATAATGAATAATGTCTGGGGACTGTTAATCAAAGTGCCAAGTCCAATTAACATTGGGTTTATTATATTACTTATGTAATATACTCTTGGGAAAGGTATAAACCCATCTCTTTTGCCTCAGCTATGGGTTAATTAGTAAGATTTGTATCACTAAACAATTATTATCATAAAAAATTCTTATAATCTACAAATATTTTCTGGCTTTAAATAACCTTCAAAGGGTTGATAAACCATAGAAAACCAATCAATCAATTAATCAAACTAAAGTTGTATAATAAAATTCCATAGCTCCAGATAAGTTATTGCAAATATTTTTCACAAAATATTATAAGGTAAAATTAAATTATTTTACACTATTTACATGCAGACTATTGTCCTCATCTTTGTTGTTGTTGTCACAACATTTTGGCTGTTGTACTCTGCAGCCTTCATCAGGTATATGACAATCTGGGTCACCTACAGGGAATTCTTAACTGAACCCTTTATTTGATCTATGGGGGTAGATCAATTTCATTCCACTACCCATGTTTGGGGATATTTCATCTAGTTCTTATTTTTAATACTTGCTCTCTGTTATTGCTCACTATGTTTCTACTGTGTTAAAATACATATTGACCAGTCTAGGGATTGAACTCACAATTAATATGTCATCAAATTCACAAACCAACACTTTAATCCACTAACCTATTCACATAGTATATTTATGATATAAATATATCCTGATAATTATAACAACATCTGAACTGCTGCCAATCATAAAGCTCTTATAGGTTAATCAGTAAGAGCAGCTATCGGAGTAAGATAGGCTTCCTGTAGGTTCAAATCTTACCAAGGGCTTATTCTTTATTTCTGATGTCTAGTAGTTGCTGTAAAATGACCATCTCTGTAGCTGTATTAAAAAGCATTTGAAATTAAGATCAAAAATAGACCAGTCAAACATTATGACAATAATAAAAATTAGAGATATAATTTCCTGTTTACATATCCTTGGCTGTATGGTAATATAATCTGCCATTGTGATAACAATGAAGTAAAGATTTCTTTTCATTAAAATACTGAAAAGACAGTTACTTAAAAATGATTTCTTTAAAGAGTTATTCAAAGAAAGTGACAAGACAAAAGAAGCTAGACTTTTAGAAGAAGAATTCCAGTTCTTTCATGCTGAATGACTCAATTTCATTTGGTTTCTTATTGATTATACTGTCTTTAGTTCTCTTTCTTTCTTAAAATTCTATTTTCTTTTGATTAGTCATCAGCTTTGTGAAATCCTGCAAACCACACACAGAATTGAATCCGTTTCTGTACTGATTGTTAGATATCTAGTTTCATTTTTTTTTTCACTTATTTATCTTGGTTTCTTTCTCAGATAACAACTGGTGGCTCCATAACAAATGATATGCTTTGTCAACAGCAGCAGTTCTGTAGAAAGTGATATGCATAAGTATATATAATAAATGTATTTTGACATATCTTTGAGTTTTCCCAGACAGACAACACTTGTATTTCTTTATTCTTATATAAATGTTTGTTTAGGATACAATACTTATCTTGCAAGCTATTACTCCTGGTTTCAATCTTCACTGAGTTTTCCATTATTTTTACTGTTAGCCAGATTCACTTCAGTCAGTATTTGCATCATGCATATTCATTTATTATGTATGGGTACTTGGTTATTTTGCATACTTCACATGTATATATAAGTCTGTGAACATGGTGCATTCAAAAAGCTTGTGAACTTATTAAATTTATTCAGTTGATGCACCAATTTTTTTTTTTTTGCATATTATTAGGAAAATCTTACAAGTTCATGAAGTTCTTTACTGTTTGTACAACAGGGAACAACTTTGTCATTTAGGTGCCTTACAAAAATATCAGAATCAAGAGAATTTGGTTTCACTTATGTAAACAAATATTGGTCAGCATTTAAATGATTGTTTATTTTTCTTGCTTGATACAGGAAATAGTCAAATTTGAAAATGAAAAGTGATTTGCTATATCTCAATCTGTGCTTAAATTAGGGGGTAAAATGCTCTTTATGTTTTGGTGGGATTCAAGTGAATACCTTATTAGGTACTGATGTAATTTAGACACACTGTTACTGCACCAGTAGTACAGTGAGCACTTGGTTTGTTTGAACGATATTTGGAAATAAAAAAAAAAAACATTTTTTCAGGCAAGGAAATCAGCCAGTGTTTTTGCTACATATCAACACCTGTCTTCATTTTGTAACATAGTCTACAAGCCTGGAAATGAAATGAAAAATTCTTCTATAAACAGCATATTTTCCTTATCTCACACAATGAAACTATCAATTGATTCACTCAAGGCAGTGCACCTTCTCAGGGTTAGTGATTCTAACAAGATACTGTAAAATTCTTCTAAGATTTACCTGAGTTAATATCAGAATCAGTATACAGGAAAGGGTGTACAGGCAATACATCATACACAGTAAGGGTATAATCCAAAGACTATCATGGTGCCAAAAAGCTAATTTACTGGGATCATAAAATGTATTTATATATTAATGACTTGTTATCACATTTTGTGTAATATTGGATAAAAACAGGATGACTAATAGAGAAAGGAAGAATGCTATCCCACCAAAAAAATAAAAACAATCATATACAATTTCTCTCAAAATTTCTGTTTTTATATCAGTGTAAATAATTTAGGTAAAATACTGTTGAAGGTAATAGAAAGCCATGGACAGTAGTAGGATGATGAACAAAAAATTGCCATTTTCCTTCAGGGTGTAAGTGAGCATAACTCTCCACAGATTCCTATTCTTTATTATCTGGGAATCGCCATGAACTCTTGGGATAAAGAATAGAGTGGATTCCTGTTGTCTTCTCCAGAGCTAGAGAGCCCGGTCTGCTCTGCATAAATAATGAGGAGAAGAGATGGATTCAAGCCTTTTTCAAGGGCAGTAGTACAAAAGTGTACACAACAGACAAGGCTGGAATTTGAACTTGGTTCATCAATTCCAATTTCTATTCTTGATTACTGCTAATTATTCACATACATTCTTGTTTTGTCATATTTAGTGCTACATAGGCATAGATATTTGGTAAAATCTCAGACTCATTGAAAAACACCAATTTTAACTTTTCAAAATGATCATCAATTTCACAATTGTTCAGGTTGCATATATTTATTTATTTGTTTGTTTAATGGCATATCAACTCCTTATAGATCATTTAATGCTGACATTTAATTTTTTAGGAAGTTTGGAAGTACTAAAAATATTATATATGTTATTCTGCTTTCACAGTTGAATACATGGTGGTGTAGGGACATTATTATTATTAATAAATAAATATTAATAAATAAAGATATAAAATAATAATAATAATGAATATCATAAATAAAATAAAATAAGTAACATTAAAACATTGTTTAAAATCAAATAAAATAAAAATTCTCCTAGAATGCAACAGAAACATTTCTTGCCTGAAAACAGACTTTACCCCAAAAAGATGCTAAATTTATTCTCTTCACTATTGATCACTGGAAAGTTAAGACATCCAGCTCCTCTATCCAGGACATTGCTTGTTATAATATGAAGTGACTTCATTCTTTTATCACATGCAACTTTAAAACACTTGTAACTAAAATACACACAAAAACAAATAGATAAATTGTATGATTTTAATTTACAATTTACCATGCTTTTAGTGTTATTTCTATGTATGTTTTATTCATGTGAACTATTTCTGCTGGTAGGATGTGAATGACAGTAAATGATATTCAGCTTTTGTGCATATGCATGTCTGTATGGACATAATTATTATAGGCAATGATATGTGTGTTTAATGTAGTTTTGTTGAAGTTATATTTTGGAATACTGTTTGATTTAAGAAATTATAGAATATTATATGGATTAATGTCATGAAAGAGTTCTTTCATGTTGAGGAATGTATTGTTGGTAATTTTACTATAAATATATATTGCTGGTAATTTTTTATATAAAAATGTATTGCTGGTATTTTTACTATAAAAATGTATTTTTAAACTTTCATAGTGTTCGATTTTTGTTTGGGCATTCACTATTTGCTCATAGCTGGAACAAGTGTTATCATCTTGGGTGGACCTGGGAACAATAGTAATTAAGAAGTGGTTCCACACTCCTCAAAACCTTCAATCTTTCAGTCAGAGACCTTGTTATCAGATGTAGTTTATTGTCATACTCAGGACTTGTTGCCTATATATTTATTGAGTTGATTTTACAGGCTGGGACTCCTAAACCCTAATTGCTTTTGTTTTTGATTGCTTTGCCCATAGTTGGGAGGACAATAGAATTCCATAGTCAGTTTTGAATTTACAGCTTTCCTTCTTATAAATTGGTTATCAACTAAAGCTACAGCTTAGTCTTGACTACTATTTTTAACACAAATGGGGTGTTAACATGAATACACTCTGTCAGATGGAAGTTGAACATGGCTCATCAATTCTTTTAAACCAATGAAAAAGAAAGATATTTGACCTGACATACTCACAAGAATTTGGTAAAATCTGCTTTAATTTAAAAAAAAAAAAAAAAAAATTCAGATTTTTATTTAAATTAAATAAAAATCTGAATTTTTTTTTTTTTTTTTTTTTAAGAAAACTGACCAAATCCTGATTTGCCAACTCACAGGAATTTCACTAAACCTACAAATAAATTTGAAATTAATTAACTCTTACATTTACTCATTGTCTTCATTTTTCTTTTTTCCAAAATCATTATTAAATCAAATCCAAAGGGATTCTGTATTGAACAGAATACTACATTTATATTAGGTATGGGAAAAAATTCCTAGCAACCACTTTTATTTTAAAATTTACAAACTAAATATACAGCTGAAAAATCAGATTATTAAATTAAAAATTCTAGAAATGTATATGTATACCAATACATATATTACAAATACACACATACATACATACATACATACATACATACATACGTGTGTGTGTGTGTGCGTGTATATATATATATAGAGAGTTTGTCTGATGATCACAAAAGCGTGAAACCCAGGGTCACAAACTCACATCAATCCAACCAAATATGTTAGCTCTATCTCTGATATTGAGCATTTTCTAATAAGTACCGTGCATATAATATATAAATAATTATATATATATATATATATATATATATATATATATATATATATATATTTATATTTATATACACACACTTTTCTTATATATATATATATGTGTGTGATGTGTGCTTATTGGTGTGCAAAGTGGAATTGGCAAACTATGTTCAAATTCTGTTAAACACTGTTTCATTCACTTTACCCCTGGAAAAAGCATGAATCCATCATCCTTTAGCTAAAGATAAAATAGCAGGGAAGACTGTTTTTTTTTTTTGCATTACATGGCAGGAAATATCTAAATTCAAATCATGTTTTTCTAGGAAGGCTCATGTACACCACATGTATTGTCTTTATTCAAGATAGTTTAAGCACTGTAAAAATAAAACAGAATAGAGTAGCTGTTTGGAGATTTTGTGGCACATTCTATCAGGTTCTATAAAAGAATTCACCACAATAATCAAATTATATATATGGATAGTCTAGGATGCATGCAAACAAGGTACTCTCCTAATGTTTGGCTAATTTGAACAGATTGATCAATCATGTTTCTTCATCTTTCCCCATATCATGCTTATTTCACATATCTCTCTAAATTACTCCAGGAAGAAATAAAGAAAAATTTCATTTATATTTTCCTGCATAACTTATTTTGGCATCATACCAGGTAAGTCATTCTCTGATCATTTTCAGTGCATCTAAAATCTTTACAATTCTTGTCTAAGAAAGAAAAGTTCCTTCACTTGAAGAAAATTTCAGCTTTCTTTTGATCCTCACCATATTATTGCTTTCACTGCCATTATCACTGGTTTCTATTGACCAGTCATTCATTCAGACTATTTTTTTTTATCTGACAACCCATTAACACAATTCATTATAATGTTCCCTGTATTCTGTACCCTTATTTGATCTTGCTATTCTGAAATTAACTCACCTATCAGATGTTCATTTAATTCCAATATCAAGCAAAAAAAAATCTTCTTTTCTTTTGTTGTTCTTGCCCTTAGAATTTTCAATGACTGAATTATCTTCTCTTTCTGAGAATTTTTAATTATTGTCTGTTACAAGTCTGTCATGTACTCTAGTATTTGAACATAAAGCAATGTAAATCTTATGAAGGCAATAGAAGTTCCAAAAAATGTACCAACATTAAATAAAAAAACATGTCATACTGTTGTTGTCTATAGTTGTGCCAGTCATATATTCAGTAATTTATTACTTAAAATAATAATCTGTATCATCCACTATTTTTGTCAGAAGCACAAGAGAGTTGATTTATGTTTATCAAGAATAGAAAATAGTGACAATGTGTCGATTAAATTTTGCTTTGATTTAAAAAACATATCAGACTTTAATACTTGCTTTTACATGTAGAATGGATTGATAGAATTACAAACAGTAACTATAAATCAATGTTTTTATCAAATGATGATTAGATTAAAAGAATGTCTGACTGCAGGACTTGTGCCAATGCAATTGATCAATAGAAATGCAAATAAATAGTAAATGTGAATAAAATACTCTGGTTTGACTGTAAGTATTGGAGGTCAAACTAACAGATGAGTTGATAAATTTCTTTACGACATTTTCTGAGGTTTCACTGATGATTGGTCACCTAGAATGTTCATTTAAAACACTTGACTAACCTCGAAATGCATGTGCAGCTCAAAAGCCTGCCAAAAGATGTTTTACACTGGTTTTTCATATCACCTCTCTATATATACTTCAAGCATTATTGTAATGGACACTTTGTATTTGAAATAGATGTCTCCTTTTTATTTATTGAACTATTTTATTGCAAGTACTGGTGTGTGCATTTAAGAAATCTTAGTAAAGAAAATATGTTCTCCAGCAGGGATTGAACCTATATCACCTCTTTGTAGAGGAAACAATCATTTGAACTGGAATACATTAATTTTCGGTCATGAATAATGTCACAGCAAGCAAGGTTTCTATTTTGTCTTTTAAAGAAAATACATCCCCTTCACTCAGATTATATTCTTGAGATGCCTATATCTGCTCAGTTTCATATCCTGTTATGGTAATTTACCCACACATCAATGGACTCTCTCAGCTATAAATAGGAGCAGGTACTGCCTTTTGGAGAAGGACATTTCCAGCAGTCAGCTCTGACAGTCAAACCAAACATTCTTGCTGTAACACTCTCATTTGTATATGTTTGTATTACTGTTTTCTGTTAATATATTTGTTTAACTCAATTCCTTTCTTTGTGTTTTTATTTCTGGCCCTAACAAGGTTACAACATATCCAAAACATAAACAAAGAAATCTCTAGAGAATTACTTAAAATCTTATAATAACAGATATTTCATATTTGAAATAGACAGCCAATTTTTATTTTATATTTTTTTTCTATCTATCTATCTATCTATCTATCTATCTATATATCTATATATATATATATATATATATATATATATATATATATATATTGTAATGGTAATATTAGCTACTTCCTTATATTGTTGGCTGAAATTCAGAAAATCTTCTATTAAAACAATTTTTTGGGAAAATAGGTTTCTCAAGTCCAGTAGCTGTTAATGCTCTTTCCAGTATTGATAGAGGCTTTCTTCCTAACATTTTGTTTGAAATAGTGCAGATAATCAACATTTTGATTATGTCATTATTTTTTGTACAAGTTACATGTGTGATCTATTTTAGTTTTTGTTGCTGTTGAAAGATCTTCATTTGTGATTCTGCAACACCAGTCCATAAGGAATTAACAAGGATTGTCTTTGTTATGTGTGCGTGTGTGTGTATATATATATGTACTAGAAGCATGGCCCGGTGTTGCCCATGCTTGATTCAAAAATTGTACGACCCTTACAGTAATTGCTATCACTTGACTTAAAATATTTTTGCCCTTCCTTGCCTTTAAGGGAGTGCCCTTTGCCGTGCTGATGTTGCTACATGCCTTACTTCTTGCCTATCTCACACTGCGAATTTTTTCTAAGCTCTATACTAAACATTAAATCTGTTACGAAAAAAGAACTAAACAAAATGAACACAAAACGATCAGCTTTAAAAAAGGTCTCGTAACTGGAAAAAGTGCCATGCAGATTTAAATTTTTCTCACTTGTGACGAATGCAGCTATCGATTTTTTTTGCAAGCTAGATAACATTCATGTCAGTCAGCTGTTGGCTCTCATGCTGGCCAGTAGAATCTTCCTGCCTATTTGTGGCAGCCAGCTATAGGCTCTCCCTCTGGCCAGTAGAAAATGGCCGTAAACTACATGAAAACTGCCATAGAAGCATGAAAAAAATCAATTATTTTCACTATCGATGGGAGTTGGGAAATGCAAATTCAGTCTTGGCCTTTCTGCTAACTTGGAGCATGTGCATGTAAATTTTGGTGCAAATCCGTCAAAAATTGTGGCCGTGCATTTGTTACACACACACACATCCTGACTTTTATATATATATATATATATATATATATATATATATATATATATTAGTGAATATACATAATATCCAACATCAATCACATGACTTAGAGTTTCATGCAGTTAATACAATCTCCAGGTGTGGAGATTCTGACCGTATCTATCACATTCTATCATTAATGTGATAGATAATGATCAGAATCTCCACACCTGAAGATTGCATTAACCTCATGATAATCTGAGTTGTGTTATAGACATTGGATATTATGTATATTCACTAATATATACTTATAGCTCTCTTTCATAACATTGATCCCTGTATTTATAACACCTGAGGAATAAATATACTTATGTATGTGCAAGTATTTGTGTATGTATGCACATTTTTTATCCTACCCATTCCTATATATATATATATATATATATATATATATATATATATATTAGGGCTTTTATATATCTGCAGGGAAGTGTGGTTTCATTTGTTTTTTTAGTGTAGCTGTAATTATAACCTGGATGTATCCTTTGTTGAAATCTGTGTCATTGTGTTGATTATTTTTAATCATGAAATCTGTAATGTTGTCTTTTTGCAATCTGGTGATAAATTTTAGACCAATGCTAAGATTATCCACTTGTGTATCCAATTGTTTGAATTTGGATAAATTTATAATTAAGTCCTTTCTGCCAGCATTACACCATTTACTTTTAAAAATAAATGTACTAAGTTTGTTTTTAAGTTACTGATTTGTTTCTAGTTTTATATATATATATATATATATATATATATATATATATATATATATATATATATATTTAAAAAAAAATTTATTACATAAATATGTTATAAAATCACTACAAACATAGCCAAAACAAAATGTCTATTTTTGTAGTGATTTTATAACATATTTATGTTATAATTTTTTTTTTTTTAAATAATTATATCTGCTCTACTTTGTATTGAGCACTCTTTTAAGAATAGTAATTGTTGGTTATTGGAATTCATTCCGTATATGCCAATTATATACTTGGATGTATATATATATATATATATATAATAAATTTCTTTATTTTTAATACACATAAAAATATTGCAAAGCTTGTATGGATAAATATACCTACCTTGAAAATCAGCATTTGAAATGCATTTAAATTTTTATGTTTGTCATTTTTTACTTTGTCTCAACTCAAATGTCAGTTACTAATAAAAAATGCACAACTACTTCATCCACCAAACAAACTATATTATCATATATTCTGTCTTAACATATGCTCAGGAAAAGAAAATAAATGAAATCACCTAGACTGTATACTCAAAACATATATATATATTTTTAAATGAAGTCCTAATGATATATGAGAATTTATATATTGTTTTCCCATATGCTACATAGGGTGGTATCACCTGTCTGGGTTCCAGCTATGGGCAAATAGTGAAACCCCAAACAAAACAGTAGGAAAATATAAAAATAAATTTTTATTATAAAAATACCAACAATACATTTTTATATTAAAAAAAAATAGCAACCATAATCTTTTACCAGCAACATGAACAGAAATACTTTTTCTGTAGTTGAAGGCATACAATTGTGTTCAAAATATATAAAGCTGAAGCCATAAATTTTTCAAATTATTTAAATTTTGGCATTAAATAACCCATAGAGACTATGTTGCTAAACAAATCAATCAACCAATAACCCATATGCTATGTGCATATGCAAAGTATCCATCCTCATTTTACTACACTCTATCTCATTGATAGATAAATGATTCAACAGTAACAGGCTATAATTGTTGATGAAGAAGAAAATTATGACTACTTTCTTTTCCTACCAGTGTTGTTAAAATCATTGTCAACCTTGGCAGGAAACAGTTTTCAGACTTATACTGTCTTGTTTCTTTCAATGTCCATTTTCATGTGACTAAAAACAGCAAGAGATGGTACTAGCAGAATATTTCCGTGAGAAGAATCACGACATGAGACATTTAGCATCACACATGAAATTCTGCAAATGCAGCTAACAAATTATCTTTCTAATCCATTGCAATGTAAAGGAATCAACTTCTGTCAGGTTGAAGCTGTTCCAAAGATCAGAAGCAGTTATAAAAGATAGGTGAATAAAACTGCTTCTTATAAAGGAAGCTGTCATGTACAAGAATTAATCAATGGTAATATTCCTGTGTCTTCTGGCAAGAAAGGACTGAGTTACACACTACTCAAAGGGAGATAATTCAATATGAACCAGTTTTGATGGCTTTCCTAAGGATCTGTTTATGTTGCAACTGTATTATGTGTGTGTGTGTGTGTGTGTGTGTGTGTGTCACTGTATCTTTGTCTATTCAGTTTGATTGAAAGCACATGGATATGATAATTTCAAAAGAAGTATTTTTATCTGTTTATTAAATAAGTGTTGTAGAGTAGTTTTCACAGTGGAGGCTTGTATTTCATTAAGTCGGTCCTAAAATAGGTTCGACGTACAAAACATTAGGAACTTGAAATAATAGTTAATGACACAGCAATCTAGTTGTGGTGGTTGATACTTTAAGGTCCGACATCGACTGACTCACCAACTCCACTCTGAGCCCTGGCGACTGCTACTACTACTACTTATTATAAGTGGGAGAGTCTATTAACAATAGAATAGGTATGTTCCGGTATAACAATAAGACAGGTCCTTATAAGAGATTTTGTATTGGTCTCTTGTTTGTGGTTGTTAAAATTTAGTTAATTATTTTCTATAATTATATTAAGTAATTTTTCTAACCTTGAAGGTGTCACTGGTGGTGATTAATTCATAAAATCTGAGAAAGACTTGGGCTAGAGTAGAGTCAATAGTTTTGACTATTAGATATAATAGTACTTGAATGGGGATGACATACTATGTAGCACCACTTGACTTTTCCTGTTTCAGCCAATCTATTTGTGGTGACCCCTCTTTATGGAAAGAGAGAGAGCTCTAATATTCACCAATGTTGTAAAATATAAAAAAAAAATGGAGATGAATATTCTCATTGGAACAAATGCTAATCCTACTTGTATTTCATGTGATACAAGTTATTCCATATTATACGGTCTCATTCTCCAATTCTTTCTTTTCTAAACTAATAGTCCATATTGGCTTGATTTATAGACTTTCATCATGGTAATATAGACAGATACATTCAGTTTGTTTTTTTTACTCTGTGGAAATACTGAATATTTATCACATAGGACTTTTGCTATACCAGATTTTTACACTTTAGATATGATTTTATTATATTCCATATCTACATGGGATGTTATATCTGTGCTGATTTTTAATCATTTCTCTTCTGAGAAGCTTCTTAGCTCCTCAGAAGAGAAATGAATAAAAATCTCTTTTCCAAACCTTCTTAGGTTTGGAAAAGAGATTGTGCAAATCAAAATAATCTGAGGATTTATTCACCTTCAGTGTTTCCAACAGAAAGGTTCATCCTTGTTCTAAATGTTATATTGAATCATAACTTATCTCAGAATTACAGCATGTGCCATTTACTTCAGTTTAGCCTAAATCTGAAATAAAATCATTGATCAATAAATGAATAAAATATGTATCAACTTATTATTACTTTTTTTTACTGTATCTATACTGTTCATCTTTTCTTCAATGTGTCCTGTGAGTATCAAATTTTCCAGGCCTTCTATTCTCATTATGTGTATCAAAAATTTAAACTGTCTCCTTCTTATTTTAAGTATGTGTCCTTTTTGTGTCTCTTTTCCTTTAAACTTCCTTGTTTACATTCTCCATCAATGGTATTTTTAGCGTTCTTCTGTTACCTCCAGTCTTCTCTTCATTTGTAAAGAAATTGTCTAGCATTTACTATGATATCGTAGAACTGATATTACATAGCAGTTCAACTCTCTGGTCACCTACCCTGAAACCATCTTAAAAATTCAAGATGTGGATTTAATTAAAAACCCAGAACTTCAAATATTATGGAATATGGATCATTTATAACAAATTTAGTATAGAAGATAAGGAATTTGAACATAGAAAATGCTTTTCTCCAGGTAGTTTTGTCCAACACTTCAAACTGCTACAAAAAGCATTAGCCTAAAAATTTGATCCATATTCTTAAATAACGTTGTCAGATTGAGACTTTCATATGGACAGCATGCATAGTGCCAAACTCATTCAGAATTATCTTAACTGTCAGCTGAATACAACCACTTTTTCAGGTCTATTGTTAAAGGTGGCTCTGGGCAAATGAAACATGTAGGTCTCAGCAAGCTATGAAAATAGTTTTCATATCAACTTCTTGAAAGAAAAATTGGTCTGTGTTTAAACACTTGTCTTTCTCTTTTTGTTTCATGCAGAAAAACAGAAAAAAATAGTCACGGCTGATTAAATTGATTTATTAAAAGAATCTAAATCAAACAAAATTATTTTTAGATTCAGAACATTTTTGAACATCTCATTTTAAACACTATCTTACAGATATATAACATTGATTATACCAGTTCCAATCAAGTTAGGTAGCATCAATTATGGTCAATACTTAGACTGGAGACTGCTTGGGAATACCAGGTGCTGTAAGCTTAAATTGGCTAAATTGAACTTGTTAGCCTGGGAAGGCAGTCCATTTAAGACAAGGAAAACTCTGCTGCTTAGCCATAATAAAGGAATTTTGTCCAGAAAAAAATGTCCAATATAAAAAAAAACAATTCTTCTTCATGTACTGTGTCCCCTCAGTACATAGATGATGATAGCTCTCTACAATTTCCTGTCATTTGTAACTTTAATAAATTTTGATTTTTCATTATTTCTTCTAATCCGTGTTCCATCATCAATCTACTTAAGCTCATCAAGTATGTTATACACAGTTACCCTCTGTCCCCTTTAATCTCAGTCTGTCCTGTGAGTATCAGATTTTCCATGCTCTCCATCCTCATTTCATTTCAATTGTCACTCCTTTTTGAATCTATTTTCTTTAAAACCTTGTTGTTACTCAGTTCATGATATCCTCAGCATACGTCTGTAGTACTACATTTCTGTTGTATCAAGTCTATTTTCCATCTTTGAGGAGATTGTCTAGCATTCACTGCCATATGGGAGCACAGATACCACATAACAGTTTAGTACATTTTTTTGTTTCTAACAAAGTTTTTCTATCACTTAATACTCTAAAACACCTTTTGAAGTTAAGTATATTCTATGATCAAGAAATACTTTGAAAGGTTATAGATGTCAACACAATTTGAGTTCACTTTGCATGTAATAAAAATATTGAGAAAATAATTGAAATTTGTTTTTGAGAACAAGAAATATTGAGAAAAGTTTAAAGAAATTTGTTTGGTCTGCTTGTGCACTCAGATATCACTCTAGGCTAATAGAGTTAAATAATTTTTGTTCAGCAAGAAAAAAACAATTTTTAATGTTTTATTTTTATGATTAGGCCATTAAAAAAAATATGAAGAAAATATTTTTGTTGCCCAATGTTTAGTTATGTAGAGTTTCCTTTCATTTCTGAATATATTTGATTTAAATCATGTTTATACAATTCCTGTATAAACTACCCCCAGCAAAGAAATTCCCATTTTTCAAGTGTTATTTCTTTTCTCTCTTGTGATTTATTATATTTTGTCAAATGCTTTTGTTCAAAAACATTTCTGATATGTAACCATTTTAAAAACATTTTTCAAAGCCTGCAGCCTTGTAATTTTACTTAGAAACAAAGTGAAACTTCTTTGTTCTTAAAAGGTTACATAACATCCAGCTGCCAACATAAAATAAGGTTCACACAGTCAGTAGTAAAGATGTTGCTGTACACTTTTTTGTTTGAGACCATATTTCAGTATTTATATTCTAGTCAGTATCACTTTTTTCTATACAGTAACAACTTGTTGAGAAATGACATTCAGAATTGTTTCATTTCTACACAAAAGAGAAGGTCTGTTTATTTTCACTGTCATTTGTATTGAAAAACCGGATGTTTTATTTTTCTTTTAACTCTGTTTTCTTATCTAATATATGATAATATTTTCTTTTTGTTTCTTTTCATGAATCTCTAACCTATTGCTTTCCATGAGATTCAGAATGTATATCTGCTTTTTACTATATCCAACTCAGTGCTTGTGCAAAGGTTCACCCGGTACAAGGCTTAAGATGCAAGGAGTGCTCCATTATTATTGTGTTTCGTCTATGATAAGTTCCAATTATATTTTAATGTCTCTGGTAATTTTATATATAGGAAATTTGAAACATGAAAATATATGAATACAATATCAGTAATGATAACAGTATATGAGAAAACTATGAAAGAAAACAGTATAAGGAACTGCCTACAGATAGAAGAAATTCCTCATGTAATTTGACATGTTTCTTATAAAGATTAAATGTAGAGAGAAATAAATAAATCTCTATATATAATACTAAATATATTTGTAAGTTGTTTTTTTTTGTACTAATTTATCTCCCTTACTCTTTAATGGGCGTGTGTTTGCTATGACATTTGTGGACTGTTCAAAGATGTTTACGAAGCTAGAAGCAGAAAATCTGACTGTAAATAGCTGATTGCAAGAATAACTAGAAATAATTATTTAAAGACTGACTTGTGAAAATAATAATAATAATGACTTAACAAAATATGTTATTATTTTATGGCTTTGGTAATTAATTAATAATTAAACAAGGACTTTTATAATAGTTCTATCAGGTCATCCCATAAGTTCTGTCCGAATTTTAACTTTTTCTTAAAATGAACGAAATTTAAAGAGTATTTTATAATGTCTAATGGAGCTGAACATTATTTTTATGTTTAGATGCATTTAAACTGATCAAATTTTATTTCAGAGAACAATAAAATTAAATTTTGTTTGATTAAAACCCTGCTAACATGAAAGTACCCAAGAATCATTTGAGGCACATAATGCTTTATGAGTTCAAGAAAGGAAACTCAGCAGCTGAAGCGGCTAGAAACATTCACTCAGTTTATGGAGAGGAATGTGTAAATGAAAGAACTTGCGGAAGAGGGTGTGAAAAATTCAGAGGTGGAGATTTCACTCGAGAATATGAAGATCGAACCGGACGTCCAGTTGAGTTTGATGAAAAGCTTCTTGAAGCAGCCCTTGAAGAAAATCCTGCTTTATCAGTTGAAGAATTGGCAGTGGTTCTCAGTTCAAACCATACAACTGTTCATCGTCATCTTCAACAACTTGGAAAAGTTCCTAAACTTGGAAAATGGGTGCCTCATGAATTGTTTGAAAACAACCTCAAATCCCGAGTTGACATCTGCTCTTCTTGTTTCACCTTTTTTGGATGGACTTTTGACTGGCGACGAAAAATGGATCTTTTATCAAAATGTTAAGCATCGTAGACAGTGCCTTGGTAAAGGGGAAGGACCCCAGCCACAGCCGAGAAGGGAACTTCATGGGCAAAAGATTCTTCTTTCAATCTGGTGGGATCGCCAAGGAATAATCCACTTTGAATTCTTACCACCTAATGCAACAATTAATGCTCAAATATGCTGTCAGCAATTAGAGCGTTTGAACCAAGCTTTGAGAAAAAAAAGACCTGCTCTAGTGAATTGAAAAGAAGTGATGTTTCATCGGGACAATGCGCGACCCCACACAGCAAGAATCACATCATAAAAGACTGAAGAACTTGGTTGGGAGAAGATTCCTCATCCACCTTATTCTCCCTATCTTGCTCCTTCAGACTACCATTTGTTTCGTAGTTTACAGAATCATTTGAAAGAAACAGGTTTTGTAACACAGGAAGAGGTTAAAACTGACATTTGTGAGTTCTTCGAATCAAAGCCAAAAGAATTTTGCAGTCATGGAATTAGTAAGCTTGTTAATAGATGGAAGGAAGTCATAGATAATCAGGGAAAATACATTGCTGATTGAATCTGTAATTAAATGTAACATTTGGTCACTTGTTTTCTTTATTCAAAATTTGGGCAGATCTTATGGGATGACCTGATAGAATTTCTGGTAAGTAAGTATGGTAAATATCTGAAGAAGGCTGAAAGACAAAGGTTGAAATGTTTTTTGTGTGACAAACAAGATGGGCATGCTGGTACTAATAGAATAGCATATAATTTTGTTTTGTAAAATGTTATTTATTTAAAATTCTTTTTTCTCCTTCCACCAGTATATTCTTCTTTTCTTATTCTTATTTTTCTTTCTTTTTAATTGTTTTCTCTTTTTCATTTTCTTCATAACCATATTTTGTTTCCCTTTTCTTATCTTTCTTCCCATTATGATATTCTTTTCTGTCTTATTTTTCTTTTCTTTTTTGAAATTCCTTTTCTTATTTTTTTCATCTCTTTTCATTTTTTTATTTTCTTACCTTTCATCCCATCTTTTCACTCTCTCATTCCCATTTTCTCTTTTTAATTTCAGTTTCATTCATAACCGTCTTTATTTCTTTTTGTTCTCACCTTCCTTCAAGATCTTCTTTTTTTTTTCTTCTCTTATTCTCATTTTCTCTCTTCATTCTAATTAATTCCCTTTTTTTTCTTTCATCTGCATTTTTGTCCTTTTTCTTCTCTCTTCTATGCACCAGATCTTATTTTCTTTCTTTTATTCCCATTTTCTTTTATTCACATTTTCTTTTCTTGTTTTCAATCTCATCTCTTTTTTTATATCTACAACCTTTTAATTTTTCACTTGCTTTTTCTTTTTATCCTCTTTCCTCAGGCCCTTTTTTCTTTCTCTTACTCCTATTTACTTTTTCTCTTTAAACTCAATTTTCCATTACATTTTATAAATGATTTCCTTTGTTTTTCTCCATTTCTATATCTACTGTTTTTTTTTCTGTTTTATTCTTTTTTTTTCCATACCCACCTTTTCTCTCATCTTCCTTCAATTTCCTTTCCACCCCAACCCACAAAAGGTTTCCAATCAATTCCATCTTATGTCATTGACATGTTCTATCCTGGATATCAATGAAGGATTTTTTTTACTTCCTGTCACATAAGCCATAAACTTTGAAGAATTTACCATGTACAAGTGCTATGCTTTCTTACCTAATCAACCACTGTGTATTCCAATCAGCCTTCATCAAAAGTCTGCCATTAACCTATCAGATCTCTCATGGTAAACATTGTGATATGGCTACTGCTTTCTTATTCAATGTGCTGGGTGCATTAATGAACTGCTGCAGACACCTATAACCAATATCCATGTAAAACTGCAAATAATAGCTTTCAATGAAATTCTGATTGTGAAACAGATTTTTCTCCATTCTAAAACTGGGACTGTTTTTTTTTCTATGCTTTTCTTTGCAAGTATTTTTAGTTTAATCATTTAAAAAAATAAAAAGAAAGATTTCCAACAAAAGAAAAGTATCAATTTTTATTTTATGCTATTCACTTTAGGAAAAACATATTTTAACAGAATTACTTGTAATAGTGTCATAGTTCCCAACATTTGTTTATGTGTTTGTGAGGTGAATCAGTTGTGTACTCCTGTAGGTGAACACAGAGTTAATATTTATGTGGAGACATGTTTAGATTAACTGTGAGTCCCCTAACAACAAAATTCAGTAGAAAAATTCAACAATCTCAAAATAAAAAAAATTTCTTTACTTCATTTACAACATAAGAATGGAAATGATTTACCATGCCAATAAACTCTCTCAAAATGATAATACAGGAAAAATGAGAACAAAATAATAAAATGAAGTAAGTTAATCAGTTTGTCATGGGAGTCATCGTCAATTTGTTAAAGAGGGATATTTTCTTGTATATATATATATATATATATATATATACATACATACATGGGGATAAAAAAGTAGATATACAGTAGTGATTTTCCAAGCATAGCTTAGATGTGGCACAAGGCCAAAAGTGTGGGGCACCCAGTGAGGATGGAACTCACTACGCAGTCGTAATTGTTCTAGGGAGACAAAATTGCCAATCATTACACCACCTTAAGGTGCCCAAGTATTATAACTATATTATTATTATTGCTATAGTTGTATAATCAATACAATACTGTATACCTACTTTTGCAGACCGCCCCATATTTATATGATAGGTTATATGAAGTATTGCCTAATTATCCTTAATCTTTTCCACAGATCAAAATCTATATTTTTGATGGTGACTTTAATCTTAAGAAATGCCAAATATTGCAGATTAAAGTCTCTTCAGGTTAGTTTCCAAGTTACATCAAGGCCATACAACAAGATAAACAAAATAGCTAGATATTTTCCAGATAGACATAGTATATATGCCTGTGCATGTATGAAGGCATAGCATCTAATAACAATAATGTCTCAAAGAAAATTGGCTAAGTTCATGGTTTTTAAATATGGAATTCATTTTCAGCAAGTGAAAGTTGTAATGTTTTCTTGGCTTTATGAAGTTTTTTCTTTTCATTCAATCAGGAATGCTATTCTTGCAGAGTCTCTCTGACCCCACCACCTACTTGGTAATGTTCTGATAAAACATCATCTTTTGTCTCTTCTTCCTCTTGATATTATCTCCAAAAATACATATAAATGATGGTAATATATGTTTCAGCCAAGAACACTCTGAACACTACACTACTTTCCCTATAACAACATCTACAATAATCAACAAGAGTAAGACTAGTAATAAAATAAGAGAATGCCAGAATTTTTTGAGATGAGAAATTATTATTATATACTGCATTATTTAGACCAGCATGCTCACCTTGGTTGTTTTGCTCACAATGTTTCAGTCTTCTTCCGGTGTCTGATGTCATACTCAGTAAACTTCTTGGAATTTTGAACTGAACTCTTTCTTCTGCCCATGGGAGAAGATTCTTTTCATTTTACTTTTAATGCTTAGTAGATATTTTATAACAATTTATGCCAGAAACATTATGAGTGTAACAACCAAGGTGAGTATGATGGTACAAACAGTAAAGTATATGTCTTCATCTAAAAAATTCTATATAAATTTTAGATGAAATATTTTAACGACCAAGATTAAAAATATGCAATTTATTTGTACAGGGTGCAGCAGAATTACATCCCATGTATACCTCCTAGATATTGGTAAGAAATTAGCAAGAGAAAGATACCATTGCCATTAAGGTCTTATGATTATGTGGGAGATCTTTCTGGTAGGTATATATAGGAGGTATTTCTACTGCACTCTGTATTTTATTAAAATTACTCAATTGGATTATGAAGAAGTCACTAACGTTTTATTATCATAGAAAATAGAGATGTTTTGGAAATAACAATGCATCAAAAAATTAAATTCATTTTTTAAATAGCATTTTTAATACTTTGCAATCTTGATCTTCATAGTAGGTCTTTTGAAATTTACTAAGCAAAGCTTTGTCTAAACAGTTTGCTAGTAATCCCTGTGAAGAACTGGAAACCACCTATCTTAATAGGATCAGATCAAGGATTACCCCCTGCTGCAAGTGCTGTGTAACCATATACAACCTGTTGCATGTTACTTGGAAAGGGGATGAGTAACAACCATTGCCCTGTGAAATTCTATGATTGATATATCCAGTGATTTACTGAAGCACTCACTCACTCTTTTCTCTGTCAGTCATTATGGTACACCATTTTCAAGCCTTAGTACTCTGACAATCTATGAAGTAATAAGATAATGTGAACTTAGGATCAGAAAGTGACAATTGAAATGTCTGAGACACATAAACAAGAAATCCTAGGTAATTCGACCCACACAGAACATATTGAAGTTAAGGAGAGCAGCAGGAAATCTAGATTGATGTGTCTTCTCTAGATGGATGGCAGAACATGGATTAGAAAGGAGAGTAAAAGGACAAATATTGCTCTGAGTTACAAAGAATAAAAAGTTGTGATTATAATTACCAGCTTCCCAAAGAGACACAGCACATGACTGAAGACTGTAGTTATTTATGTAGACTAATCCTCAAAAAAATGTCTTCATCTTCTCTGCTGTACATTACATTATGTTTTTAATAACTTTGACATGATTGTTGTGGGGATACTATGCCAGGCTAGAAATATCTTTGTTGCATTTTTGTGTGAACATGATCATGCATTTGCTCTAAACATCTATCCATTGAATATTGCTTCTATCTGGTCTGGTACACTGGCTATTGCAAGTTTCTCAACAAAAGGGTCTTCATTGTTATCAGTACCAGCCGGACATCTCAACTTCAGTCACTTTCTTACTGTTGTGACATGGCTACCCTTTGTCTTTTCTATAAATATTTTCATGGCAGTTGTTCTAACAAGTTCTCTTCCTTGGCTACTAATTGTCATCATTTAATGGTTGAAATATCTAGATGTAACTATAAATTCTATTCTCATAGTTTCCAGAAATAACAGAAACTGAGATATCCAGAAGAGTCATGACACATGGAACTAGAACAATCTACCCCAGTGGATAATAAATGGTTCAGTTCAAAATCCAATCACCTGAAGAAGGTATGATCATACAATGGTTGAAATGTGAATATAACAACAAAGATGAGGATAACAGTCCAAACAATGTAAATAGTGTAAATAGTTACAATTTCCTCATCTCAGAAATGTAGACACACACATGTTTACTATTTACAATTTGGAGCAATTAAATTTAACTCAAATTTAACATTTGTACAACTTTTTATCCATTTCTCATTTCTTAAAAATGAGAATTTGTATAATTTAAATCATATTTAGAAACATAAAATTCTGAAGTATTTTTTTAATCATTTCATGCAAGATGATAATGTTACTAAGATGCAAAGGTTTGGTGTGCGGAAGAGAATGAAAAGACTTTAAAGAGGAGAAAGGGCAATAAAAGAACTGGATTCAGAAAGATAGATGGAAATCAATGTTGCATTTAAATTTTTGAAGATTTTAGATTGCAGGGAAGAGTTCCACAGGTGAGAAGTGCAAGAAAAACCAAACCCTTTATTTTATCCACAGGGGTAGATTGTTTTAGTTTCAAGGATCCATGGACATATGGCCCAGTGGATAAAAGCATTGGTTGAAGTGATCCAGTGACTTAACCCAAAGAGTTGTGAGTTCAATACCTGGCCACAGCAGAGATGAACAAGAACTTGGAGAATTGAGGGAAATAACTGAAACTGAGATATCCAGAAGAGGCATGACACATGGAATTAGAACAATCTACCCCAGTGGATGAAATAAATGGTTCAGTTCAAAATTCCAATCACCTGATGTAGGTCTGAGCATACAACAGCTGAAATATTGTGAATATGACAACAAAGATGTGGACAACAGTCCAAATAATAGTGGAAATAGTGTGTATTCTACACAAGAGATATTCTTTGCAGAATTTTGCAGTCCAAAGTTCAAAATGTATATTATATATGAATAAATAGAATATTTCTTGTGCACTTGTAAAAAAGATTACTGAAGTGAAAAATTAAATACTGTTTACAGATGTTTTATAAGTTGAACTCATTAACCGCTGCCATTTTTTTCTTTTTTTTTCACTTATAAATATTTCAAAAGGAGAAAAAAAGTGCCATTATCAAACTTTAAATGTAAATTTTTATTAAATTTGTCTTTTTAATTATCATCTTATTGGTAAATGTTGGTCAGACAAAAGGTTAATGATAAATTGAACAATATGATACGACTTGGTCTCTTTTTAACAATCTAAAATATTGAAATTAAAATACCATTTGTTATTTTTCATAATAATTTGCACTTATAGATTTATTTCTCTTATTTTCATTTTTTTTTATATTGCTCAAATTAAACAAAAATTCTTCATTTTCTGAGGCTATTAATGATTTTCTATCTTCACGTGATGAACAGAATCAAGTGAAGCAGATGGGATGCTATCAGTTGTCATTAATATCTCTGCATCAGTGTTTTATTTCAGAATTGTTTTTCTATATCCATCTCTTTTTCAGTCTTACAAAAGCACTTATTTGGTTTGATTTGAAACAATTTAAATATTAGGTTGTTTGGAAATTAAAGTTGTATTTTTGGAGGGAACAATACACAACTGTTCAAATATAACAAATATAAGAATTTATTTTCAACAAAATTATTAAAAATATTTGCAGCATAAATAATTTATTCCTTATTGAAAGAATCTTGGTTTCTAAATGAAACATCTAAATTAAAGGTCTTGGCAAGTAATCTGTTTGTGAAATATGTTTATTATGAGTTATTAGAAGGCAAAATGACCCTAATAAATCTCATGACAGGTCTTGTATCCATTCAGCCCATGGCTGATCATGGCTCACCACAAATTTCTATCCTCTACAGCTCTCTTTATCTCATCACCATCTTTCCCAGTATCTCTTTTGCAATTCATTTATACAAACTTGATTGGTGTATTACCACTGTTTATCTTTGATTTTTTTGACTTCATTATGTCATGTGAGTGTCAAATTCTCCAAACCGTCTGTATGTGTCCCATGAATTCTAACTCTCTTCTAATCCTAAACACAATTGTCTTTTTCATTCTCATTTTTCTTAAAACATTCTCATTCCTTTCATTATTCGTCTATAATATTCTCAACATCCTTCTATCAAGCCATATCTCTTTTCCCTCTAGTTTCTCCTTTATCTGTGGAAATATTGTCCAACATCCACTGATATGTAGGAAAATTGATATTACATAGCAGTTAAACACTCTTTTCTTTGTTTCCAATGAAATTTTTCTGTTTCTTAATACTTTGTTTAGATTCTGGAAGGCATCTTTTTCTATTCCTATGTCTTCAGATTTTGGTGTCACATTTTCTACTGCCTGTTTTATGACATGCCATAATAGTAGACAGAGAAAAGAATGTTTAAGTGAGAACTTCAACAAACCACTATCTACTCAGCTCAGTACAACCTCCATTGTCAACCTTCATAGTATTGATAATGACTTTTTGATTGAACAGTTCATATTACACTCTGTTGAAATATATAAAATATTTTTATTAAAACAGTTTTCCAGGAAATCCACTATCTTTTATTACTCTTTCTAGTACTAATGAGAGTTTTTACTTCCTAATCTCTTGTTCTTGGTGATGGGGAAAATTAAAATCTACATTATATCCTTATTTTCCCTTCTCAATACATCTGCTACCCACTGATATTGTTGTTGGAACTCTTCAGGTGATCTGTTTTTGTTTGGTAAAGTTCTTTGTTCATGATTTTGTAGTACCAGTCTGATCTAGAATTGTTTTCTTTAAAAACTAATAGAAACTTACAATGGTACTTATTTTGGAATGGAATTGCACATTGGTCAAAGAATTTTAGTATCTTTTGTAAATTCAACTGAAACAGGGCATTTTCTCAGCAAGAAAAAAAACATTTTGCTGACATTAGAAACAAACATAAGCAAGTTTGAATATTTCCACTAATCTTTTTCCAGGTTTCATCTTCAGTAGCCATCTTTATTTATTTATTTACTCAAATGGATAGAGACAAATCAGCTTTTTGCTATTTGCTTTAAAAAAAATTAATCATCATTTTAATTTTTTTATTGTTTATTTTTAATTTCTGTCAATTTACACACCATCCTATCTTTTCCGCAACTTCTTAACTAATAAGTCTTTCTTCTTAAACAAACATTAGTGTTTGACTAATAAAGTATTCAAACAATCAGTGCTCGAATGAAATTGAATTTGTGATGAGCAAGTTCGCAGGCAAAATAAAAGATGACTGAAACTGGGTTTCTTAAAATAGACATTATACACTATTTAAGATGAATTGAAAATTCCACTGTAAATAAGAGGAAAAAGAACTTAAGTAAATGGCTAACTTTTTTATTTTCTTAGTTTATTTTCAATCCACTGATGAATGGAAATATTGCGAAATAGAATCTTTAGTATTTTTTGTTTTTTAGACTATCAAGAAAGGAGACAGAAAAAAAACTGAAATAAAATTTAGGACTACTGTTTAAACTCCATGAGATTTGTATACAGAACTCATCAAGTGTTCATGACATGAAGACATGCATCTTCCAACTTAGCATCTCCAATATTGGTAATAAATGTAATAAAAATGAAAAAAGAAATGGACAATATAATATTTCTTTGCAGATTTTAAAGTAGAAAAATTGGCAAGATATAACTTTCATGTTTTAAATGAAAAACTTTTTGTGAATCAAAGGTATAAAATTCATATTCTCTCTCTCCCAGCATGCATATATACACATACATAGCCATTTTTTGTTGAAGCAGGATCAAGAATAATCTCACACCATGCAAGGTAGGCCCTGCCTGATAGAGGATTTGCTATAATGATTTGAGGCTAGATGCTCTCCCTGATGCTCAACTCAAACACATAGAGAATCAAAGTACATCAAGTGTTTTTACTGAGACACCATCTCTAGGAATGTTACTATTCAAAACTTGAAACCCTATTCTAG
This sequence comes from Acanthosepion pharaonis, assembly GCA_903632075.3. Lineage (NCBI taxonomy): Eukaryota > Metazoa > Mollusca > Cephalopoda > Sepiida > Sepiidae > Acanthosepion > Acanthosepion pharaonis. Next base: position 3,966,677 of record CAHIKZ030001113.1, read on the forward strand.
CCTTATATATATATATATATATATATTTGAGCAGCAATCTTTCTTTTTAAGGGAAAATTTTATTAATTTATTTAGCATTTTTAGATTTTTCCATTTAGTAAGTGTGAGAGAGTACAAAAACTGTCCATATCATCTAAAAACATTAGAGTTCGATGCAAATCAAATTTTCAAAAATATCTCTTCCCCCCCTTCAACCTCATCTCAGGGTAGTAATGCCTATTAGAGTCCCAGCTATGGGCAAAAAATTAACTATTACCAGCAATACTTTTTTGAAAAAAATTATTACCAGCAATACAATTTTAAAAGAAAAATATTGCCAGAAACAGATTTTTGATAAAACAAAATATTACCAGCAATAAAAAATTTTTTCAGCATTAAATAACCCATTGAGGTTGATATGCCATAAAACAAAATAAACCAAACCAATCTAAACCAAAAATACATATTCTATTCACGAATCTATCCTAAAAAATGTTGTTGGCATTAAATAACACATTGAGGTGTTGATATGCTGTAAAACAAAATAAACCAAACCAATCTAAACCAAAGAATACATATTCTATTCATACGAATCTATCCTAAAAATGTTGTTGGCATTAAATAACACATTGAAGTGTTGATCTATCCTAAGAATGTTGTCAGCATTAAATAACCCATTGCGGTGTTGATATGCTGTAAAACAAAATAAACCAAACCAATCTAAACCAAAGAATACATATTCTATTCATACAAATCTATCCTAAAAAATGTTGGCATTAAATAACCCATTGAGGTTGATATGCCATAAAAACAAAAATAAACAAACAATTAAACCAAAGAATACATATTCTATTCATACGAATCTATCCTAAAATGTTGTTGCATTAAATAACCCATTGAGGTTGATATGCTGTAAAACAAAATAAACCAAACCAATCTAAACCAAAGAATACATATTCTATTCATATGAATCTATCCTAAAAATGTTGTTGGCATTAAATAACACATTGAGGTGTTGATATGCTGTAAAACAAAATAAACCAAACCAATCTAAACCAAAGAATACATATTCTATTCATACGAATCTATCCTAAAAAATGTTGTTGTCATTAAATAACCCATTGAGGTGTTGATATGCTGTAAAACAAAATAAACCAAACCAATCTAAACCAAAGAATACATATTTATTCATTCAAATCTATCCTAAAAATGTTATGGCATTAAAAAATGTTGTTAAAACAAAATAAACCAAACCAATTAAACCAAAATACATAACCCTATTAAAAATGTTGTTGATTAAATAACCCATTGAGGTTGATATGCCATAAAACAAAATAAACCAAACCAATCTAAACCAAAGAATACATATTCTATTCATATGAATCTATCCTAAAAATGTTGTTGGCATTAAATAACACATTGAGGTGTTGAATCTAAAACAAAATAAACCAAACCAATCTAAACCAAAGAATACATAAATGAATCTATCCTAAAAATGTTGTTGGCATTAAATAACCCATTGAGGTTGATATGCCATAAAACAAAATAAACCAAACCAATCTAAACCAAAGAATACATATTCTATTCATACGAATCTATCCTAAAAATGTTGTTGGCATTAAATAACCCATTGAGGTTGATATGCCATAAAACAAAATAAACCAAACCAATCTAAACCAAAGAATACATATTCTATTCATATGAATCTATCCTAAAAATGTTGTTGGCATTAAATAACACATTGAGGTGTTGATATGCTGTAAAACAAAATAAACCAAACCAATCTAAACCAAAGAATACATATTCTATTCATACGAATCTATCCTAAAAATGTTGTTGGCATTAAATAACCCATTGAGGTGTTGATATGCTGTAAAACAAAATAAACCAAACCAATCTAAACCAAAGAATACATATTCTATTCATACGAATCTATCCTAAGAATGTTGTCAGCATTAAATAACCCATTGCGGTGTTGATATGCTGTAAAACAAAATAAACCAAACCAATCTAAACCAAAGAAACATATTCTATTCATCGAATCTATCCTAAAAATGTTGTTGGCATTAAATAACCCAAGGTTGAATGCCATAAAACAAAATAAACCAAACCAATCTAAACCAAAAGAATACATATTCTATTCATACAAATCTATCCTAAAAATGTTGTTGGCATTAAATAACCCATTGAGGTTGATATGCCATAAAAAAAAAAAAATAAACCATCTAAACCAAAGAAACCATTCTATTCTAATCTATCCTAAAATGTTGTTGGCATTAAATAACCCATTGATATTCTATTCAAAATAAACCAAACCAATCTAAACCAAAGAATACAAAATGAATCTATCTAAAAAATGTTGTTGGCATTAAATAACACATTGAGGTGTTGATATGCTGTAAAACAAAATAAACCAAACCAATCTAAACCAAAGAATACATATTCTATTCATACGAAATCCTAAAAATGTTGTTGGCATTAAACCAAACCAATCTAAACCAAAGAATACATATTCTATTCATACGAATCTATCTAAGAATCCAGCATTAAATAACCCATTGCGGTGTTGATATGCTGTAAAACAAAATAAACCAAACCAATCTAAACCAAAGAATACATATTCTATTCCAAATCTATCCTAAAAATGTTGTTGGCATTAAATAACCCATTGAGGTTGATATGCCATAAAACAAAATAAACCAAACCAATCTAAACCAAAAGAATACATATTCTATTCATACAAATCTATCCTAAAAATGTTGTCAGCATTAAATAACCCATTGAGGTTGATATGCTGTAAAAAACAAAATAAACCAAACCAATCTAAACCAAAGAATCTATCCTAAGAATGTTGTCAGCATTAAATAACCCATTCTATTCAAACCAATAAACCAAAGAATCATATCTATTCTAAAATCCTAAAAATGTTGTTGGCATTAAATAACCCATTGAGGTTGATATGCCATAAAACAAAATAAACCAAACCAATAATACATAAAACAAAATAAACCAAACCAATCTAAACCAAAGAATACATATTCTATTCATACGAATCTATCCTAAGAATGTTGTCAGCATTAAATAACCCATTGCGGTGTTGATATGTAAAACAAAATAAACCAAACCAATCTAAACCAAAGAATACATATTCTATTCATACGAATCTATCCTAAAAATGTTGTTGGCATTAAATAACCCATTGAGGTTGATATGCCATGAAACAAAATAAACCAAACCAATCTAAACCAAAGAATACATATTCTATTCATACGAATCTATCCTAAAAATGTTGTTGGCATTAAATAACCCATTGAGGTGTTGATATGCTGTAAAACAAAATAAACCAAACCAATCTAAACCAAAGAATACATATTCTATTCATACGAATCTATCCTAAGAATGTTGTCAGCATTAAATAACCCATTGCGGTGTTGATATGCTGTAAAACAAAATAAACCAAACCAATCTAAACCAAAGAATACATATTCTATTCATACAAATCTATCCTAAAAATGTTGTTGGCATTAAATAACCCATTGAGGTTGATATGCCATAAAACAAAATAAACCAAACCAATCTAAACCAAAGAATACATATTTTATTCATATGAATCTATCCTAAAAATGTTGTCGGCATTAAATAACCCATTGAGGTGTTGATATGCCGTAAAACAAAATAAACCAAACAAAACCACCAAACAGAAAAATGTAAGAATGCTGGAAAAACTAAATAAAAAAGTTAATAAAATTTTTTTTGTCTGTCATATATAATGAAAGATGTTTAAATAAATATATATTGGTTGTTGGAAGACCAGCCAACTTTTTACCAGTTTTGTTTTTCATTCTGTCAAGTGACATGCCACCCTTCCTCACTGGCAGAAAAGCTAGATGGGTAACTCATTTAGATGTCAACCGCCTATCCATGTGTCAGGTTGTAATGGACTACATGTTACCAGTAGCAGGCCGAAGCGTGAATTGACTTCAAAGCTTAAAAACTTCTCATTTGTTAGGAAATCATGTATGTAGATTTATTAATGACACTTCAATAAGCATAACAATTTATTCATTAGTTGACAACAGCAGAATATTGTAACTTTGTAATGTGAGGTGGGTTTGTTTGAGTATTTCCTGTTAGATTATATGACTTTGGCCAATAAATTTTTGCAATCTCCTCATAAAAAATCCATTTTTTTTTCTTGCAATAATGTACTACTTGTTTTGTCATGGTCATCCAAGGAAGTATTTTTATGATACAAATCAGTTTTGATTGTTTTTCTGTCTTTTGCAATCATTCTTATTGCAAGATTTATGACACACTATAAAATATCTTTACTGGATGAGACACAAGCAGCTGATATAATTTCATCAATTTTCATAAAAAAGTAAATCTGTTGACAAGGCTGATTGATTTGAAAAAATGCTTGTAAGGTTAATAGTTTAAGGAGATTTCTCTCAAAATATTTTTCTTTGTAGATGACACTTTTATGACAACAATGAAAGACTTTGTATCAGTTCCTGTAACTGAGTGTCTCTCGAATGTTTTTAGTATCAGTTCTGATTAATTCTTTTAGAAAAGAGATGAAAACTATTTTTTGGGACAGGCAGGGAAGATTATATCAGTTTTATACTGTATTGCAAAGTATTAATAAAATTTTTTCTTAAAAAGCTTATACATTTACTAATATTTTATTTTTTCATAATTAACAAAGTACTAATATCAATTTTTTTAATGGTTTTTCTATCATCTTATTTTCATGGGTTTTTGAGGCTTTCAACTATATGAGAGATATGGTCAAGTCTTTTTTTTTCTATTCATTCTGCTTGATATAATATTAAAAAAAATCTCAGAAATAATGCAATAATAAGATGAAAAATAGTTGATAATTTATACTGAAAATGATTTATCTAAAAGTTACAAATTTTTTACACCATATGTTCTTGGCATCACTTCAGGCTGACACCTTCTTTTTTACATATATCATAATTATCTTACCTAAAATTTGGATTTTGAATTTCTGAGATGAGGATTTATCATCACTTGCATTATTTATGTTTAGGCAACAACAAAGATAAGAACATTAGTCTGAACACAAATAATTTAAATAAAATTCAGATAAAAACTACAAAATCTTTTAACATATTTCAGCAAAATCTTTACTTTTCAAAATTGTGTTTCTTCAGGACATAGGCGATCATATCTCTCCACAACTTCCAATTATCTGTCATGCTTAGTAAAGTTAGTTTACAGATACAGTTTAGATACATGGGTTAAAAAAGGCATCAGTTTAAACTAACACCAGTAGGATAATGCTTTTTTTTCCATATGCTGTGACAATTTTGGTTAAAGTTCATATTTTCTTGATTTCAGGTGAAAACATGGAAATTTTCCGGCATATTTCAGTGAAAGTTTTACTTTCAAAAATTATACTTTATCATTTTAGATATATGGAGACTAGAAAGTATTAGTTATGTTAAATAATATTCGAATTCATTCTTGTCTTCTAGTAGAAACACTGCCAAAGTTTTATTATTTTTCATTGATAATCTCAGACCAGTTTCCTTGTTTTTGATATGCCAATGTTTCATCTGCTGTACTTTTTGACTTTTTTGGTGTCAGTCACATTTGGTAACCTCTGAAGACTATCAACAGCTTTTCATTTGATACACATGTTCTTATTTCTTTACTTATTGTATCTGATCTTCCAAGAGAATTCCATTCATGAGTTCAATCTCTGGGTCAGGTAGTACAGAAATATGAACATATATCATTTGGAAGAGTTAATGGTTAAAGTTCTCAGATTTCAAATTAATTTTCTTCAGAATTTAATAATTTCTTCTATTGGTTTATCTATGACTCAATGGGGGAAGGACTGGTTTGGAAAACCCATCACTGCCAAAACCAAACTAGTAACATTTCACTACTACTAAGTAGACCTTGAACTTTCAACTATCATAATAAATAGTTCTTGCCTTGAACTCCTATTGGGATTCATGTTCACCCCAGACCACAAGTGGAACTCATACATCTGATCTATTGCTAAAGATGCTGAAAAAATGGTTGGTTCATTGTATTGCTCCAGTAAGTATTTGATTCCCCTTGCTATACTCTATATTTACAAGAGCCAGATCAAACCAAAAATGGAATAAAGCCACTTATCTAGGCTGGGACTGCCCATTCTTCACTTACCTAAATTGATAGAGTTCAAAAGAATATATGGAGACTTATTTTCCATCCTACAACCCCTTTCCTACAGATAAAATGTTGTGAGTTTCTCACTCCTCTATCTATTTCATAGCATGTGCACTGACGAGCTAAATTCCTTAGTCCCACCAACCCGGGCCTTTACAACTGAGACTCTCCATGCCATTGACATAAGAGTGAATCATCTCAATTTCCTTTGTATTTCATTAGTAAAAAGTAAGCTCCACTCAGAGAGTTTCTTCCCAAGAACTAGAGATTTGTGGAACAGACACCTGGCAGAAGGTTTTCCAAAACACTACTATCTTGACCTCTTCAAGTCTTGGGTTAACAGCTATCTTTCCTGCATAACTTCACTTCTTGCCTTTTCTTACATTCATACAACACATCATAGCCCTCTACATTGAAAGGCTCTTAGGCCTTGCAGTGGGTGAATATTAATATAAAAAAATATACTTTTGAGTATCTTGTATCATTTTTAGAACAGTGAAGAAAAATAAGGTAAATCCTATTACTGTCTAAGTTTTTGTATAGGTGAGCATAAAAATAAAACACAGACAAATACAAAAATAGAAAGTCTCTTTTATGTGCATAATTTTGCTTATCCTGGAGGTGCGTCAAGTTTAAATTTCAACCTCTTTGGCATTGTATTTGGTTCAGTTGTAAGAGTTTGAATTGTTAAAATGTTAATTTTTTTTTTTTTTTTTGCAATCAAACAGCCTGCCTATAAGAACTTCTAAATATCAGAGTTTACAATGATGAATCCCAAAGTTAAAACTTGAAAATGCCAAGCAGAATTTGAAGTGGGAAACAACGTCTATAGAATGCAAAACCACTAGAACATTTTTATGGTTTTCTTTTATTTTTTAATATAGATTTTATAAGCATTGGAACATGCTGACATTTTGGTTCAAAAGTCAGAGTTGAGATATCGATGGAAATTGTAGTATTTAAAAAAAGATTTGTATTTTGTCATTCAATATCTTTTTTTTTTTTTGCAATTTGAAATTCAGAAAGAAAACTTCAAAGAAACAGATAATTTTGATGAATGAATTAGAGAAAACATTAAATTGCGACTTCCTTGTGTAAATTTCCTTGAGTCAATTTTTATGTATAATAAATATTAAACAGGTGTCCAATATCTTCACCTTTGATGATATAACTTCTATCACTCATATAAACAAGGTATTAAAGCTATGTTTCTCACTAACATTAATGTCCATGATTTATTTTCCATGGTACTCAGAAACTAGCATACAAGTTGCTACTATAGATTAACTTTCCCATTACAGAATTCACCGTGCAGCACTGAGCTGTGTTGATCTATGGGCAGTAGTTAAATAGAAAAAAAAAGAAGAAAAAAACAAATATGATATATATCTGTGGGCAGGACTAAACCAGTAAGTACTTGCAAAGAATAATCTCCAAAAAAACCCATAGAAAGCATCAACCAACCTATAATTGATGACATGAAAATGTCACTGAGTTCTGGTGATAAAGTGAAAGGGAACCAATTTTGTTATCTTCATAAAAATGCATTACTCTGCCTTTCTACATGCTACCTCACTTATCTACAGTACATGACATATGAATTCACCTCCTTGAACTGTCCCACATTTTGTTACAATCACAAATTTAAACATATTTTATTGGGATTTTATGTAATGAACAAGCACACAATAGTGCATCATTTTGAAGTAAGGAAAAAATATTATCTCATTTTCAAAATTATTTCTTAATAAAAAATCTGCTAAGTGTTGAGTGCATATGTATTCTTTAGCTTGAAACTTTTAAGTAAAATTCAGTGCAACCAATTGCCTTCAGAAGTCTCAGAATTAGTAATAAATAAAGGAAACAATGGAAATGAGTTATAATCCTTGATTCTGCCCTCTCCAGGTAAATACACCTGAAGGCCTCATAGGTTTATTAGAGAACATTACTTATATCGCATCATGAAAACAAAGGAACTCCCTAGACAAGAAGTATAAAGCAGAATTAGGTTATAAAAAAGTAACTCATCTTTTGAACATCTCAAAGAGCACTGTTAAATCTATCATCCCAAAAATGGAAAGAGATATGGCAAAAACTGCAAACCTGCCAAGACAAGGCGATTCATCTAAAATGGCAGACTAGTCAAAGAGAACATTAATCATAAAAATAACCAAGTGGCCCATGGTAACTCTGGAGGAGCTGCAAAGATCCACAGCTCAAGTGAAAGAATCTGTCCACAGGACAACTATTAGTTGCACACTCGACAAATCTGGCTTTTATGGGAAGTGGCAAGAAAAAAAACATTGTTGAAAGAAAACTATAAGTCCCATATGCAGTTTGCCATGTGGGAGATATAGCAAACATGTGGAAGTTTTTCTGTTCAGATGAGACAAAAATATAATTTTTGAGCCTTAATATGGAATGCTACACATGACTGAAACCTAACGTCCATCCCCATGAGCACACCATCACTACTGTGAAACTTGGTAGTGACAGCATCATGCAAAAGACTTGAGACTGAGGTGGAGGTTCCCAATTACCCTAAACATACAGCCAAAGCTACAATGAAATAGTTTAGATCCAAGCATATTAATGTGTTAGAGTGACCCAGTAAAAAACTAAATTTAATTGAGAATCTCTGGCAAGACTTGAAATTGATGTTCACAGACAGTTTCCATCCAATTCGACTTAGTTATTTTGAAAAGAATGAGCAAAAATTTCAATTACTAGATTGCAAAGCTGATAGCAACATACTCCAAAAGACTTACAACTGTAATTTTAGCAAATGGTGCTTCTACAAACTATTGACTCAGGGTTTTGGGTGTGAATACGTATGCATCAAAGAGATGACTACTCCATTGTGCTAATTATTGATGTGTCAAAATAAAATGAATTTTTCACCTTCAAAGCACTGTGCATATTATGTTTATCAAATGGTAAAATACCAAGTAAATTTGAATTCCAGTTTGTAACTCTACAAAATTTGGAAAGGTTCAAGAGAGGTGAATACTAATGCAATACACTGTATGGCTAAAGACAAAAGGAAAACTTTTCTTTGCCAACATGCTTCATCCTCTAATGGACTTTATCAAGGCAAATGTAAGGAGTTTGTTTTGCAACAAGTATTTGCAAACAGAAGTAAAAATGTTAGTTTTTCAAAGTTTGTAAATTTAAGAATGATTATGAATTTACTTCAGACTAAATGATAGTCAATAAAAACTATGAAGGATTCTAAATGATGTAATTTAATTTTTAATAAATGAAAGTAAGTAAATGTTGTTAATGTTATTGTTGAATTATTTCTAATGTAATTATTATTTTATTTTAATTTGAGATATTAATTTATGAATATATTTATTTTAAATAATAAAAGGTCTTGAATTTAACCATTTTAACCTGCAATATAGGAGGACCAATATTACATAATGTTATATACCTATGAACACTAATGGGTATGTCCCAATCCTCATAAATACATTGGACACTATTGTAAGTGGGGGTAATATTCTTTTTAAGTAGTTCACCATTAGCAGTGGTTTATCTATTTCACGACGTTGGCGAGTATTGTATTTTGTTGATGTTATAAAGATTACCATTTCATTTCCAACCTCTGTTTTGGTTATTTCTCATTCAGTAACCCTTTCTTGTTTACAACACATAGCATTTAAGTACACTTTTTTATTTGGATTTCAATGTTGTGTTTCTGATTCCTCTGTTAAAACAATTCTTAAATATTAAAATTTTTGTATTTGGTTGATTTTGGTATATTATGTGTAATTTTTTGGTAATTCACATATTGGGCTATTCCTTTTGCTAACAACCATACAGTCTGTCTTCTTGAAATTGATATTTATTCCTTTCTTCTTGCTTTCCTTTAGTATCTTCTGTCAAAGAACTTAGTCCTACATCCACTATGATCTTTGTAGAATTACAGAACTTGTCTCATCATATTTTCATCCATCATCACAAGTCTTCTCATCATCTGATGAGCTCACAATTCTATGACTATCCAGAAAATAATGAGTCTTACCATTGACTAAAATATTTTGTGAATTAATATCTGTCACTTTTCATATCCAAAACTGAGATATAAAATGCAAATAAAAGGATTTTATCCATAGTTCATACCCAATCTGGATAGATGCAGGTCCTTCAATAAAAAAAAAAAAAATTTCACAATGAAAAATATGTCAAAGAAATGTGCATGTTGGTCTTCAATAGCTTTTTATTCATTTAGTTTATTATAATTAATAATCCAACCATTCTCTCCCTCAAGGAAAGATTCCATTGAGACACAGATTTACTGTAGCTTCTTCAGCACCTCTAAATAGTTCTTCTCTAGCAATCCAACTGAACTAACCTGGTAAATCTGGTACCTTCTGACCATCTTATAGAATGCAGTTTCTTTTTCACCCTCCTCAGTCTTAATATTGCTTGTTACAAGCATAATGATATTGTCAGCATAGGTGGAGTACCCAGCCTTGTAATGTAAATCCATGCAAGTACACGAAGCATAGGTCAAAGTGAACAAACTTGATGACTAGCTATAGGCAACATAAACATCTTCAGTTTTACCTCACTTCACTTACAGCACAGTTCATTGAGTCACATACAGCAGTTGAATTTCAGCTTGAGTTCAGTCCCTTAAAAATTATGGTCAATCTTGTTGAATACTTTGAATTGATCAATGTAGGTCGAATATCACCTTTCTGTTTGAGCATGCCAATTCAGAAACTACCAGCACATCTTGCTATTGGTTTGCTCATATCTTTGTTAAGGGTTCAAAATGTATATTTTATTTTCAGTACAGCAGATTCACTACTGGTGGAAGATTGGGGTATATTCTCTTGATTTAACCACTCGTTGAAGATCAGTGCCAGCAAAGAGACAAATATGTATGACAGCGTCCAGTAAAAATAATAAGGAAATATTGATCTCTGGACTCTTGCCCATCTTAACTTCCTTCTATGCTTCCTGAATCTCACCCTCCATTATATGATCCTTACTTCTAGCTGCTTCAGTCACCTCAAGATGAAGTAAGTTTACTAAATAAGCACTGAACTGAACAGATCTCCCATGGAGATCTCTAGTGAAAAGATTATATTAGTAGCCATGAAATTCCTGTCAAACGTCATTCATCCACTGATCTGAGACTGGCAATATACTGATCTGTAATAATTCATATTATTTCTGCATACAATTCTGCAGCCATATTCATTGCATCAGCAGACATTATTTTAATCAAACACTGGTCTTTCTTGTTAAGCAAGGTCAGCTATGCCTTACTTATATCTACTTTGCCTTTATCTCCTGATTTGGCAGTTCAATCTACTTTAGACTTCACTTTCTCTCTCTACTACTTATCTACTGTAGTTGAGTCAGCAACTTTTATCAACAGAAAATATCCCCAATCTACTTTTCAACTTGTCTCACAACATATTCCTTACTCCAGTCCTTGTCACTTTCTACTTTAGGCTTAGTACTAGCTGGTCCCATCCAACAAGAATGTATTGACTTTCCAGGCATCTAAGGTTTAACCTAATATAAATTTATCTGAACTCAAACTAGCCTATGCTCTGAATAAACTACACTAAGAAAACTTGTGCAAGCTACAAATTCTAAGCCAACTCTCTTACTAGAATTCAGTCAATGTAATTTGAACACTGCATTATAAACATGCTACCTCTATCTGTCCAAGTCTACCCACTTCAGATGATCATTTTAAAACTTACTGAGATCAAATTTGCTATTTGAAAATAGTTTTTACACCTAGAGGAATTTCAGCACTGTTCCTATTGTCTCTGCAGTCAAAATTAGTGTCAAGGATGGTATTTCAGCTTTGATAAATTGTTGTAGGTTGCAATTAATAAAGTAAACAACCTTCCAATAATTCTGGTAAAATCTGCAATTTATTTGAATTTTACAAAATGTTTTTGTATGTAAAGATGTGTGTTCATGTAATTTAATTTTCTGTGAATGGATCTTTTCTTAGTAAAGAGAATATTTACAGAAGTAGTTGCATGCATAATGTAGAGAAACTTCATACATCTTAGTAGTAAATGACATTGCTTACAGTTTGCAGGAAAAAAGGACATATAAGAATATAGATGTTGAGAAGCATGTATTTTGTTTCAGTTGTCAATTTATTTTGATACTTAACACTTTGGGTAAAAGGAATCTCTTATAATAGATAATCTGGCATCTTTGCTTTGACTGATTACAATCTATTGCAAAGTCTTATAATGTCATGAACAAGTCTAACCCTTGCAGACTCTGTTCTTGGCCATTCCTCAGAGCTAGACAGTCATAATCAGTTTATTGGAGTTGTACAGATAGAAAAAACATTGGCCATTCCTGGAAACAAGAACAATTTCAGTTTTGATGATAGACAGTTAGTTATGTGTCATCAGGCAATCAGTATCTTTTTATTGCAGATTTTTTCCCACAGTAGGTTACCATTTTTCTGTAGTAGACAGTTGCCATCCAAAGCTACAAAACCATCCTGCTATTTACCCCTGGGGTGGGGAGAGAAGAACAGAATTGAAGGGTACACATTTAATGGATTTCCTGGAATTCGAACATGGAAACAAGAACTTCACCATGCCTCCAAGGAAATGGCAACCTACTCCAGGAAAAAAAAATCTGCCTCATCAGTCATGTATTGAAAGATACATGATTGCCTAAGTGTGAATCACACATAGCACATAACTGACTGATTCTGGAACAAGCCACCAGGAATGTTAACTTAAACCCCAGAAAGTGCTTCTATCCTTTTAGCATACTCTATCCTGATATTACTCAGATCAGACCAAAAAATAGTGTTTTACTGCCATGACTGAAGCTGCCCAATTCTCACTTTCCAGCTTTGACAGAGTTCAAAAGCATCTACATGGCCTTGTGGGTGAGGAATTATTTTCCAACCTACAATCCCTTTCTACAGATGTAACATTGCTAGCTTGTTGTATACTGTTGTGGATTCCGGGATGAAATCCAATCTCCAATGAATGACAAACGCAGGAATGAAATATAGCAAATAAATGTATTGATGTAATAATACAATTGGTAATACGGTTAGTAGATCCAGAAATGCGGTTAGTAGCAATAATAATATATATACAGTCTGGGAAATTCAGTATCGAAGTAGGACTTCCTTCTGAGTCTATGTGCTCGCAACTGTGACTCCTACCAAGTGGTTACCTCACACTCTCACTCTCTCACAGTATCCCTTCTGGATATTCACTGGCAGCAGTACAAGTACACACTGGTCGAGTCCACTTGTATAAAAAGGGGTGGACACCCTTAACATATACCCTGTTTGAATTTGGCTTTCCAAGTCCTCCTTTCTCATTGTGTGTCCAAAAATTTTCATCTGGATCTTCCTGATTCTGAGTATAAGTGCCATTGTCTTTAAAACTTCCTTTTTACTTACTTGCTATGTTCATGAAAATCTCAGTATCTTTCTGTAGAACCACATTTCTGTTGCCTCCGGTTTTCTGTGAGGAGTTGGTATAAAACAAATTTTCATTCACCTAGAATTCCTGTCCTCTCTGTCTAATGTTTTTTATTCCTGGAGGCTGATTGAATCACTTTTGCATTTATCCATCATGGTTCCAAAAGAGGCTCATTATCCTCAGAAGAGACAGAACTATTAATGAAGTAACAGGAAAGTCTCTTTTGAAATCTTTCTACATTGATTGCTAGCAGCCAATTGGAAGTTTCTGAAAATTTTACAACAGTCAGAAAGCATTGAGCATTAGGAGAATTGATGGTGTCTTTGACATTCCTTCTTCCATATTTCACAACCTTGAAGTTGTGGAGGACCCCAAAGTTTTTGATCTCCATGATAGTATTTTGTTTAGTCTGAGTATGTCTGAGTTGACATGGCAAATATCTTCACCAGATATGTACTTATTTTAAGTTTCCATTTTTTTCTCCATTTTTATTCTTTCACAACACATTAAGCTGATTTTTATTTTGTTGTTGATGTGTGAGGAGATAGAGAAGTAGTTGGTGGTGACGATTGTGTAGGAGGACAGAAAGATTTTAAAGGTAAGCAGGAATTGTACAAGGGTGGGAAACCATGGACTGTCCTCATTGTAGCTCTTTTTATTCATATTTATTTTAATATGATATTTGTTTTGTGCAAAGGACAGGATAGTGGAGGAGGCAAATAGCTTCTTCTTTTTTTCACAACCATAAAGATTTAAATTAAAAAGTATATTCATTCAATACAATGTTCCTTTACATTCTGCAAAGCTGCTTATTATCCACCTAGCCAAAAAAGATTTCAAAGACTCCAAATTGGTGGGATGGCCTCAAGTCTTTCAAGATAGTAATCCAATAGAAATCTTGTAGTCCATCATTAAAAGAGTTTTGAAAGAGAATAGAAAATTTTCAAGCAAAGGATATCTCTGGAAAGTAATAAAAATTGCTGCAAGTAATTTTAATGATAAGAGAATAGAAAATTTAAAATCATTACCAGGGTGTCCATATTAACATTTAAAATAATAATAATTTATTCATCTTTATTGGATTTTTCTGCTTTTTTTAATAAAGATATACTTGATTACAGCATTAAGAATTAAACTAGTCAACTTGATCGAGATTCTTACCTTTGAGGATTGTATGGTCAATACAGTTGAGATTTACATATCCACATAATTTAAGTGAAACCAGAGTATAGTGCATAAAAAATATGGGTAAAATTTAATAAACCTACCCACAAAAAAGGGTCTGTCAAAAGGAGTTTTTCTTTTGATTCCACTATTATTGGATACTCCCTCAGTAATTTATCTTTTAAAATGTTTTAAAAGAATCAATAATAAAAGTTTTAAACAGTGTTCTTGTAAATAAACAGTTTTAAAAAAATTTAAATAGTGCTTTAACAAATGACAGAAAGTGTGATACTGAATCTGGAATAGTGAAAGATGCCTTCTAAAAGCTTAGCAAAGTATTAAGAAACAGGAAAATCTCATTATAAACAAAGAAAAGAATATTGGACTGTGATGGAATATCAGTCTTCCTATATGGCAGTGAATGCTGGACAATCTCATCACAGATAAAGAAAAGACTTGAGGAAACAGAAATGTGGTTTTACAGAATGATGCTGAGAATACCATGGACTCAACATGTGAGCAATGATGAATTTTTAGAGAAAATAGCAAAAAAAAGGACACTTATACTTACAATCAAAAAAGAGTTGATAATTCTTGGGCACATAATGAGGAAAGAAGGCTTGAAGAATTTGACACTCAGATGACATATTGAAGACAAGAGGGCCTGAGAAAAGGAGTGCATAACCTCCCTAACCAACTTGTTTAAGTAGTTAGTAGAACAGAAATTAGGAGAGATACCAAAAAAACAAAATTTTCTTAGAGCTACAAAGGACAGGAAATTGTGGAGAGCAATGATTGCCTATGTCTTGAAGGGACACAGCACATAGAAGAATATTCTTGTAAATAAATCAATTTTTTTTAACTATTCTCAAGATAAAAAAATAAATCAATCAGCACATAGAAGAATATTCTTGTAAATAAATCAATTTTTTTAACTATTCTCAAGATAAAAAAAAAATTGAATCCATATGCTCACAACCTATTTCAGTGTATTTTTTGTATATGGTAAGAGCAAATAAAAAAATACCCAGAAAATGCATTTTTTTCAAAATAGGTAATTCCAGTTGCTAATAGTTATGTGTTTATTTAAATTTTCTTGGTTGCCTGTTCACAGACATTTTTTATAAATCCCATCTATTCTTTGTACCCACTGTCTGCATAATGCTTTTGCATTGCTGGAATCCTTTAAAAATCAATGACTTTAATCATGCAACGTTTACATCTCTATCTAAGGATCCATTAGAAATAAAATTATGATTTTTATTTAAATATAAAAACAGTTCAAACCTTTCTGTGGCTGTAAATTAGCTCCACAATTTTTTCTTTGACAAAAGATGGGTGGCAGTTATAAGCAGCTCAGAAGATCTCTCAAGAACCTTTTTTTTTCATAAAATGGCTGATGCATTATTCTGGGAGATATTTCTTTGTTTTCAGTCTTCTTTCTAGCAGTGGATCAGTTTTTGAAGACAATTTATTTAGTGTGATTAAATTATAAAAAAGCGATGAATGTCCTGGAGCAGCTGACAAGATATTTCAATGACTTGGCTTATAAGTAGTTGAAAAATTAAGTTTTGTAGCCAATTCTTCAGTTTTAAAAGTTTTCTGTAAAATTTATACTAACATAATATTTCATCATATTCTAAACGAAATAAACCTGTTCAATTCAGCTGTTTCAACCAAATACTTTGAAGATTAATGAATTTGCATTCATTAGTTAAAAGGAATTAAGCTTTAATATAATTCATGTTAAAATCCTCAATGATCTTCCCATAAAGAATATACATTTTTTTGCAAGCAACACACGTTTAACATTTATCACTCTGTGACTTCATTTGCTGTACAAAAATTTTATACTGCTACTGAAGGTGACTCTCATTCCTGAACAATAGTGTGTTTGAATTTCATACTTGTGTTATCATATCCTGCTATGGCAACAGAAAACAACTTTGAGTGAAATTAACAATAAGGATACTGCAATTGAGAGAAATTGAAAAAGAATGCTGTGAAAAGGGAATTAATATTAATAATGCACATTACTAATATAACTTAAATGAATTTGAGAATTATTTAAGTATCCACTGTTATAGATATATACTTTTACAAAAAATAATTTCAGATACATTTCTGTAAGATACATCATAGCAAATATGTCTCTGTAACTTACTTTTTGCAATAATAATAATAACAATAATAATAATAATAATTCCTATGCTAATAATTTCTTTTTTCATCTGTGGTACTTTCTTCTGGTTTCTTGCTTTTCAGCCAACTTTGATCTTCAAAAATTTAAATGCTCTGTCAGTGATTATTATTGTGGGGACCTACCTACAAATGGACTCTTCCACACCTATATAATATGGCTACCAACTCTGAGTAAAGGGAGTCACCATGTGAGGGTCACCGAGTAGTAGCCATAGAGTGAGTGAGTGAGTGAGTCAGGACACCAGTGAGAGAAAGTACTCTCCAGTCCACATTTACCTTTGTACTATATTTCCGAGAATATACTATTTAACCTTATATCCGAGTCCGTGTTATCTTTCTATGGTTCCACACCATAACAATTATTTATTGTCTTCTCAATTCCTTTTTGTTATTGTTCTGGCTTCTAAATAATGTTTCTTTTTTTCTTATTCTTTCACACTCAGTAACCCCCTGTGTCTTAGTGATTTTATTGCTTTGTTTGGATGAAATGAATTTAAAAAATTATTTATCAAATAGTATTATTTTGTAAGTAACATTTACATTAATTCTTGACTACTGACAATACTTTTTTCTAATTCTCAATAAAATAATTATCAGTGCACAAACTTCTTCTTCTTGATTTACAATGTACTTTTAAAGATAATCCTTTAGTAATGCATTGATATTATATATACAAAAGCCCTATACTATCAGTACTTATATTTGCTTTTGGTCACAGATTACCTCTTTCTTCTTGACTGGCAATGCACAACATATAGACTGAAGCTTGGAATAAAGTTAAATTGTTTTGAATCAGTCATCAAAAGTATTGTCAATTATTATTAATTTTTTATGAATATTTCTTTCATCTTATTTCTATCATTTTTCTTTATCATATTTATATGTAATTATATTGGAATTATTTAGATAAAGCATTGGTAGATGCTAATTTTATTGATATTTTTATTTCCTTTTCTTTCAGCTACTTCTTTACACTTCTTACTTGTAATAATCTACAAATTTCTTAAATAAAGCATTGTCATTATTCTTTATTATTCTTTCATTATTGTTCTATCTTATTTTTCTTGCCTTTTTCTGATGTTAAATATAAGCCTTATCCTTGTTTAACCTCTCTAAGACCTCATCGTTGCTCACATGCTTGGTCCATGATATCCTTAGCATCCTTCTGTAGAACCATATCTCCATCACCTTCAAAGTTGTGATTGAATTGAGGAAGGGTTGGGATTATTCAGACCACATCAGTGTTGCAGTCTGTGAAGATGCTGTGGAAGGTGCTGACAATTTGTAGAGACTTGCTGTCAATTAATCTGCAGTGACAAAAATTTGACATCTGGTATAAACATCTGGATACATAAATCATCATCATCAGTAGCAGCTGTTGTTATTGTTGTGGTAAAAGTAGAAGAAAATATAATAAAAATAATATTGAGGCAAGGACACTAGATATATTTGTCATGGACAAAAGCATGATAATTATGAAAATTTGCCAGATGTTAAATATGGCAGTGTCAGCAGACTATTGAGTGGAGTTTTCATCTTTTTTGTTATAATTACAGTGTTTCAACTAATATGCCTTCTGCTGTTCTTCAGGTGTCTGTTGATGTGAATAACCTTCAACAAATTTCAAACTGTATCTTTTATTCAATATGTGGGGTAGGTTGTTCCCATTCTAATATCCATATATCAGTTCAGTTATATCTCATCCTGTTCATACTCAGAAGAATCATGCACCTCATATTAGTAGCCATTAAAACTATATCCAAATAAAGGAATTAAGATTAGATGAATTGGAAATTTCAGGGAGAGTTAAGACTCTACAGATAGCAGCACTACTGCAAATTTGAGTTGAGTTGTCACCATACTTTCTCTAGCAATAGTACTGGTAATATTAGCCATTTCTTCATAAGGAAACATATATCATTCATTGATCAAGCAGCAAATACTATTTGGGGTTGAAATTTATAAAATCTTTCTCTTAAAACAATTTTTCAGGAAAATAGGTTACTCAAGTCAAGTAGCTGTTTTGATTCTTTTCAGTATTGATGGGGGTTCCTTCCCAACTTTTTATTTGAAGTAGTGTGGAATGTCAACATCTTTATCGTGTCAAAGGACCAGACATCATGTGTGAACAAGAAAATGTAAGAAATATAGTAAAAAATAATAATCAGTAGTGGAATGGCAAAATTAATTAATAAGAGAAATAATCTTTTCACATCTCTGGCAGAAATATTTATTTTGACTAGCCTGATTCTAGACCATCTGAAGAGTTCTATAAGTTATAATAGCAATACAAATATGACTTTGATAATAATGCAAAAGTAAGAAAAATATTGCCTTTGCATTTTATTGCAGGAATTTATAAACAGCATCTTGGCATTGATCAGAATTAAGAAAAAGTAAAATCAGAAGCTGTGTATTCAAATAAAACAGTGCCAAAATGCATCTTCTCCTGAGATTTTGGCTTTTGACAGCTCTCAGTGGCATTTGTGGCCCATATCACTTTTGGCTGTGAAGCAGGCTGTGTGTGAGGAAGATGGCGATGGCAAGAAATTTATTTATTTATTTATTTTATCTGTCTCCATAGTCTTCTCAGCATTAGTTCAGACACTGTACCCCTCCTCTCCAATCTTCTCTACATACTATATTTTTTCCCTTGAGGCTGATTGAATCTCTCTTGCATTTATCCATCATGGTTCCAAAAGAGGCTCATTATCCCCAGAAGAACCGGAACCATTCAAAGAATTAACAGTTCTTGGAAAGTCTCCTTTTGCAATCTTTCTACATTTAATGCCAGCAGCCAATTGGCAGTTTCTGAACATTTTATTGAACTTTAACCCCTTTTCTACTTCATAAGTCACTTCATAGAACCTATTTACCTAAAACTGATTTATTTCTCTCTCCTCCCTCTCATATATATATATATATATATATATATATATATATATATATATGAACATGGAACATTCAGAGGGTGTTTTATCATCACAATCACCAGAAAAATGCCAACAGTGTAGGACCAGAAACCAGAAATTCCTCTTGTTGCCAGATGATTTTCCTGCACCCCCATGGAAGAACTCACCCATATTGTCTGGGCATAGTCACTGTATTTTCAATAAAATTGTAAACTCAGGAAATATTATTAATATTGGTTGTGAAAGTAAAATATTTATAACACCTTCTGTCTGAATTTCTGGAATGAGGAGTTATCATTATTTACATTGTTTACCTGTGGAAAATTGTCTCCATCTTTATTGTTGTTATCACAACATTTCAGCAGTTGTGCTCTCTGGCCTTCATCAGGTATATATTGATCCAGATAACCTACAGGGAGTTCCAAACTGCATCCTTTATTTAATCTATGGGGTTAGACTTTTCTCAATACACTGCACATGTCTAGGGATATCTTATTGAATTCTTATTTTTGGTACTGCTCACTTATTGCTTTTCCTGTTTCTACTGAATCTAAGTATACACTGTACAGTCCAGAGATTGAACCAAACAATTACTGTGTCATCACACTCACAAACCAATGCCATTATGAGTATATGAAGAATAGATAATGGTTGACCATGTATTTAAAGAGATTAAGATTATAGTGGTCAGGGAAGCATACAGTTTTGACTAAGAAGCTGTTTGAGTGGAAATTACTCCTTACTAAAGGATCATGAAAAGAATGAGGATGATTTACCACTCTGATCATGGCATGGCTGGTCCTAGCTGTGAAGTTCTGAGCTGGTGGGTCTATGCAATGTAACTCATTAGAACATTTGCCATAGTAATGATAATACAATGAGGGCCTACCAATATTTCATCTGTGAGATAAGGGTTGCAGGGTGGAAAATTAATCACCCACAAGGCCGTGTAATAGTTTTTGAACTTTGTCAAGCCTGGAAAGTGAGGATTGGGTAATCTCAATCCAGATATATTAGCATTCCTTCATTCGTGGTCATATCTGACTCTTGTGAAAATAGAGTATGCTAGCAGAAGATAGGCATTTTTCTGAATACCTAACTCCTGCTGCTATGCTCTTTCATCACAAGAGTCAATTTTTTATATAAAATGAATGCTGGTAACCTTTTTCTTCAAATGTGCTGTGTCCTTTCAGAATGTGGGTGTTCATGGCTCTCCAAAATTTTGTGTCCTTTGTAGATCTTAATAATTTTTCTCTTTTCACTATCTCTCTCAATCACTGTTCTGTCAACCATTCCCACAAGTTAGTTAAATAGATTATGTTCTGTTTTCCCTTGTCCCTTTTGCCTTTAATGTGTCCTGTGAGTATCAAATTTTCCAAGTCCTCTTTTCTCATTATGTGTTCTAGATATTTCAATTGTCTCTTTTTGATGTTAAGTAAAAGTTTCATTTTTGTTTCCGTATTCTCTTAAACTTTGTCATTGCTCAGTCCATGATATTCTCAGCATTCTTCTATATATTTGTGTTGCTTGAAATCTCTTCTTCATCTATCCAGCATTCATTTGCCATGCAGAAAGACTGATATTACATGTCAGTTAAGTACTCTTTTCTTTGTTTATAATGAAGTTTTCTTGTTTCTTAATATTTTGCTAAGCTTTTGAAAGGCATCTTTTACTATCTCAATGCATCTTCAGAATTTAGTGTTACATTTTCTGTCCTCTGTTCCAAGATATTAAATTTTTTGCTTGCTTGATTTTCTTTGCTTCCATTTCCGTATACCAATATATCACAGTGTATCTTTAAAGGAAAAAAAAATCATATTTATATCCTTTTTTTATTGTATTTTATCTGATCATGTATGACTCATCTTCAAATCAGTCTTATCTAAATACCGTTTCATTAAAAAGCCTTCATTTCATTTTGCTCTTTGTTTGTACTGCAGTCAGAGAGAATTAGCCCCTTCTGTTGAAACATCTGTCAGACTGCATGGATGCATTTATCAGAGTAATCAAGGACCACTTTCCTTACACTTGAAATGTCTCCACTGGGATATTAATCACATTTTGTGCATTCATTCATCGTTTACCTGTCTATTTAATAAGTTGCCCAAAGATATTGAACATTGTCCTGACAGACTTAATGATACACATATCAGTTGATGTTTGGTTTAGTTGGTCTAGTGAGTTAATTACTTGTCACAGATGGAGTTAAATAGGCACTACTTGACCATATGAACAACTATGAATGGATTCTGACCACAGATGATTGAATGCAAGTTGGGCGTAACAGAAACGCATAAATGAGAAATTTATTAGCTTCACTCAAATCAGTGGTAAGTGAGAATGTCAGTTTGCAGACAAAAACCATCTGAGAAGAAATTAGAATTAAACATGCTTAACCGACTCTTTAGATGTGTGGGTAATTGTAATGGATATCAGTGTGGAAAGTAAAATTAGCAGGCCAAGTTCAAATTCTAAGCTAGTCTGTTCATTTTTGTACAAATGCCCTTGGAATATACAAATCTGTCTTTTCTTCCCCAGATAAGGGTTGAATAACAGAATAGGATGTGCTTTCTAGCCTTGGATGGCAATCAGTATAAGTGAAGGAAAACTCTGAATTCAAAACCATGGAGAAGACAGTGGGAAACCAAACAACTATCTCTCCAAAAATGAATGGCAATTCATTGATAATATAGAAATGGAATCTCTGGAGAGCCATGATTATCTATATCCTGAAAGGACATGGTATTTAAAAAGGAAGAAAACAGAGTCTATTATGAATGAAATTAAATATTCTTTTGAATTGTTTGATCTTTACTGAACATTTGACAATAGCTTAATGTATTTCACAATTTTGCTAGCTCTTTGTTAGCTGTAACATATATTACATTGTAGAATTTCTTGTGCAACCAATTTGGTATTGTGTTAAAATTCAGGAAGCACTTTAAAATATAGTGATAGTCTCTGATGTGTCACTGGGAGATGTATTCTTAGAGAGTTGAATTGTGTTCATTAAAAAGTGTCAGAGCATAACTTCTGGGGCTATCAATACATTTCAGGAAAGAAAAAAGTTTGTGGATGAAAACTTTAGGAAAATGTAGTTATAATTTTCTTTACTTTTGCTGAAATAAACATACCAACACAACATATAAAAAAGTACCAGTGATCTTCTCATGGCCTGTGCATGCTAACCTTAAACCCTCCTGATTTGCAGGGTCCTCCAAGGCTGATTGGGGGCCACAGGCAGTGCTTTGTGTCCCTCACTACCTTATCAACATTTGATTTATTTCTACCTACATTTATAAATGTTACAAATTAAACTAAGCACAAATGACTATTAAAGGATGAAAATTTTTTGCAGATTTTGACTTCATGTTGGGGTCTTTTTTTGTTCAAATTCATGAATTTCTTTTTCACATGTTAAGTCTGGAAAAAACACTTTATAGAATTAATTATTTTTTATTCATAATGTTGAATGGGTTAAAATTATTTAACATTTGAAGAAGAAAAATCTTATGTTGATGTTAAAAATTGCTGCAAAACATCGTTGATTTATTTAAGACATAATTAGGTTACAATAAGATTTGTATTTTATATGAAAATTGAGATGTAGTTGGGTGGCAGTGCATATGATAGTTGGCGGGGGGGCTCTATATCATACAATCAGTGGGAGCCCAAGTGACCATAGCACTGACCCTGGCTCTTCTTTTAGTCTTTACTGAATACTAGAACTGTTTATTTTAAAACATGTGTAGTGGCTGTGTTGATAAGATGTACTTTTAGGGGAAGGTTTCTTAGCTTTTTCATATCTGTTATTTGTAGGCATGATGATTATAACATCATTTCAAGCTTGTGGACATACTCATTGTGTTCATTGAGATTAATTGTGAAGAGTAACCAAAGGGAATGTTTAATAGAGCTTGTGATTAAAATTACAGGTTATATAAAGATATACTGTTCTATTTTATTAATGTTAGCCAGACTTTAGTGAGCAGATTAAATCTGAGTCATTAAACTAATTATCAAGATATATAATTACAATTAATCATATAAATCTGATTTGTTAAACAATCTGCAGTTTTAATCTCAAAACCCAAATAAGTTTTCCATCAGTACATTGTCTATCTTCTACCAGCTCTCCTTCATACTTAAACTATTAAAATTTCTCGGATTTGTGAATCGTCATGATTTGTGCCAGGGAATGAAAATTGTGATTTATTTTTTCACAGATTATCAATCTTTTGTTGGTTAATTAAAAACTGAAACATATATTTGTAAGAAAAAATTTTTGGCAAGTGAATTAACAAACAAAAATTTTTTGAATGAATGATTTTTTTCTAGATATAATTCCTACTATTTAACCTATAGCAGGGGGAGAAGAAAGATTCATAACAAACCTGACTGATATTCAGACTTAGCTCTTTTATTCCAAGTCATTATTCATAACACTATTCACACATCTACCCAACAGATTCCAGAAGGTAAAAAGTAACAAACAAAAAATTAAATAAATGACAAGCAAATGAAAACGAAAAAAATAATATGCAAGAAAAATATTTCATGAGATTTAATATATGGCTGAAGAAAGTCAGAGAATGCATTGGTCAACAATTTGCAAAAAAAAAAAACAAAGCCATTAAGTTGATGAGCATGAAAGAATATAAGAAAAAGAAAATATTAAGAACAGAAATTAAGACAGAAGGTAACGATTGACATTGCAGTTAAATTTTTGAAAATCAACTTGACTGAAAAGCAAAAAGTCAGATGAGAATTCCACAACTGAGGAGTGTGAGAAAAGAAACAGTAAAACTTACAGTTACATCTAGCTACTTCAACTGTAAAATGATGAGACATTGCTGCCGATTTAGTACTGTACTTACATTTCTAATGTCTAGGTGCTATAGAGGAAAGTTCATGAATGTATTTATAGAAAAGGCAGAGAGAAGCTACATTATGGTGGTTGTAAAATGACTGAGGCTGAGATGCCAGATCAGGACAAATGACATTGCAGATTCATCTTTTGATTTTATCAAGTAACTCTAAATATATATCAGAAGCACGAGACATTGTTAAAGGAGCAAGACCAATAAAAGAACAGAAATTAAGACAGACGATAATGATAAGGATTTCTGTTAAATTTTTGAAGGTCAGTTGAGTGAAAAGCAAAAAGTCAGAAGAGAGTTCCACAAGCGAGAAGTGTGAGAAAATATAGTGTTATCACAGAAGTTACAGTTACATCTAGCCACTTCAACTTTAAAATGATGAGATTTTACTACCAATCTAGTACTGCACTTAAATTCATGAAGTCTAGGTATCATAGTGGAAAGTTCATTGAAATCATTTATAGAAAAGGCAGAGGGAAGCTACTTTACAGTGGTGGGAAAATGACTGAAGCTGAGATGCCATATCAGGACCAATGAGATTTCAGATTCTTTTTTGGATTTTATCAAAGATCTCTAAATATATATCAGAAGCACCAGACTGTATATAGCAGCAATATTCTAAGCAAGGCAGAATTATAGCATAATTTTGCATGTAAAGTATTATGGTCTTAACAGTTTCCTTCCCAAATTTATTGAATATAATTTAGGTGAGAGAATCTCTCATTCAATAAATGAATAAATTAGCAAACCTACTAAATACTTAAGGGAGACCATTCCTTTAGAGATGAGAAATAATAATGTGAATATTCATTTAAAGAATGAATTATAATGAAGTTGAGAAAGTTTATAACATTTTTATATGCTATATTACTTCAGAATGTTGGTGATCATGTAGCTCCAAGCAATGTTTTTCTCATTACTATCCCTGTGTTCTGCCATCCACTTACACAAGCTTCTTAGATAAGTTACATGCTGTTTCCCTCTTTCCCTTCGATATGTTCCCTGAATATCAAATTCTTCAAAACCTCTTTCCTCATTATATGTCCCAGAAATTTCAACTCTTTCTGATTCTTAAATGTTTTTTTATTGTTTCTATTTTCCTTAAAATTGCCTGGTTGTTTACATACTCCATCCATAGTATTCTCAAAATCCTTCTGTAGAACTATATCTCTGTTACCTCAAGTCTCCTTTTCATCTTTGAGAAAACTGCCCAGCATTCACAGCCATATAGGAGAATTGATATTACATCACAGTTAAGCACTCTTTTCTTTGTTTCTAATGAAATTTTGCTACTGTTTAACCTTTGTATCCAAAAAATAAAACAGTGAGTCAAAAGGATGATTATTCCTTTGACACTACTGTATACATTTTCACTCTTCAGCAATGTTTATTGTTTTTAAAAAGTGATTTTAATAAAACCAAACATCTGAAAATGGATTTATGCATTTTCTTTATGCTTGAGAATTGGCAGCAAAGATATTAAACACTGTTTATTTATTAGATTGAATAAAAAAGTTGTTTTCATATTTATTTATAAAATAGTAAATAATAAATATTGCATTGTATTTAGTTTACATATTTTGAGAATTTTGTAATTTTTTATAAATTTTTGAATCAAATGATTTCTTTTCAAATGTATTTCTTGATAAAATGGTAAGTTACTTGCTGTTTCCCTCTTTCCCTTCAATATGTTCCCTGAATGTCAAATTCTTCAAAACCTCTTTCCTCATTATGACTACCCTCTTCATTATTCTTATTATTATTATTGCATTGAAGTGGGTTCGTATATTTTTATAATCTTGTAAATAAACATTGCTGAGGGAGTCAAAAGGGTATACAGTAATAGCAGTGTCACACATTGTTTTTTTTCATGCTTGAAGGTTAAACATTGCCAAAATTTTCCAGTTTCTTAATAGTTTGTTTAGCTTTTGTAAGACATTTTTTATTATTCCAATGTGCCTCCAGATTTCTATGTCACATTTTCCATCATCTGTCATCAAACTTCCTTCATTTTGACATTGCTAACTTGTAGCTTGCATGTTGGGCTGTCCCTCTTGCTATCAACCAAGCATTCTTACTACCCTCTTCATTATTCTTCTTCTTATAAATGACATGTGCATTCAGTATGTAGGCAATCATGGCTTCCCACAACTTTCTGTTTTTTTATAGTTCTAAGGTTTTTCTTTTTGCTATCTCTCCTAATCCTTGTTCTGCTAGCCATTTATGCAAGTTTATTAAGTCAGTTATTCATTGCTTCCTGCTGTCTATCTTATCATCAATATGTCCTGTGTATGTCTCATTCTTCAAGTCCTCTTTCCTCATTATGTGCTCTAGAAATTTTAATTGTCTTTTTTGATTCAAAGTATAAGCATCCTTTTTGTTTCCATTTTCCCTAAACCTTCCTTCTTACTCACATGTTCAATCCATTATATTCTCATCATCCTTCTGTAGAACCATATTTCTGTTGTGCCAAGTCTCTTCTTCATCTGTGTGGAGATTTTCCATCATTCAATGCCATATAAGAAGACCAATTTTATTTTTCACAATGATGTTCACCCTGTACAAGGCCCAAGAACCACTCAAGGTAGGAGTTTACAGAATAATAGGTACAGTTTATGCAGATATATGTAGAAAATAAAGACTAATTCTAAACTTGAACAAGTTATGATTGTAGTGATTGGGGAAGCATCCCATTGGGAGTTGGTTTCACAAATGAATGGTCCCAATATTACATAACAGGTGATTACTCTTTTCTTTGTTCTAAAGTGGTATTGAAAAGTCTTTGGTCTATTCATGAAGCCTTTATAAAAAAAAGATTCTGATGTGTAATAATTTGATGAGATTTTGGAAAGTGATTTGAGTTGAAAACTTTTCAGTGCCCACTTCTAATAAGATAAGATGAAACTAATAAGGAATTGAGTCATAATGGCTCTTTTCATTAATTACAATTCATAAACTGCTTCTTTTGATTCTTTTGCAAATCATATTTTGGGGCCTGAGGCTTTATTTTTGTTCTCTTGAAAAAGCTGCTGAAGACAAATCTTTAAAAAATAAACAAGTGCTTAACAACAACATTTTTCTCACAGATCCTCAGGGCATACACCTGAATAATCTTTGTGGTGGTCATGTAACAGAAAAGTCAATAAATACAGTATTTCTTTGATTAATTATTTATCACATACACAAGCACATACAGTTATATACATGATTCTTTACATATATGAATGAAACAGATGCACATCAAATACATTGAAATCTGTGTATATCTTAATTTTGTTTCTTACGTTATTCAACCAATGTGCCTGCCATTATGAGTGCCCATACATACCCATATACATTTTTACAGATATTTATAAATTCACTTAAATATGTATACTATGTCTATAGTCACTTAATGAATAAAAAGCATTTTTCAAAATAAATACTCTGATGTGCCAAAAGTAATGTGCTTGCTACCTACTATCAACTAGGAATCCCCCTTGCTCAGCAAAGTATGTTAACTTAATGAGTTATCAATTTCTGATGTGGCCAGAAAACCTAGGAAGAGTTGTTAGCGCATGCTGTCTTCAGAGCTGCCTGATATTCATCATTACAAATTATATGTGTGAATAGACCTCTCTGCCATATCCCATAAATGTTCAAATTGGCTTATATCTAGAGAATATAGTGGCTACAAAGACTTTAGTGAGAAGAGATGGAGCAAAGGACAATAAAGGAACAGGTTTCAGAAAGGTAGAAGATGGCAACTGATGTTGCATTTAATTTTTTGAACATTGTAGGTGGCAGGTAAGCAAGAAATCAAAAGAGAGTTCCGCAGGTGAGAATTGTGAGAAAAGAACCTATTAGAATAGAACTGACAGTTGCATCTAGTTAGTTCAACAGTATAATGATGATGCCTCATTGCCAATCTAGTAGCAGGCTTAAATTCATGCAGTTAAGGCACTAAAGAGAACAGCTCATGAGAACAATTGCTATGAAAATGTTTGTAGAAAAGACAGAGAGAAGCCACATGGGAAAGTGACTGCTAGGTCTGGATAAGATTACATTACAGATCTGTCTTTAAATTTATTCAAGAATCGTGAGATATATAGTCAGAACACCAGACTAGATATGGCAGCATTATTCAATGCATGGATGAATCATAGATTAAAAAATATGCAAGTAGGATTCTAATGAGAAAAATTGTCTGGCACAACACAGTGAGCTAACTTACTTAGCAGTAGATAGCATTAATTTCTGAGCAATATTATAATTTTGACATGTTTGAGATTGGTTATGAGCAGGTTTGGACTTGTTGAGAAAAATAAAATCATAGAATAAGTGAAGGGAAATTAGTTGAAAGTTAAAAAACAAAAGAACCAAATATTTTTCACATGGAAAGTATTTTATTATTAAATCTGTCACTTACAACAAAGTTTTAGTGAAGAATTGCTTATGAGGATTACAATTTTGAAAATGTTGGTATGTGACCATTACTATTAAAATTGCAGATATACAACCAGCTTATTGTTGAGGAACATATTTTTGGATTGGATTGGTTTGGAAAGTTACTTAAAAGACAAAGGAAAAATACAAGACTTTGTATTTTAAGACTGCCATAATTAAACTTATATTGACATTTGAAGTATACATTAATAAAAGAACAAATGTACTGCATTTGTTGTATGCATTTGGATTATTCTTTCTTATTCTAATATCCTTTACAAGTTTTTTGTACTTATGACATTTTCATATTTTAAGTTTTTCTTTTTTGGTATAATGCTTTTTTTTGATGGATTTTTCAAACTTCAATTTAAAATATCTAAATATAGACGAAAATAGTTTTCTTGTATATGTATTGGCATTTCAGCATTTGTAATACCTTATTTCATTTATGTATACACACACACACACACACACACACACACATATATATATATATATATATAACGTTTTATTAAATTCCAGCAACAAGGTCTGTCCAACTTTTTATTATATTTTCCCAAATTCTGATTGAAAAGTGTTGTACATTGGGATTGAAGTTGTGAATTGTCCAAACTTCATGTTTTTCTTCTGTTTTTATTCAAGTACATTTGAATATCATGTTCATTGTCAGGAATTGGTGTTATCAGTATATATATATATATATATATATAAATTGTATAACAAAATAACAAAAGTGGAAAAGTTTACTTGAGGCACATTTCATCCTTCAGGACTTCATCAGACTAAATTTGTTAAGCTGATAGAACTACACATGTACACAACGGGGGGGGGGTGCTTGTAATTTTTTTT
Source organism: Acanthosepion pharaonis (assembly GCA_903632075.3). Classification (NCBI taxonomy): domain Eukaryota; kingdom Metazoa; phylum Mollusca; class Cephalopoda; order Sepiida; family Sepiidae; genus Acanthosepion; species Acanthosepion pharaonis. The sequence goes on from CAHIKZ030001113.1 coordinate 3,996,728, forward strand.
ATCAGCCGAATTTAGTTTGATGAAATCTTGAAGGATGAAACACATCACAAGAAAACATTTTCCACTTTCTCATACATTTTTCCCAATACTGTTCTTGATATATAAAAATATATATCATCTCATATATATATATATATATATCCAAGTATATAATTGGTATATACAGAATGAATTCCAATAACCAACAATTACTATTCTTAAAAGAGTGCTCAATACAAAGTAGAGCAGATATAATTATTATTTATAAAAATATTATAACATAAGTATGTTATAAAATCACTACAAAAATAGCCATTTTGTTTCAACACCCTCGGTGACTTATCAAGTGATGATGTTGAAGAGGGTGTTGAAACAAAATGGCTATTTTTGTAGTGATTTTATAACATACTTATGTTATAATTTTTTATATAATATATATATATATATATATATATATATATATATATATTAATTGTATTTGGGCAACAGTCCATTTTTTTATACAAGTTTCATTAAAGACAATTTCCAAGGTACTGCAATTAAGCTTTTTATCCAGTTTTTCTTGCATTCTTATAAATGTCATTTTTCTGGACATAAAGCGTGTAAAAACTGCACAAATGCCCTATACATATATTCAAGTGCTTTCACCTATTTACTAGCCATTAACAATGATGTTTTTTTTAATTCAGTTGTAGATTTTTATATATGTCTGTCTATAGTGTGGGCTATTAAAGCTTCCATTATTTTTTATCTTTTTTTACAGGTAAATTCAGTTATTATATTTCTGTTTTCTACTAGTATGTTTCTAATGGAGTCTGGTAAGTTTGTGTGTGTGTTTAAATGGGTTCTAATTGAGCTGTGATCAGATATGCCTTATGTTACACCTATCTGATCACAGCTCCATTAGAACCCATTTAAACACGCACACAAACTTACCCATTAGAAACATACTAGTAGAAAACACAAATATAGTAACTATATCCACCTGTTAAAAAAAGATTAAAAATAATGGAAGCTTTAATAATAAAAAAGAAAAAGCCAACTCTTAACAATATTAACTACGAACAAAGCCACAATGTGCTAACCATATTCAGAAATTAAAACATCTCTACTACATACTAAGACATACACATAATGCACACACTCAATTAAGCTGAAAAATTGAATCATCCTTGATAGTGTCTAAAGGTATAGCCAAAAGTGCTCAGAACTATAAAACATTTGGACAGTTTTTACACACTCTTTGTCCAGAAAAGAAAGCTCTTGTTCGAACGCAAGAAAAATTAAATAAAGAGCTTAACTGTAATACCTTGTCTGTTGTTTTTAATGAAATGTATATATATATATATATATATATATATATATATATATATATATTACTGTTGAAATAAATTTATAACCGATTACATGATTAATAATTAAGTCTTTTCCTTATTATTTATTTTGATTACTCTGTATATAAATTTATACATTGAGTTCTTATCATGTAGTTAACTTTTTAATATTTTATATTAAAAAACCTCATTTGAATAATCCTTACCACCTATTATATATATATATATATATATATATATATATATATATATATAAACAGTAAATCTTCGATGATCTTTCCTAAATGATCATATCTGCTAATTTGAACTTTGCTAATCTGACACTTCTCTGTCACTGTGGATATCAGATCATTTATATATATATATATATATATATATATATATATATATATGTAAACAAAAGGTAAACTTATTTTACCCAACACGTTTTGTCCTATTTAGGACTTTATCAAGACAAATGTAAAGATTTTATTTTGTAACAAATATTTATATACAAGAGCCAAATTGTTATTGGTTTTTTAGAATTTTTAGGTATGGGAACGCTCATAAATATTCATCAGGTTAACAGAAAAGTTAGGATGTTATACAGGACAGTTATGATCATTTCTATATGTAAAAATTTTGAAAAATCAAAAATTTTGCTTTGGTATATAAATACTTGTTACAAAATAAAATCTTCACATTTGCCTTGATAAAATCCCTCAGAGGATGAAATGCATCAGCTAAGATAAGTTTTGCTTTCGTCTTTATTCGTATTGTCCTTTTACAGATATACTCTATCTCAATTTTTTACATATACATATGTTTACATTTTTATTCTATAGTGTATATTATTCTTTATTCATTTTTTATAAGTGTTTGAGTATTCAAAATTTTTACTAAAACCTGATTTCATGGTTGTGCTTATTTTTATTAGCAGCAAATTCTCTTTAGGTGAATGTTCATGAACTTTTTTTTTCTTATGCCAATAAAATATACGAAAAGTCTTTTCCAATTATAGAACTGTAGCAAGGTTTTAGCCCATTTTACCCAATATTAAAAGCAAAATACAAGAATTCTTTCCTATAAAAATATATTTAGGAGTTTCAGCTTGAAAAATTACTTGACTTTTTAAAAAACATTGTGCAATGTAACATCTGTTAATTTTTTTTGTAATATTAAAAGAAGAATTTTCTGATTTTGTCTTTTGGCCAGAAATTTTGCTTAACAGGAAATCATTGACAAATGCTTGTTTTTATATAAAAAAAAAAAAAATTTCCTTATTCAATCTACTTTTTATTTTCATCTCCTTTGTTTCACCTACACTTTTGTTTTGTGGGTGGCAGGAACACACATTAAAACATGAAGTACATCCAATGTTTTTTTTTTTTCAATTATATTGATTGCCAATAAATATGTTTTTAATCTTAATTTCATTTATATTTAAAAATATGCAACAGACAAATTTTAAGAAGGATTTTCAAGTTTTTGTACATCTTTGATAATTTTTAGATTTTCAAGATGAGGAATTATCATTATTACTCACTGATTTACTTGAACAAGTGACCTCATTTTGATTGTTATCATCTCAATACTTCAGCAGTTGTACTCTACAGCCTTTTTCAGATGTCTTTCATTGGTAATTTTTAACTAAACCTTCAATTCAATTGTTTTCATTCTTCTGTCCATATTAGAGGATAAGCAGTCTGTGTGTCTCACCTTAAAAATTTGTCAGAATAGAATTTGCACTCACTATCACACCAAACTGTCAAGGGAACCAGGTGTAGGGTTGACATGAGGCAGGTTCTTGTCTGCTGAATTATGTGGCCTTACAACTGCACCTGGCTTGCAAGTGTGGGAATGAGAAGCATGATAAAGATAGAGATTTTTTTTTTAATCAATTCACTTCAAGCAATAGGATAATGCCACTTAGACACATTTGGCTACTCAGAGTGAAAGAGAATGAGAAAACTTTAGAAGATACTAGAAACCCAGTCCTAAACCGAAAACAAGGGATAAACCTCTACTCCTGTTCAAAAGATGAGGGAGGAGTGTAAACTGGATAATAGGTGAACCTATCTACTACTATAAAATATAAACACTCACTCTTATTGTGATTGGGTGGAGTGTTATATAGAAATAAAATGCCACTGCTGACACTGGAGTTTGAACACAAATCACCAGAGAGCAAACACAGGCAATCCCATTTTGAATAAGTAGATCACATGATGGTAAAGGAAATGTATATATGGGAATTAGCATGATCACTATTCAGAGAACTACTCAGATCAATATTCAGTGGTTACTTTTTGAGCGGGTATTATTGAGCAAGTACTGTTAGTGAGAGTGTTATTCAAAGACATCTGATACCAGTATTGTTCAACAGCATTACTATAGCTGTATCTGTGATTACAAAGTCTCTACTACAATGAACATTACAAAAGTGACAATGAGTATTTGTTGACATCACAAAATGGAGTCTCTGAGATGTTGAATATAAGGTTGACATTTTGGATGAGGGCCACAGGTCAGTACATATACACACTGGCTGAGAATAACTGACAAACTACCAAAATCAATAAAATGTAATAATACATATAAGAGATTAAGTCCCATGTTATCATTGCTCTGCGCCTCTATTTCATTACATTTATTTCATATCAGTTCTTTTAATTTCTTCTTATAATGTCACTTGTCTCTTCCACTGAACCAAAGACCATCACTTTTTACACTACGTAAGTCAAGGATAGAACTAACAACTATCAGGCAACATGCTTTACTTAATCAAGCCTTTTATTCACTTGGAACCTTAATCTAATGTTGCTTGTTTGCTTCTTCAAACAGAACTAGAGCATATGGCTTTAAGTGTAGTGTAAATTGGTGGTGAAATTTTGGAGTCATAGGTACAATGATCTTTCTTTCTTAATTACATATTCATATGGTGTTCATTTCTGTGCTAGGTCTACTGAGGAGGTTATTACAGATGAGTGTTGTGATTCTTTTAAATTCCTTATCTTCCAGTCTTGTTATCTATCATTGTATTCTCACTTCTTTTCATCTGGGTTAATCATTAGAAGCTCAGAATGAGAAATCAGAGAGCCAAGTTCAAATTCCAATTGGGTCCATTGCATTTTTTATGCGCAAATATCCTTGGCAAAATATGAATCTATCACCTAACCCCAGCCATGGGTTAAATAGTAACAACTACATCTGGAAAAATCTTTGTTTTTGTGAAAAATTTTTAATGCAATATTCACTTGCAAAAAAGAATTATTCTTACAATCCAAAATATGGTTCGGCTTTAAATAACCCACAAAGGGTTAATAACCCATAAAAATAAAATAAAATTTTTCTGCCAAACTTGGACACCCCTTCATCTTTTCCACTACCTATAATAAGCCATACTCGGTTTCATCATCACCCTCCTGAATTACAGCTTTCTCATGTTTCTCTAGCTTCAATTTTAGGGGTCTTGCTGTTTTATTTACTGCCAAAAGTTTGTCTTGCCTTTTTATTCCCTACCACAAGTGCATGCAATTGAATATACATAATTCTTGATCATGTTCTCTTCTGAGGAAGGTTTGGTTTAAGAAAAATGTGATATAGTCTGGCACTGACAGTGTAAGGAAAACAGTTTACTGTGATAGACTGAGCAAAGGGTTTGGTTCAAAATGCTTTCAACTGCTCTATGTTGTTTTTTAGTGAGATAATATGTTTGTAAAAGCTAAGCAAAATATTAAGAAACATAAACATTTCATTAGAAACAACGAAGTGTACTAAAAAGGTTATGTAATACCAGTCCTCCTATATGGTAGTGATAAGCAGGAAAATTTCTGCACAGATGAAGAAAAAACTTGAAGCAACAGAGATATGGGTCTACAAAAAGATGCTGAGAATACTGTAGACCAGACATGTGAACAATGATGATGTTTTAGAGAAAATGAAACAAAAAGGACACTTACCTTTACAGGAGGAGATAGTTGTAATTTCTAGGGTACATAATATAGAAAGAAGGCTTGGAAAATTTGATACTCACAGGAAAGATTGAAAGCAAGAGCACCAGAGGAAAACAAAGCATAACCTAACTAGTGAGCTTGAGTAAATTGATGGTGGAACAAAGTTTAGGAGAGATTACAAAAATACAAAACTTATTAAGTGCTACAAAGTACAGGAAATTGCGATCACCTTGTTGTAGACCAAGAAAGGGTTACTGAGGTTACTGAAAAAGAATAACCAAAATGAAGTTTGGAAATGGAATGATAATATTTATAACAGAAACAATATACAAGATTCGCCAGCAGCATTTAGTAAGCAATCAACCAATAGAAGTGAATCAAGGTGAATCACAAGTGGAAGACAACACTATATTTATAAGAATTGGGACATACCCATTATAGTCCATAGGTACAGCATAACACACATACAACCTAAAGGGACATGGTACATTTAAGAAGAAGAAATGCATAAGATAGTGTGAAGTTTAAAGCTCCTATTTAATTTTTAAATTATATCCAAAGAATTTTGAACAGATTTTAATCTATTTTTGCCTAAACATACAAAAAATTTTATTCTCTAGTTTTCATACTTTACATCTTTCATTCACAAAAGTTCAATTGTAAAATGGCATATTTATTATAGTTTATAAATATCTCTCCTTCCAGGAGCAAGTTCTTAGATGTTCAACAATACATACTTCATTACTTTAGGGTATTTGAAATTTCTTATGAAACATTTTAGAATCTGGAAACAAAAAACGTTTGTTATAGCCTAAATAATTTTTTGTTGTCATCTTAAAATGAATGTTGTTATATATTACTTCAAAAAATAAGAATTCTTTTGAATGTCTGGCATAAGTAATCATCTAAGAATGAGAATATTCTTTTTCTTTTGCATTGATGTATCAAATATAGACACGCCCTTTACTCTTAGGTACTTAACAGACAAGTGGGAGGGAATTTCTTTTTTTTCAAGAAAATTTTCTACCCATACCCCATGCTTATTAAGGCTACCTCATTTATTAATTGCACACTTTAAGACCCATTAAATAATAATAAAATATATATTTAATAAAATATAAAATATATATATAATAATATATATATATAATATAATATATATATAAAATATATATTTAATAATAATATATATATATATATATATATATATATATATAATAAAATATAAAATATGTATATATAAAAAATAAAATATAAATTATATATATATATAAAATATAAAATATAAATTATATATATATATATATATAAAATATAAAATATGTATATATAAAAAATAAAATATATATATATATATATATATATATATAGTTTTCAATGGTCACATTTCCTTTAGTTTGTTCTTTAATTCAGTAGTAGTTGCAGCAGCTTCCATATAAATCAGCCTAATTTTTTACCTTGTTTTGGTAATCATAATCATTTCTTTTGCTGTATCATAAAGTCATTTTATGAACTAATAAACTTTTAACAAACAAATTTGGTATGTATTTTAATATTTACTTTACTGGTGAGCAGTAGAAAATTTCTCCATGCAAAGGTGGGCGATGACACAAAGAGATGGAAACCTCTCTATTAAATGATTTCCATCTCCCATATAATGTAAGAAACCCACCATTTATTACACATGGAGAAAAATTCTTACCCCTATTTTATTGAGAACCTTTCCTTATTAGGCACCTAAAATTATATCTATTAAATACATTGTTGGTTTTTTACAATCAATATCATCACTAATTAAGCTAGGGGTTAAATAGCAAGGCATATGGCATTCTAGCTTTTGTTGGCAACCAATCCAGGAGAAGGGCAACTCTGGCCCTAAACTCCACAAGGAAGGGGGTTTAACATATATAGATCAGTAAATAAAATTATGTAAATGATTTGAATTGAGCCATATCCTGTGAAATATATACAAAGATTGAACCCTTTGAAAATGTCTAATGAATTTGTGGTGATGAAGGAGGAGGAAACAAAGTCTTAACTTGAAAAGCAGTTTGTGTTCTTTGTACTGTTTGTTGAAAAAGAAAATCAAGTTTTGGTCTACTTCAAGATGCTTCTAATTTTTTGTGCTTGTCTACTAGTCTCAACCAATCACATCTTTTCTTAGGCTAATTTGACAGCAGGATTCTCTGTTCTTTGTCAGGGTAGAAGACAGTTGTATGTTGCAAACCATATTTACCAGTTTTTGGCTCAGCAGTTGTGAATCGCGAATTGCGGATATGGATTTTTGTCCACTCTTGATTTACACCAATGGTAGTTTTGTACTTGGACTTGCAAGACTGAATTATGACCCTTGGAATTATGACCCCACATTTCTGACTTTCAATCTACCCCCTACTTCCATTGCTGTCTTCCCACAGAATTAGCCAAAAGTGATTGGATAATAATTACCCATGCTTACGACCATATCACATTGAAACACAACTTCCTGTACGATCACCAAAATAAACAACATCGAGCCTGGCTTGTACCTAGATAGGTGATCACTTCAGAATACAGGTGCTTTAAATTTGGATTTGCAAGTGGTCTAATGGATAATGGCTCAGAATTGTTAATTGGAGAGCTGAGTTATAATTCCAGCTGGGTTCATTACATTCACTTATGTGCAAATACCTTTGGGAAAGATATGAATCCACCTCTTCTCCCCCAGCTAGGGGTTAATTAATAAGACTTGTATTACTAAATCATTATCTCCCCACCCCACAATTATTACACTCTAAATATATTTCCTGGCTTTAAATAACCTGAAAAGTGTCGATAAGATGTAAAAAATGAAAAGAAAAAGGAAATATTAGACATGTGAAAACAATCATCATAATGTTTGGTTACAGAGGCTTGTTATTTTCAACATTGCAATGAATAAAGAAAACTTGTCATCAAATACTAATAAGCTACCATTTTGAAAACACTAAAGAATGAGAAAAATTTATGTTTAATTTTCTTTTTAAAATTTCTTCATCATACCAGTAACATGTTAAGATTCCTTTCCAATTGTATAAGACAAAAGATTTAACAAGCATAGATTTTCCATGATCAAAAAGAAAAGTGAATTGAAGTTTTAACATAATGACATGACTGTAGGCAGAATGAGAAGTAGTGGCAAGATTCAAAGTCAAATTTTTCATTCACAGAAATTGCAAAGAGAGGACTTGTGAACGCCAATTCATATAGCTGTGTACCATATTGGACAGGTAAATTTTCAGAGAGAACTGAAGAATTCTTTGATTCAAAGATCAAAAGTTCTTTCATAACCTGAAATGCTGGTTCGTTTTTAGTTTAAAACAATACACTTGTCTTAGTTTTGATTAGTGGTGTGTTCAGTTTTCACCAAATGCATAAATTCATTTTTCTTGGTGTTTAACAGTATCATTCTATTTAATATCTTGCTACAAACATGTATTAAAGTTTCTAAAAACATGCATGATTATACACACAACTGCGCATATAAAGACACACTATAGATCAAAATTTTGAAACCACCTTCTGAATTTTGAAGAATCAACTAAAAACCGAAGGTTGCATGCCTTTTTCAAAACTAATTTACTAGCTCAGTGTGGGCCAGAGGCACTTTCTCTACCTGAAGGGTTTTATCATATATTCAATAATAATAGTAACGACAAAATTAATATATTACTGCATAAAGTTTTGTTAAAATATTAGTTCATCTGATTATTCTACCTTGCTGGCTTATGGTAATCTTATCACTGATTGATTGTAAATTTTAGGTAACCTCCTCTCTAAAAAAAAAAATGGATGCCACACACTAATCGGTTAAGTAGTTTAAACTCTTAGCTTAGTAATAGTTAATTAAACGAAAGAAGATATTAAACTTACTAATTATTAAATCAAGTAACCCAAAAACCAGAAACCAGTAGAAGGCACTAGAAGCTTGCAAAAGCCAGAAGAAGCTGCTGCATGACCTACTGCCAAACTTCTTTTCTTTTTTTTTTTTTGAGCCCGCTCCAAATTTTAGAAGAAAAAGACAAAGTTTCACAACAGAGATTTTAATGGGAACGATTAATTTTGTTTGTATCAAGAACTATGTAAACCAATTGAAAATTAACCTAGTGACCTTCTTTGTCATTTTGTTATGTCATTTTTATTTTTGCCAAAAGAAACGTTCTTTGTTCTTTTGTAGCACAGTTTCACTGCGGTTCGAACCAGCACTTCAGTATTGATGAAATTCGAACCTCACTCCTCTGTGATTAAGGAACACAGTGTGAGGCAGAAGCATATGAAGAACAAAGTGACAAGTTGATAACCATCAATTGACCAGCAGCAGTACTGGGAAGGACCCAGAATCAAGCTGGGCCAGCCATGTAATAAATTTACTAATTATATGAAACAACTAATTCAGAAATTTGAAAAAGATAATTAAAAATTGGATTGACAGAACTTGTTAATATCATTCAACAATGCATGTTTGAAATATATATATATATATATATATATATATATATATATATATAAGCAAATATATGGATATAGATCCGACAGTATGAAGAAAAATATACAGAAAAAACAAACAAAAATCCTAATATGCAATTATGCTGTTTTAATGTTAATATAATGTCAACGTCGGACGTTTCAGTCTAATAAACCATCTTCAGGACATATTCATAAAATATAATTAACATAAAATTCTTTTCGTTTTTCATTCAAAATACTCAAATTTTAGGAATACGTTTTCACAACATCGCCCATGTGACGACGACGTTATCATATTTAAACGGGAAGCTGACCTTATAAAAGATTTCAGTTATCTGTTTGGATTGGTCTTGCTTTTATGTCCATCATCTTTTTCATGTTGAATTGAATATGGTTTATGTTATATTAACATTAAAACAGCATAATTGCATATTAGGATTTTTGTTTGTTTTTTCTGTATATTTTTCTTCATATATATATATATATATATATATAATAAAATTTTTCACTTGGCCAAGTGGTTAGAATTCTTACCATGATACCTATGTTCAGTTCTTGTCATGGTTGGTTTATCAGTCAGTTGATTCTTGATAATATTGTATTGGGGGGTGATAATCCCAGTGTGGGGAACCATTGGGAAGTGCTTAAAAAATACACTATGGGTTGACCGAAGTCTTGAGAGCAAAATTACATATATTAACTGTTCAGAAGCTGTCAATGGTTTGTGCTATCAGGAGGTTGCAAGGTTTTGTGTGTAATAGACTTGTTCAAACTGGTGATTATGCCAGATTAGGTGCTCTCCTCCCAAAAAGTGTCACTAAGGTCAACTCAGCGTAGTTGCTGTATGAATAACATTAAATCTAATGTTATATCAAGGAAGTTTACCTTTTTTAATTTTGTATTAACAGTAATTTTCAGATTTAGGCTTTTAAATTCTCTATGTATTATCTTTCTAATTTTATCTATTTTAAAGTTAGTAGACTTCCTCAAAACCATAAGGCTATCATCCCTATACAATGTTTTTAATATTAATTTCACAGTGTGCACTTAGATTATATAATATAAATAGACCAACAAGTTCAGAAGACTCCGCAGTGTCTAGTAATTCCATTGTCATATTAAAATGGTTTTCATGGTTTTTAATCCACTGGTCTCCATTATGAATGAGGACAGATCTTTTTGCATTCATAATTATGTTTTTTCTTCCTCTGTTAGGTCAGAGTATAGAGTAGCAAATTCCAGGGCAGTTGTAAAAAGTTCTTTTGATATTTTCAAAACCTTTGACTCTACAAGCTTGCTAGACTTTGAAATTTGACAGTTGCTTCTTATATTTTAGAATAACCTTGTTGCACCATATATTTTGTCAGTAGGATCAATTTCAACGTAGTATAATTTGTACATTATTCTTCTAATACCACTGGTAATATTTAGTCTAGAGGTATATGCGTTTGGCTGACATTTTGACATTTTCCATTAATTAGTTTTATTAACACCCTAAATAAGATCCTTTAGTTAACAGTCCCATTCTATTTTATATGATCTATATTTTTTAATTAATTTTATATGATCTAATGTTTAAAGATTTGTTTGATCTATTTATTTAAATAATTTTGTTTGATCTATATAATTTTCATAATTTTGTTAGATCATTTTGTTTTCTTTTCATTTATTTCTTAAAGTGCCACTTTATTTACTGATTATAAAATTGAGAAATTATAACTTTTAACTCACAAGGTATGTGGTTTGTCAAGTGTATTGTTAAATTACATTTCCTTTTCATAGGAAAGGTCATGTGTCTTATGTTAACATTGTTGCAAACATACATTTGTATTGAATATAATGTCTAAGGTGTCTACAATTATAAATCTGTGGGTCATAACCTCTTACTTAGTGTAGGTCATTTTGATTGGTGGATCTGATTATAAACATAACAAATTCTGCCTCTATCTCCCCCATCTTCTTTTTTTACTGTTTTTCCTTATTCTTCCTTTTCTCTAGAAAATAGATTGTATATTATGTCTTTCTTTCTTACTCTTTTTCTTTTCACCCTTTTTTCATGTGAAAAGAGATTGTATATTGTATCTTTCTTTCTTACTCTTTTTCTTTTCACCCTTTTTTCATGTGAAAAGAGATTGTATATTGTGTCTTTCTTTCTTACTCTTTTTCTTTTCACCCTTTTTTCATGTGAAAAGAGATTGTATGTGATTTTAAATCTCAATAAATTGTCTACTAACCAGTCATTTACTAACACCTGATGAGATGTATTAATACACATCAAAAAATGATTGCATTTGTGTAGCGTTATTCACATGTTTTTGATGTAATATCCTAAAATAAAGAATTATTGGTCTACTATTGTATTGAGCTCTCTTTTAAATTAATGTTATGAATGGCGGAATTTATATTTGATTTGTTCTCATTTCGTATGGACATATATCTATCTATCTATCTATCTATCTATCTATATATATATATATATATATATATATATATATATATATGAGGTGTTTTTCACATAAAAGGCAACATGCAACATTGAATGTTTCAAAAATTAAATTTAATTAAAAAAATTTAGAAAATTTCAAAATTCCTTTTCATGTTTTGAAATGAAAACCAAAAAGTTGAGATATCTGATTTAATGTTTTATTGATTATTTTTTATTACAGAAAAAGCAATTTATTATAATTGGAGATAATGTTATCAAATGGTTATTGTTATCTAAATGATCTGATTACAAAATGTTCATAAGTAGTGGCTAGTGCATTTAGCATCTTTGAAATTTATAAGAAAAAAAAAACATATTCAAGGTAGCTAATATTTTATTTAAACTTTTTTATAAATTAGAAACTTTTACTTATTAATGCCTACTATCCCCAAAAAGGAATGATTACCATTAATTGTTTATAAGTAGACACCTATAATTAATACTAGATCTTTATTTTATTTTTGTTTTTAATAATACTATATTTTATGGTGAGTGTTAATGACTTAAACAATTCTTGTATCTCCATACAAAATAGCACAGAGTTTTCAGTACGTTGGATTAACACCCACTGAAGATAATCACAGATAGTCCAATATTTGAAAGTCTCTTCATCTTTTCCCTTTTGGGAGTGACAAAACACCATTTCCTTTTGTTCCAAGGGAGTACTTCAGACATAGATACAAGAATTGTTCATAACTTCAACTTCATTTCTTTCTTTATCCTTCAGTAACATTTTATGTTTATACATTTATTAATTGATGTTTGTTTGACTTCCATATTTTGTGTCTCTTTTTTTTTACCTGGACTCACATGAGTCTGTCAAATGTTTTTGTGGGACAAATGTACCAGTAGGAATAAAATGATAATACTTTCCATTCCTGGAACAAGTCAATGTCTACAATACTTACCATTTCACTCTTCTAATTTCATCTTCATTTAGTTTTTTATTTTAAAGAATGATTTTTATTTCTTGACTTTTTTCTGTATTTTATGAAAGTGATCAGTTTCTTTAAACATTAATTCATTTGGGAACATTTTTTTTTTTTTTTTTTTTTTGCTATCTTCAATTCAGTTATTTAATAACCTCTTGGAAATGTCTGGATTTTATTTGCAATTATATTTCTTATTCTGTTGATATACTCAGTGATATTAGTCATAGAGATCATGATTTTCTTACTAGACTAGTAAAATATCCCTTGTATGTTTTGGTCCATCATTAATTTTGTTAATTATTTTATTATTTGTATAATTTTGTTAGTTTTTGGAAAAATCTCTCTTGATGCAAAAGGAATCACTACTTCACAACCAATGACATCCCATAATATACTGCTATCCCATAATGACATCCTATAATATACTGTAGCTAACAGAAGACTTGATACTGGACAAAAAAGAAAAGGAAAAAGGACTAATCAAAATATTGAGAAGAAAGCAACTAATAAACTGAAGATTAATGACTCATCTCAAAGAGGAAATAACAATAAAGATAAGGATAATATTCCAAATTCATTACATTTCAAAATCTGAATTGACAAGAATTTTTCATTTTAATCTTATAATCTAATTTGTCTGCTGAGTACAATTCATACACTGTGTAAAATACAAGTCTTGATCATTCATATAAATTCATTATAGAAAAACTATCAATTGTAAATCTTCTCTTGTCACACACAACACATTTTCTTTCAACAACTTCATTTTATGTAGTAGGATTTTGGTTTAGAAATTTTTGTTAGCTACTTCTTCAGACAAAAGATCCTTTGCTCTTCTTTACCTTTTTTTTTTACAGATTATCAACCCTTTGTGGGTTGTTTAGTTATTTAAAGCTGAAATATATTTTGGATTGTAAGAATAATTCTTTTTTTGGAATTGATTATTGATTTAACAATGTTTTGGAGATAACAGTGATTTTTTAAGATGAAATTCTGTATTTAATTCACACCTAGTGGGGCAGAAGAAATGGATTTATACCTTTTTCAAGAGTATTTGTGCCTAAGTGGATGTAATGAACTTGACAGGAATTCAAACTCAACTCTCTGGCTTCTCATTCTGAGCTGCTATCCATTAGACCACCTGCACATCCTTTTCTTTTTTAATAAAACAATCTTTAATCATAATGTCAGTTGAAGAATATTCATCTTCTTTGAACTAATGTCTTAATGTATTTACTGCCTCATTGCACATAATTTTTCTCTGTCATAACAATCTCTTTTAGAGTTTTTGTTGTCATATTATTCATACGATTGAGGTACAAATCATCTTTATTTTGAACATGCTGAGCCTCAGTTTTGCATTATCTTCTTGAAAAGCCAAATCTGTTGAGCATGAAACCAAATCCTCTGAAATAATTTTTTTTCATCTTTGATGTGTCAAACTGCAGAACAGTCAAGTAATTTTCATCAACAAAAAACAAAAAATAGCACACAAAAAGAAAAATTTTAAATTAAATTCAAAATATGTATTAAATGTCAATATATTTTTTTTCTTTTTCTGATTCTATTACATTGAGCCAGATGAGAAAATATTAATTGATTTTCAAGAAAATAGATTTGGCATTGTTTTTTTTTTTCTAAATGATTTTCCATCCGCTTGGGATAATAATTCATCGCTGACAGTAGCTATTATTACTTTTGTGATTTTTTTCTGTTTCATTACAACTGATTACAATTCTTCACATTTTTTTAAATAATTTTAAAGTCTAGTTAGGTTGTTTTCTCCCACAGTAACGTTATTTGTAAATTTATATAATAAATACAATGAAAAGTTTCTTTTCTATTTCCTCTACATAATAAAGTTTTTGAACTATTGACATTTTCAAGTTTTCTAACATTATGATTCATCAGTGACAGTAGCTATTATTGTGTTTTTTATTTTTCTGTTTCATTACAACTGATTACAATTCTTCACATTTTTTTAAAATAATTTTAAAATTTAGTTAGGTTGTTTTCTGCCACACTAATGTTATTTGTACTACCAACAAAAGAGACATGCACAAGCAAATAAGACAACTAACAGGACAAGAGACATGCTCATCAAGGATGGAATGCTCATATTAGAGAAGAAAAAATTCTTCAATGTTGGAGTGAGTATATTGGAGAACTCTTCCATGACATAAGGAGCAATACACAGAACTACTGACAGACCTGGAATTCTGAAAACCGAAGTAAAATCCAAACTGGACAAATTGAACAGGAACAAGGCAGCTGGGCCAGACACAATTGTAATGGAAATACTGACAGCCTTAGGTGACTTTGGCATAGACAAGATAACCGAAATAACAAATGAAATCGACAACAGACCTCAGCAGATCTATCTTTGTAGCTACGCCTAAGAAAACAGGCACAAACGAATGCGAACTCCACTGAAGAATAAGCCTTATGAGTCACATGATAAAACTTATAATTCATATTCTAATGAACAGAGCATTCAGCAGAATCAACCCAGAGATAGAACAAGAACAGTGCAGGTTCGTTAAAAACACTGGAACAAGGAACACAATATTTATGCTCATGTTATCAGAAAGATTGATACAGATTCAGAAGGATGTGTACATATGTTTCATAGACTTCCCAAAGGCCTTCAACAAAGTATGCCACAAGGATCTGATGGAATTGCTCAGTAACCTGAATATATTTGGGAAAGATATCAGAAACATCAAGACCCTATACTGGCAGCAAACAGCATGCATATGCATAGGGAACGAGTTCAGTGAATATGCAAGAATAGAAATGGGCATAGGCAAGGATGCATCTTCTCACCTGACCTGTTCAACCTATACAGCAAGGGAATTCTGAGAGAATTGGAAACCCTACCAGGATTTAGCACAGGTGGCCAGAATCTTAACAATATCAGATATGCAGATGACATGGTAATGATAGTAGACATGGAAAAGAAGTTACAAAATCTTCTACAGAAGGTAGTGATGGAGAGTGAGAAGAAAGGACTAAGCATAAACTACAAGACAGAGTGCATGGTCATCAGTAGACATAATAGGATAGCCAAGGACCCATTCCAAAAGCTGGGTGTAGTACTACAAGTCAGGAGGATTTCTTTGGTAACAAAGAAAAGAATACTGAACTGTTACATGATATCTGTCATTCTTTATGGCAGCAAATATTGGACGATTTCCTCAAAGATAAAGAAAAGACTCGAGGCGACAGATGTGGTTCTACAGAAGGATGCTAAGGATATCATGGACCAAGCATGTGAGCAACGATGAGGTTGTAGAGATGTTGCAAATGAGGAGGAGGCTTATACTTAATACAGGAAGAGGCAGCCAAAGTTTCTGTAACACATAATGAGGAAGGAGGGCCCAGAGAATCTGATACTCACAGGTCGAATTAGGGGATAAAAGAGACAAAGGAAAACAATGCATGACATACCTTGTGAACGTAAGCAAGGGAATGACAGAATTGGGTCTTGGGGGTGGGAAGCAGAAGGAAGGAACTTCTTGCAAGGGATAGAGGGAGGTGGAGAGACATGATCACCTACACTCTGAAAGGACATGACACATAAAAAGAAATAATGTTATTTCTAAATTTATATAATAAATACAATTATATTTCTTTTCTATTTCCTCTATAGAATAAACAGTTTTTGAAGTAGTGACATTTTCAAGTTTTCTAACAATGAATCTGCATCAGAAATATTAATCACTTTAAACTGTTCCTTAACAAAAAACTTAAACCAGAAGTTTCTTTTCTCAAACTTCAAACCATACATCAATAGTATGCTATCCTTGCAAGCCATAGGTAGTGAGTTGTTTTTTGACTGTATGCTTCATGACTGACTTTCTACCAAATTAAGCTTTGCCACCCGACAATAAAAATAAAAATAAAACTACTACTTTTCTGAACTTGTGCCAGGGAGTAGCAGTGATGACTCTCAGAAACTTCATCTCTTTGTTGCTCTTGGCAATACTTGCTCATTTAAGACATCACTTTGTACTACTTGTTCCGCCATTAAACCTATCAGGTATACATTGCTTTCCCCTCCATCAAATCTGTAAAGTTGGCTACTCACTGCTTTCTTCTGTTTCTCTAGCCTTTGATGCATCCTATGAATGTTAAATTCTCAAAACCTTCTTTCCTCTGAATGTGATCCCAAATTTTTCATCTCTTTTCTATTGTTAGTTTCATTGTTGTTTCTATTCTACTTTCTCATTTGTTACATGTTTTTTTCCATGATATTCTCTAGTAAATCTGCATCTCAATTACTTCACGTCTTTGTCTTTTTTATGACAAAACTGTTATATAGGAGGATAGACATTATATAGTAATCTAGTATTCTTGGTTTCTTATGTTGTTATGTTGAGATATAAATAATTTCAGTTTCTGCTTTTCAAATTTATTCTTCAAAAAATAAAATACAATTATATTTTATTCAATGATATTGTGGCGGACTTCACCCCATTAATTTAACTTTAGATTAGGAAACAGGGCTGACACAGAAAAGGATAAGCCAAAGACATTGTTACACATAAAATATGTATTTAGCAAGATGTACAATATCAAACAACGATATGAAAGAAAGCACGCATTTAAGTAAGAAAAGGTTGAAATAAACAAGAGTTGTCTCTCTTTATCCATTATTTTAGTATTTCAAAGTTCACTGGAATAATGTTAATGAGAGTCTCTTATAATGACTGTTCTTAAAAGATTTGCCATGTTAGAAAAGATTATGTGAGTATATACAAGGTATGTTCAGCATGTGAGTGGTGTGTGTGAGTGAGAAGGTTGGTGCATGGTTTCAACTGTCGTGGATTCGTTTAGCAGCTGAATTATTACTAATTAGCTAAGAAAAATTCTTGCTTAAGTAAGTGACTATAGGCTCTAGATCACTGCGCAGAAAGAATTTTTCTTCATGTGCAGACAATTTGATTGGTTGGCATAGACCAATTGGAGAGCGAGCTTTGGGGAGATTTAAGAAAGCTTCTGTGATCCATTTCTTCCAAAAGTGCACAAAACTAACTACATGAAAATAGAGTGATTACAAAATTGTTGCATTGCTGCGACTTGTAAATTGTTTATAATAATGTAATGGTGATTAATTAACCAATGAATGATTGGCATTGTATGTAATTTGTATTTGTATGTAAGTTCATGCCTGATAAACTCGCACAATATATTCATCATTATTTACAAAGACTTTTAAATAACGGATTGCTATATGATTTCTATTCTCTTATCAGGTTGTGAATTGAAAAAAATTTCATCTCTTGAATCTGGTTTTCTTTAAAGTTTGTTCCCTATCAGAGCATTTTGTAACAATAAATAAAAGTAATAATTAGTTTGTTGCAAGATCAGGTGAATATGGTAGGCAGACGAACTGAATTCCAAAATTTTTGTCTGTGTTATTCTTCCTGTATGTAGTTTTGCATTGTCATTTAAGAGGACAACATTTTTCCTATTGTTGAGTGCAAGGAATTTTTCAACCAAACCCTTATGGATACACAGCAGCGGCTGGACATATAAATGTACATTTAATGTTTCACTGGATTTCTAGAATTCTAAGTGAATAATTCTTAGAGAATACTACCACACACACAACATTACCTTTCTTTTATGGAGTTCATCTTTTGGGGTTGGTTAAAGAGATTTATCCTTTTCAGTCCACTATATTGGACATTGTCATATGGAGCCTATTTTTCATCAACTGTTCTAATATATTTAAGGAACAGATAGGGAAGATAATATAGTTGTCATTACAATTAATTCCCTAAAACATTAATTACTTATGACAACCTTATATTGTTAACATTATTGACTTTTTGAAAAGTACATTTTACTATTTTTCTGCATTTTTTAATTTCTCTGTTGCACTTTTTCTCATCAGTTATTACAGATTGTTGAATTTCTGTACTTGTTTAATTCTTGTGTTCCCAGTGCATGACTCACATCTTGGGGCATCACTTTTGTTCGCCAACATATTTTCTATTAGCAGTCATTTTCTTCTGACATCAATTGCTTAACTACCTTGCTACCAACACACTACCATCTGTATAGTATATGTTGTTATGGTTATATCTACCAATGTTAAATATTGATAGTTCTTCTAATTCTCTCAGAATCACATTGCTATACAGGTTTAATAAATCAGGTGAGAAAATATCTCCTCCCCACACTCTTTCTGTTTTTGGTGCACTCACTTAATTTGATGTCTATTCACATGCAAGCCAAGTCACAAATGTTGGTCATATTTCAAGTAATGCTATGATGTTTTTTTTTTTTTAATTTCTTGCTTTTTATCAATCCTGATTTAAAGATTCTCAACATTTTGGTACATATATCACATTATCATGGAAATAAAAAAAAAATCAAGCTAACACAGTTAAGATTATTATTAATTTTTTTATTCATATTTCTTTCATCCTTATTAAGGTTACTTTCTATCAAATTTATTCAGACTTTTGTTGTTAGAAAATGGAACAGATTAGAAGATTAAACTATTAGTGAAACTTGAACTTATGGTCCTTCATTTTGGAGAACCAGGTTATCCATAGTACAGGATTTTTTTCTTCAAGTTACTTAGGATTTTAGGGTACTTCCAAAGTTCTAGATGACCAGAGCCTGGCTGCTGAACTTTCCTCTAACCTAGCTCAGTAGGGAAAAACTGGTTGATCACATTCAATAACTTAAAAAACCAAACTAGTGACATCACAGAGCAAACCCTGGATTTCTGCCTGTTGCAATGGACAAGTGTTCTCTCGGGTAGCCTTGACAACTTATTGGGATAAAGTCAACCCAGACTTCAGGTGGAACTTCTTCATATGATCCATTGCTAAAGATGCTAAAAAAATGGTTGGTTCTCTGTACCACTCCAGTGAGTAGTTGTCTCCTGCTATTCTATACCTTCACAAGAGCCATATCAGGTGGAAAATTGAGTACTGCTGACATATATTGGTAGGAAATGCCCAGTCTTCACTTTCCAGTCCAAAAATGTCTCTGCAGCCTTTTGAGTGATGAATTGTTTTCCATTCTACAAGCCTTTTCACATCACTATTTCCATGGAAAGAGTTCAAATGAGCTACATTTCTTAGTTCCACCAGGTCTGACATTCATGGCTGACCCACTATGCTACACACATTGTAGCAAACTGCCCTCATTTCATTTGTATTCCATTAGTGAGATGTAAGTTCTAATTGAGCAGCTACTTCCCATGAACCACTGCTTTTGGGAACCAACTCCCAAGAGGATGCTTTCCTAATCAATACTGTTCTAATCTATTCATGTCTAGGGTTAACGATTATCTTTCCCACATATGCACATAAACTATGCCTCTTAGCTCTTAATCTTTAACTTTCTATCTTGAGTGGCTTTTAGGCTTTTTACAAATTGAACACTATTGTAAAAAAAGAAAAGTACATAAATTTTTACATTTGTGACCAATAAATAGAAAAGAAAGATTTTCGACTAAACTAGTAGAGTTTGCAGAATTTTTGAATATGGTATAAAATAACATATTTAGTAACTATTTCTGTCTGAATTTCCTTGATGAAAAGTTAGCATTATTTACACTATTTACATGTGGCTTGATATACACTTGATGGAGGCCAGAGAGCACAATAGCCAAAACGTTGTGATAACAACAACATAGATGAGGACAATAGTCTGCATAGAAATTGTTATGGAAACTTACCCATAATAATAATGGACTATTCCTGACATTATAAATACTGCACCTCTCAAGAGGTATGGGGATATTGTAAGACAAGGAGAGATAATTTAGAGCATATTGTAAGGACAGTGGAATAGTGATACTTGCTGAGACAACATAGTTCACTCTAACTAAATCTGATAGTCATTACTAATACTTCTACTTCTTTGTATTATATTTCTGTTGTAATATATCT
The DNA here is from genome assembly GCA_903632075.3 of Acanthosepion pharaonis. Lineage (NCBI taxonomy): Eukaryota > Metazoa > Mollusca > Cephalopoda > Sepiida > Sepiidae > Acanthosepion > Acanthosepion pharaonis. The sequence goes on from CAHIKZ030001113.1 coordinate 4,017,797, forward strand.
TTGTATTCCATATCTGTGTTTGTGTTATTCTTTCATTGGTTCTAACCTTGGACCATCACTGTGGTACAAGGAACTTGGACCATAACAGAAATAATAACTCCTTTTGGTTAATGTTACATTTCCCTTCTCTCAGCATGTCTTTAACCATGTTCCATCCTTACCTAAAAGAAGCAAATATCAAATTAAGATATAAATATCTTTATCTTAAGAACAGATTTTACATTTTGATCTAAACCAAGGTATGGTGGATGTCTCAAAAGAGTTTTTTATTACAGTAAATGAGTCAAAGTAGGTTTTTATGTTTTGTTTTATTATTTTTTCTGTAGTTAAATGTTGATCAGATGTTATATAATTAGTCACAATTAAGTTAATAATGATCTCAATCTTTAACAATGTCTTATGTTTAGCTTATATTTGAACAACAATAGTTTTGTTTCTATCTCTGTCAGTCAGTATCAGATGACAGAAGACATTTTCTAAGTATAAAATATGGTTTGGAAAATAACCCTATTCTTTTCATCATTCTTTTGATTTCATCATTTTTCTTCATTTTATTTTGCTTACAGTTTCTTAATAACTTGCACGATTTCTCAATTTTACCTTTCTACCATTCCCCATTACCTACTGATCTCCCTTCTTTTAAAACCAAACAAAAAAAAAACTTGATAAAGTTATGCTGGCCATCATTCTGGTTGCTGCAATTTCACAAGTAATGATTATATATCCAATAAACTTTTATTGGATAAAGATAAGCCATACTTGCTAAAGTCCCTTGCATAATCAGACATCTTACATTTGAAGTCAAAGACACTGTTGCTTTCTCAAAGTCAGGCAGAATTTGGCTAAGAGGCTTTCACTGCTTTCAGTCTTTCATCCATTTCTGCCAAAGACAAACTTTTGATTCTCTTATAATCCTTGTGGCACCTTAAGAAATTCTACAAAATTTTTGTTGCAGTTGTACTTGCCATTGTTGTCTGAGGCTATTTTTATGGGATCTAAAAGTTATGATTTTTCTTTGAGTTTTTGTTATTCCAAAAGAAAGATTTTCTTACTTTTCAAAACCCTAAATCAGAGTGAACTTGTGTTCCTTAATATTTTTCCTTTTGTTTTATTTCTTTTGGAGGATCTTCTAAATCTGCATAAATGTTCATTGGATTCATGTTGGTTTATGCCCAATTGTCAATAATTCTTTGTTTTCATTAATTCAAGAATTTTGAGGATTTGCATGCACATGATAATTTAAAGAAATTTTTGGACACATCTATCAAGTGCATGTCCTATTTTGAATATATTTTTTTCTGAACAAAAACAAGTGTTTATCATTATTATCCATTAAAGATAATTATTATCAATATAATTATTTCCCCTTTATATATATATATATATATAAGCAAGTGTAAATTGATTTTTGAAAAACAAACAAAAATCCATAAATGGTTAAAATGAAAGAATTGTTTACATCAGACGTTTCGGTTTTAATAAACCATTTTCAAGACAAAAATTCATTAAAATACAAATTCAGTTCAATATGACGAAAACGATGGACATAAAAACACAAGTCTTATCCAAGAGTAAAACAGATAACTGAAAATTTTAAAAAAGATCAGCTTTCCGTTTAACGTGGTCACGTTTTAGTCACATGGGCGACGCCCCATAACGTATTCCTAAGAAAGTTCGTGATTATTTTAAAATTCCTGTATTTCGGATAAGCCTGCAATTTCCATGTTGTAAATGGTGAATTTAGGTTTGTGTTTTCAGTAGACAGTATATAAGCAAGTGTAAATGGATAAATGAAAACAAACAAAAATCCATAAATGTAGTTAAAAATGAAAGAATTGTCGACGTCAGACGTTTGTTTTAATAAACCATTTTCAAGACAAAAGAAAGTTTTGACGAAAACGATGGACATAAAAAACACAAGACTGAAATTTTTAATCTACTTGCTTTATATACTGTCTACTGAAAACACAAACCTAAATTCGTTTTTTTACAACATGGAAGATTGCAGGCTTATCCCGAAATTTTGAATTTTAAAATAATACGAACTTTTTTTTCATGTGAACAGCGTGAAAACAAGCTGATCTTTTAAAATTTCATCTGTTTTATTATCTTGTGTTTTTTAAATTGAACTGAATTTGTATTTTAATGAATTTTATCTTGAAAATGGTTTATTAAAAACCAAATATAATTCTTTCATTTTAACTACATTTATGGATTTTGTTTGTTTTTTATATATATATATATATATATATATATATATATATATATATATATATATATATATCATAGGATAAAGAACAAGTAGGAAACTGATCTTAATCTAACATGTTTACTTTAGTAAAGCTTCATCAGAGATCAAGATAGAAATGATAAAAAATGATAAAAAGCAAAGAGATTAATGGTATGTTGTGTTTGATTATTTATTATTGGTTAGATATGTGTCACATGTAATAAAGTAACAGATAATATTAAATATGTGTGAGAAACATTCTGAATATTAAAATGTATAAAAGTTATTGATTATTTCTTATTGGTTAGATATGTGCCACATGTAATGAAGTGACAGATAATATTCAATTATGTGTAAAAAACATTCTGGAAGATAAAGTTTGTAAAAGTTAGTGAAACGCTGCAGGATATTTTGAAATAATATGTGTGCATGTGTGTAAGGTATATTTAGGTAGCAATTATTGATCTAAACATTCAATTATCCAAGCACTTTCCAAGGAAATAGCAATAGAGTAGTGAGAGGCTTGCCACATTCCATCTGTGAGAGAGAGGTTGGAGGGTGGAAAATAATTTGTCACCCACATGGACTCTGAGAATTTTGGGACTCTATCCAGCCTGGAAAATGAGGAATGGGCAGCTCCTGCTTAAATAAGACAACCATACTCCATTTTAGCAAATACTTTCAACTTTTGTACTTATTATCAAGAACCGATGTGGTACCTGTATGATAGTTAGAATTCCTTTGTCTACATCCTTGTATTCTTTGGGAAGGTGACTGTTTGAAATGGTTTAGTGTGACATCATGTGTAACGGCTGTTGGGAATGAGGCTGCACAAAATAATGCAATTTATTTTTTTATATTTTTAATACTAATATAATATATATATATAACAATAATTATATCATCATCATCATCTCTAACAATATAACAATAATTATATCACCATCTCTGGTGGTGAATGATATTTTATTTAATGTGGCCTGTTTATTTTGTATAATAATAGATGCTAGTGTTTTGAGTCTTTCCTTACACTCAGTTCTGTAGAGTCTTTTGGTGTTATCACCTAATATTTGTCTTTTTTTTTTTTTGCAGTAAGGTTCACCCTTTACAAGGCCTGAGGGCTACTCAAGGTAGATGGTTACATTAGGAAGCAATTTGTTTTGATAGGAGTGGAAAATAATGGTTAACCCTAGCCTGGAACAGGTTAAGATTGTAGTGATCAGGGAAACATCCTCTTGGAAGTTGATTCCACAGAGTAGTGGTTCATGGAATGAAGTTGTTAGAGTGGAACTTACTTCTGCCTGATAGAATACAAAGGGCATGTGGGTGGTTTTCTAATATATAAGTAGCATGGCATGTCCTTGCTGTGAAGGTCTGAATTAGCAGACCAGGAATTCTAGTTGGTTTGAGCACTATCTGTGGAAGTAGCAATAGAGCAGCAAGAGGCTTGCCACTTACCACCTGTGGGAGGGTAGTGGGAGTGTGGAGAAAAATTCATCACCCAAAAGGACCTGTTGACACTTTTGGACTCTATCAAGGCTGGAGATTGAAATCTGGGCAGCTCCCAACCAAATATGACAACAGTATTCCATTTTTGGCCTGATCTGGCTGTTCTAAAGGTAGAGAATAGAAGAAGGAGTCAAGTATGATTTGAATGGTATGGAGAGGTGAGTATATTACCTGCATCCTTAGCAATGGAACCTATGTAAGAGTTCCAATTGAGGTCATATGTGAGTTTGAGGGGATATCTGATCATCCTCATTGGTGGAAGTTCGGGGTCCAATCAGTGATGAATGGAATGTAACTAGCTTGGTCTTTGAGGTATACAATGTAACCTGTCACTACTTTTAGAGGTGCATGTCATATATAGTCACATCCTCGGTATAGATGTTTACAAATGATCTGAGTATATTCTTAGGCAGATAATTTATGCAAATCAAAAAGAGAGTTGGCCTGAGGGGTGACCCTTTGGGGATGCCTGCAATGACTGCCAGGGTTCCAGAGGACTGGCCATTAATAACTACCTTCAGGGATCTACCTGTTAGGAAGGATTTTGTGTTTTATAGTTATATTTTGGTCATACATGATGTGTTTGTTGATGTGTACACAGATTGTACTGTGTTTTGACAGGTGACAGGTCAGTCTGCAAGAAAGTGTGGTGCATAAATGCTTAATGTATTTAATGTTGTTTTTTGATTATTAATGTTGGAGATACAATATCTCATGGGGGCATTGAAATTCATAAACAGCATTATTTTTACATAGCGGGATATATGAGTCCTGGTGTTATTAGTAATAATTAAATCAGATGCTTTAAACTTTTTATAGAAGATGATAAATCTTAAGTGTTTGTTAGGATAGTTGAGTGATATGTGCCAGTGAATTATGTTTTTAATTGCTTTTTATCCTGTTTATAATTAGGGTGCATCTGGTTATGTTAGAATAAGTTAATGGTGTGTTTATATTTGTTTGCTTCAGGTGGGGGGATCGTGTGTTATTTTTATCTATTCCATTAAGGCTAATTTTATTTATTTGTTGTTTTGGAAATTATTATTGATTAGGGTTTGTTTAATTTTTGGGCCTGTTTATCCACAACCACAACTTCAAGCATAATACTCAACACCTTGTCTGAAAATTTGAAAAAGATAATAAAAAAGTGAAACAGACAGACCTTGTCATTTTTTTTTAATCCAACTTGTTTGTATATATATATATATATATATATATATATATATATATATATATATATATTCTTTAAGCATTTTACCCCAAGCAAGGTGGGAGTGCCACTAGCATGCAAGGGGTTACAGAGAGTGGGAGCAAGAATAAAGAGGCATGATAGAGGAAAGGATAAAGAGAAGGATGGGGAATTAGATCAAGACATCTGAAGATGTCGATTGATATTGCATTTAAGTATTTAAAGATTATAGCTATCAGGGAAGCAAGTAAGAGGAAGGGAATTCCACACACAGGAAGTGTGAGACATGAAACTATTGGAGTAGAAGAGACGGCTACAGTTAACAGTTTTGACAGTGAAACCTAGTAGCATGCTTAAATTCATGTAGTTCAGAAACCAGAGAAAGTAGCCCATCAGAGCAGTTACTGTGAAAGTATTTGTAGAAAAGACAGAGGGAAGCAATAGCACATCTATGAGAAAGTGACTGTATAGATATATATATATATATACACACACACACACACACATACACACACTTCACAAAGCTTCATAAGAATAATATTCTATTAAAAACTTTTCAAAACTTTTCAGCACCGTTTTTTACTTACACACACAATGGAGTGGTGAAAAATTCACCACCTGGCCCACTTCTTAAAATCAATACTTCAATGAACAAATAGAATTTAGTCTGGAGAAAGCATTAGCAATATGATATGTCAAGCATGTATAAATTAATATATGGAATAGCAATTATTTTTATGGCTCTCATTTATTCTTTGTGGTCATACTGAAAGCTTTTCAGCACCTCCTCACAAATTTTACTTACTACTGAGCATCTTCTCCCACAAAAAAGAAGCTAATCTATTTATCTTTCTATCAATCCTCTCTCTCTTTATTTTTTAAATATCTATGTATATATAATGCATGTTTATCTGTGTGTGTGTGTGTGTGTGTATATATATATATATATATATATATATATATATATATATATATAAAATCACTTTAAATGTTATATTTAGTGGATAATCATATTTGATTAGATGCTCTATCTATTTATTAAACAGTATCCAAGAAAATCCTGAAAATCCAAGAAATCTTATTAAAGAAAAATATACAATCTCCAGCAAAATTTGCATTTCCTCTTCCCAATGAAATGCAGGTTCAAATCCTGCTAGAGAGTGTATATTTTTTGTTAATAAGATTTCTCACACCAAAGCAAAGTAAAAGGTCCATATAAACATATGTCCACAAATTCTTCATTTTTAAGTTATTAAGTTTAAAGAAAGTTTGTGTTAGATGGCACTGTGTTACCCTGTAGACAAGGCTACATTTGTCATTTGTGTACATTTGTGGCTAGTCTGTCTTCAATATTTAACATGTCTAGTAGTGAGTTAACAGAAGTTTTTGACTTAACAGTGTCAGGATATTCATATTGTGAGCAGGCAGATATGATTTTTCCATACAACAACACAAATGGTAATGGACATGAGGCTGCATGGCTGTATCAGATTGCATTTCCAGGCCAAAGTGGGCCAAGTCATCCAATCTTTGCTGCTGTTTAACCTGGCATTGCTGAGACACCACAAACTATGGATCAAGGAATCGGCTCATATGCCTGACAACAAGAACATATCCTACAGGCTGTTGGAGACAATCAAGATAACAGCACATATCACATGCCCTAGCATGTTGTACATCTGATACTACTACATGGAGGCTAATTCAAGAGCAGCTCCTGTATCCATATTGATTGCAATGTGTGCAGGATCTTGCATACTTTGATCACTCACCATGGGAGAATGCTTGCTGAGGTTTATTGCACAAACTTCCGATTCGTTGTTTGTCTTTTCAGTCTTCATTACAGATGAGGCAACCTTTGGAAGAGGTGGAATAACAAATTGATACACATTTGTGGTCAGATCAGAATCCTCATGGTACAATATAGATTAGACACAGTTTATGATTAATGTGTGAACTGGAATTGTAATTGACAGTTTGGTGGTTCCACATGTTCTCCCAGTATATCATTGGAGCTGTCTATAGGGAGTTTATTTTGAACACACTTTCCCTGCTAATATGAAGATGCACATAGTTCATATATGATGGAGCTGCAGCACATTTTAGTCACATTTTTCACAATGTACTGGCTGACATCTAACATAAAACCTGGATAGCTAAGAGAGGACCAGTTCCACAGCATGCATGTTCCCCGACCTCACTTCTTTGGATTTTTATCTATGGGGGCCATCTAAAACAATTGGTTTATATAGCAGACATTAAGAATCCAGAGAAACTTCATCAATGTGTTATGGGGGCCTGTGAAACCATTCAACACTGTGTAGGAATATTTGAAAGGGTCTCCTAGTCAATGATCTGATGAGGGCATGTGTGTATAGAAGCAAGCAGAAGATATTTTAAACATTTATTATAAGTTGTTGTGTTGACGTACAATGATGGCCTTTTGAACATATGTTTATATGGGCAGTTTACCTTATTTTGGTGTCAGGAACCCAACCACAAAGTTTGTAAATGTTTTTTTGATACACCTGCATACACACAGACACACACACACACACACACACACATATATATATATATATGAAGAAATATAGTCTTAAAATGTGCTATATTTATGGGATAAAGTGCTCAGTATCAGAGATAGAGCATGTGTAAATATAAAGTGAAGTCAACACTTAGAGGCGACAGTCTGTTTCATGCTAGGTGCAATCATCCCTGATGATTGCATCTTGCATGAAACAGACTTCCTATGTTGACTTTATGTTCACTTTATATATATATATATATATATATATATATATATATATATATATATATATAGTGTCCAAAATTAAGAAACAAAAAATGAAAACTTTGATATTTCAAAAAATATAAATCCAATTTATCTGAAATTTTCAGTAAATGTAGACAAAAGGCAGTTTTAAATCTGTAAATTATTTGGAATGATTCACAGAGTTATGATTCATTTAATTTTTTTACTCAAATATCAAGTGTCCAAGTAAAATATCAGGAAATATATATATATTTATATATATATATACGCACATACGTACACACATATTTATATATGAAGTGAAGCAACAAATAGATGTATAGAAATACATATTGACATTATTCTTGCAAAGTATCATTGTCTCTATGTGTATATTGGCTTACTTGGTGATTTAGATAGTTGCATAGATGTCATTGTTCAAGTCAAAATCAGATTTTAAATACATTTAGGAGATTTGTGCAACTGTAATTTGGTCTTAGCTTAATATACAAATTAACTATATACTGTCTGGAGTAAATATTTTTGGCATAGATATTATATAACTTAAAATTTCATTTTTCTGATTCAATCCCAAATTGAAATAAACAAGAAATCACAGAACATCTTTTTACTGTATATTTTCAGATATAATAGGTAATTGATATTTTCACAAGTACTAAAAGAATTTTAGTAAGATGTTTTAGGCATTTAAAGATAGCTGAATAAGATGAGAATTTAAATTAGTTTAGCATAATTTAAAAACAACTAAAATTCACACTTTATATCAATTTACATATTTTAGGGCAATAGCTAGTTGCTTCAATTGAAAATGGTGAAAAATTGTTGCTATTTGTAAGGAGGCTAAATCCAAAATGAAAAAAATTGACTCTACCCTCTAAATATCCTGTTGTAGTGTAAAACAAATTTATAAACATTATTCTGAAGAACAAAGTTTTTTTTCTAATCGACCAAAATCTGTTTATAAATGCAAATTATCTCAGCAAGACAAAAAAAAATCAACAGTGATTGAAAAAACACTTGAGATAAACAGGTAATCAAATTCAAAATTACTTGAATTTGACAAATATTGTTAGTTTAGATTTTATCAAAGTTTGTCTACAGTGAAATAATTTATTTTATTGAATTTCAGCTAGAAAAGAAAAGAAGTTTATAGCAAAACAAATAAAATGTAGGAAAATGTTGTGTGATTTGAAAACTGAATGGGAGTTTCAGACTGAAAAAGGCTATTTTTTTAATAGAATTGAACTTTTTCCAAGTCTTCTCTGTGCTGTGTCCCTTCAAGACATTGGAAGTCATGGCACTCCACAATTTCCTGTCCTTTGAAGCTCTCAATAAAATGTGTCTTTTCATCCTTTTCCCAAATCCTGCTCCACCATTCACTTTCTCAAACTCACCAGGTAGGTTATGTGTAATTTTCCTCTGTCTCCCTTACCTTCAATCTGTCCTGGGAGTTTCAAATTTTCCAAGCACTCTTTCCTATTATGTGCCCTAGGAATTTTAGCTATCTCCTCCTGATGTTAAGTATCAGTGTCATTTTTGTTTCAGTTGTTTCTAGAACTCCATTGTTGCTCATATGTCTGGTCTATGGTATTCTCAGCATTGTTCTGCAGCATCTATATTTCTGTTGCTTCAAGACACTGACATGGTCCAGCATTCCCTTCCATTTAGCAGGACTGATATTACATGAGTGTTCTTCGTTTCTAATGAAATTTCTTTGTTTCTTAATACTTTGCTTAGTTTTTGGAAGGTTTCTTTCACAAACCCAGTGTTACTTTTCATTCTCTGTTAAAATTCTTCCAGGATATTTAAATTTTTGTACTTGTTTGATTTTGGTGTCACCAATTTGTAATTTGCATGTTGGGCTTGTCCTTTTGCTAACAACCATTCTATCTTCTCACAATTTATCTTTAGCCCTTTCTTCTTGCTTCCCTTCACTATCTTCTGTTGGAATTCTTGTAGTTTCCTTTCTACATCTGCCATCAACACTGTGTCATTTACATATTTTATATTGTTAAGATTGTGGTAACTTATAACATGGTAGAATTGTCTCACTGTATGATTAAGTTCATTAAGAAAACACATTGTTATATTCCATGCTAGTAGGAATATATAGTTGAAAAACAAGGTGGATGAAATAAGTAAAGGTTTATTGTAAAAAACCAGTACAATAAGAATAAAGGTAACAGTTATGCACAAGGTCATTAAAAGTCAATCCAGTAGTGAGTGCTACTATTAGAAGATCAGTAGTTCTTGCGTAAGTCTGAGTCATACTCAACATATCCCAGCTAGTATATTTAGCTACCCCCCCATGAGGGTTGCATGTGGCACAAGGCCGATTTAATGTGGATTCTCCAAGCTCATATGATTGGCCAAAAAATTCCCTTTCAAACCCGTATAAATGGGTTATGGGGCATATAACCTCCCCGAACAAGACTCTGCCCTTTGGCGAAGCCTCCTCCAGGTTCGTCTCTGCCTTTGGGCAGAGAGTTCAACTATTTAGCTGGAACAGGTCATAGCTAGACTCTGTAGTCCATTCACTTACAAATACTTATAGGTAGTTATTACCTATAGTGTAGTCACTCATGGGGGTGACAGGTTATTCTATTACATCACACATCTTTGTCTTACACCTCTTTCTATTTTAGTATATTTACTGAAATCATTTCCTATCCAAATGCAGGTGGTTTGCTGCCAGTAAATGTTCTGGACTATTATAATATTTTCCAAGTAGAAGTTAATAAATGAAAAATTACCTTAATTCAGGATTTACTGAAAAATATACTATAAAAATGGAAAATATTTTAAAACATTCAGTTGCATTTATAGTATGGGGAACAATTTGAAGAGCTGGACAAAGTTTAATAATTTTATGAAATACAAATATAAATTTACAAAGAATATCAATGTATCCTCTATTAAGGCATAACTAAATATTGTAACCTAAGGAAGGTTACTGAACAGAATAATTACACAAAGGTTGGTAATGAACAATAATACTTAAGACAAGAACAACACATATAAGATTCACCAGCAATGCATAGAAGAAGTAGTCAATTGCTAGAAGTGATTCAAGTGAATTCCACAATGAATCTCCAATTGCAGATCAACATACAGTATTTACTACGGTATTCATGTGAACAGGGACATGCACATTATTGTCTGTAGGTATGCTAAAACACTAAATATAAAAAAGTCATATATTATTTAACAGGATAGTGCAAGCTGTCATTTTTTTAAATCAAACATGAATTATTTAAAAAAGATGAGCATTGTATATTTTGAAATTTGTTCTGAATTGATTATTATGGAAAAATTTCAAATGTACTCAGAAGGCAGTGAAAGGTAAATGTTGAAATGTTGTTGATTGCCTTTAAGAGATAACAAAACAAAGTGGGTAAATATTTACCATTCCTTTATTTTAATTTATATTTCACACTGCCAAAGATCAGTCTTGCAAAGTGCATACAACAGCCTCAGATAGAATTGGAACTCTTTCTTTTAATTGGTATTACTCTATGCAAAGCAGTAAAGCCATTAAGACATAAGAGGTTACTGGGTTTGGAAGAATTAGGAACAGAAACATTAATAATGAGTTGGAAAAGCACAGAATAATCAGAAGAGTAGTAGGTAGTGATTGACATTGCATTTAAATTTTTGCAGATTAAACTTGGTTGGAAAGCATGGAGCTGGAAGGGAGTTCCACAAGTGATGAGTGTGAGAAAAGAAAAACGTTAGCACAGAATCTACTGTCACATCTAGCCAGCTAGCTGTAAATTGATTAGAACTCATCACCGGTCTTGTGCTGCACTTATGTTAAAAAAATCTAGGTACCAAGTGAAGAACTCACCTGAACAATTACCATGAAAGTATTTATAGAAAAGACACAGAGAGAGGCAACCTTCAGTGACTGAAGCTGAGCTGCCAGATCAAGACCAATAATATTGCTGATTCCTCTTTGGATTTTATCAAGGAGCTCAAGGTAAATAGCAGGGGCACTGGACCATATGTGGCAGCAATATTCTTCCTGTCAATTCCAATTTCCCTACATATTACTATTAAACTATCTGCACATCCAATATGTGTGTGTGTTTATATATGTGAAAACAATTTATGAGTGTCCCTGTATTTAAAAAAATATTGGCTGTATTACATTTATTACTAAGAATGGAATTGTTTATGTAGCTAATCCCATCTATGCATTAAATAAAATGAGTTGTGTGGTAGCCAGTCTAGGAGATACTGAAGGCAGAAGGCAACAGGAAATCACTTCACTGTCTTTCCAAGAAGTAATAGTAATTCATTAATATTAGAGTGAAGGAAGTTTTGGGAAGCCATGGTTATATCCTGAAGTGACATTTAAAAAAATGAAGTTCATGTTTCTAAGAATGAGATGAGTCGGATGGTTTATGTATCACCATTTCTTTTCTGCTTGCCACCATTTCTTGGTTAAGAGACACTTTTGCTTTGAGACTGCACCTTGAAGGAAGGCTTCAATTGATCATGACTCTTATCAGAATTATTAGTGGTGTTTTCTGTCATGCTTGACTTTAGGATATGACCTCAGATTATGTTCACTTCATATAATTTGGGGGCAGCAGCTGGCTGATTCTTTATATTTCTGACCCTAACTGCATGGGATTATTAATCACAGTGATTGGTCATGTTTTTCTCATAAAACAAGTTGAACTAGAGAATGCTGTGTGGAGTGGACTGGTAATGGAAAATTTGCCCTGCTGTTAAAGTGGTCATAAATCCTATTTTTTTTCTTGGCTTCTCCAGTAATGCAGCCCAATAGCTGCTATCTTCCAGTGTTGTTTTTCCTTTCTTGGTTTTTTTTTTTTTTTTTTTTTGAGTGGACTGCCATGATTTTAGTTCAGTTTATACTGTAGCATATAAAGGTCCTTGCTTTACTTACCTTACTACTACAATGTTGGTAGCAAAACATTTCTTCGTTGTTTATACTGAATGGATCATTTCTATTAAAATCCAATTTTACCTGATTGTATGATAGAAACTATTTATTATATAAAAACACATAAATACACACCATTCTTTCATTTTCATGTATATTTCTCGTTGTTGTAATCTAATAAATTGATTTTCTCCTATGTGTTATAGGTTAATAAATAGATTTTATTGATATTACACTTTTAATATTGGTTCAGTTTAAGTGTATATTTCTTTTCTAAAAACCAAGGCCAGCCTGATAGTTCTGCTTGTATCTTTTTCTCTATATTTGTATATATTTACACACACACACACATATGTATAAGTTATGTGGTAAATTTCTCTCTGCTTTCTTTTCAAAATTCAAGACTCAATACACAGTTGAAAAGCTTTTTTTGGGTGGAAACTTTGCACACCTCTTATATACTGGGAAAGACTGTTATCTAAATAGCATTAGATGTTCTTTTCATGTTTGCTTTTGCAAGTTTACAATAACTGACTATTTCAAAATAGCCCAATCCTTCTGAATAATGCTTTTATCCTATTTACAGCTCCTTGTGATTTCTGACTAAAGGTCACTGTGTGGTTTTCTGGAGAAAGAAAATTTTCAGTATAAGGAAAAAGTAATTAACTTTAAATAAACAATTTTATGATTATCCATAAAAACACAACACATTCAGTCATATCAATAAACTTAGTAAATATTTTTTCATTAACTTTATCTTATGAGGTAATAAAAATTAATATATTTATAAATAATAATTATTACAATAATGTAAAATAATAATAATGATAATACCATAAAAGTAATAAAAAACAGATGATAAAGAACAATAAGGTATTAGCTTCCTACAAAATATATTTTATGAAAACTTTTAGCTTCAATTTGTGCAAAAGTCAGAAGCTTTCAAAACGATTTCTTTAAATTTACTCAGGAAAAGCCGAAAAATAATCAGTTTTTAACAAAACTAGAATGTCAAAAGGATGTTTTTCCTTTGACACCACTATTATTTTTAATTACCTTCACTCCTGATGACAATAGATGGAATTATTTTAAATACATTCACTCCTCAACAATGTTTATTGTTTTAAAAAGGGTTGTTTAGAACTGTAATAAAACCTAAACATATGATGAAAGTGAATTTATATATTTTTTGTTCTTGAATATTTACAACAAAAATATTAAACACTGTTTATTTATTAGATTGTTTATTTACAAGAATAATTTTATATTTACATTCTAAAAACTAGTATAATTACAATTAATGCAATGCAATATTTATCATTTACCAATTTATAAAGAAATAAATATGAAAACGATTTTTTATTCATAAATTTATAAACATTTACTAAATTATTAAAATATGTAAGCCAACTATAAAGAAATCTTTATTATTTAACATTTCACAAAGTTTGAATCAATTAGCAATTAGCTGATGTTTTGCAAACCATCCCATTAAACAATCTAATAAATAAATAGTGTTTCTCATTTTTATTACCAACTCCCAAAAACAAAAAAAAAAATGTATAAATTCAATTTCATATGTTTAGGTTTTATTAAAATTCTAATCATCACTTTTTAAAACAATAAACATTGTTGAGAAGAGAAGGTATTTAAAACAATTTCATCTATTGTTTGTTTCTTATATGATAAGATGGCTGGGATTGATGAAGAGAAATGATCTTCACAAAATCAGACTGTTTGATGCTCAAGCCCCTTTGTTCCAGAAGGTTGTAATTGGAGAAGAGAAATTAACATCTTAGTATCAGACTGACTGGTGTTCAGAAACAGTCTGAAATCTTCATGTTCAGTTTAATGTATGTGACTGTTGGAGAGAAATGAGTTTCTCCATATCAGATAGTAAGCTAAATGGTTCACAATCCTCACATTAGGTGATTTGCAGCTTGTTTCAAAGGAACTAATCTGTTTGTACCAATGATTCTGATTGGTCAATTATCTATTAGTTTATCCAATTAAAGCTCACACATGATTTAAAAAAAAACAAACAATACAAACTATGTAGCACAGGTTTGAACAATGACTCAATTTCATAGAAAATCATGTAATAATTTGACCATGTTTTCTATTATTCTTATTGGTCATTTATATTAATTATATATTAGGTTATTAAAAAATATTTAATTTATATCAGATCTTTTCAGATGAGAAATTATTATGTTCATCTTGCTAACAATGTTTTAGCCATTGTTCACTCTTGCCTTCTTCAGATGTCTGTTGTCATACTCAGTAAACTTCTTGGAATTTTGAACTGAACCCTTTATTCTTTCCATGGGAGTAGATTGTTCTCATTCTATTTTCCATACTCAGTGGATATTTTACATCAGTTAATACTCATTAGTTTTATTCACCATTGTGTTACTTGTCCATTTCTTCCACTGAAACTGTGATACCTGAAGAAAACCAGAAACTATGACAGAAACATTATGAGTATAACAACCAAGATGAGCTCATTGGAAAGCATATAATAATGATAATTACTAATCTCAAAAATTCTGATTAAATTCGATATAAAATATTTTACAAGTCCCAGATTTAAAATTTTAGCTATCAGTAACCTTAAAATTACCATTTGCTTATATTTTATTAAAATTGAGTCATATAGATGTCACTTTCTATTACTACAGGCAAAAATTATTCATTTTTGTGTTGTTTGTCCATCTCATCCACTGTAATAGAATATGTGGCTTTTCAGTACTACCAAATACAGGGATTGAACTCATAACATCCAGGGAACCATATATATTTTAACCAATGCCTTAATCTACCAGACCATTTCTCTTTTGGACATGTAGCCTAGTCTCAAGATAAGTATATTGGCCTGAATTAGAATGAGTATAAAAAGGTTTGCACTTTTTTTTTTATTGATATGGAAGAAATCAAATATTTTACATATAGATAAACAGATATTTAATTGCTATTCATTGTTATTCAGGCCCCATTTCTTTTCATGTGAATAATTGAGCAAAAAACTGTTTCTTCTTTTGTGATGAAAGAAGTGACAATTTTATTGCATTTCATTGCTATTTGTTTCATTAACTGAGCTCATAAAGTACTTATTTCTCTAATGTGCATCTGTGTCCAATACAGTGCTGGTGTATACCAATAGCTTTGTCATTTGTGTGAAACCTTAACACAAGCATCTATCACATTGAATCAAAACAAATTCAATTATTCCAATCATTGTCATCAATACTCACTAATCGTTCTTTACAAAGTGCATCTATGAGTAACTTATTTCCAATTGAAAGCCTCTTGAACCACTTTTCAACAGTATCATCACTAATTTCATCTTCAACAAATGCTGTAAATATTCTATGTTGCTTCTGCTAATTTTGTCTTAAGTTTAAATGTGTAAAATCTGCAGACTCTTAAAAGGAATTCTGGGGATCCCATATTGACTTTACTCATTACTATTCTAACTATACACATCTGAAATTATTTTGTAGTAAAGAATACAAGTCATTTTCCTGTTGTGAAAAAATATTATTTAAAACTAAAAAGCATAAAAAATATCTGTGACAACCCAAACATTTTAGAACAATTTATTTCCTTTTCCTTAAGGATTTGAAGGCATCTGTTAAGAAAGTTTCATTTTTTGGTGGGGAGATAATTATTTAATTTTGGGTTCAAAAATTTGAAAAAAATCATCCTCAATAATGGAAGAAAATCATGAAACGACAAAATTTTTGTTTATAATCTTCAATTTTTTCAGCTTATTCTAAAGTAACAGACTCTAACATTTTGGCATTTAAAAATTAATTTTTAGAAAAATTAAAAATTAAAAAAAAGTTTAAAAATAAATATTTGTATAAAATAATTGTATTTTATCATTAATTTTATTGGTAAGAGTTTGCCAGGTCATTATACATAGCTAAAATATTTCTTTTAGATCATTCAGTTTTGGCATACAAACTTATTGGACCCAGAGGAAATAAATATTAAAAATTCTGTACATCTTGATGAAATTGGGGTGGTTTTCATCAAAACGTCAGGGGGGTGGGGTCACTAACAATAAACAATGGGAAATCATGCAGCTGTTAACAAATTGTACAGAATTTAAATTTCCAAACTTCAAAAGAAAAATATTCACAGTTATTTGTCATGATGAAATAATTATTCACATTAAGTTAATTAATTTACTAATTAGTGTGCAGGTATTTCTTCAAGTGCAATGCAAATCTTGACTTCTAACTCAGTATACATGTATACTTAAGATTTATATATATATATATATATATATATATATATATATATATATATATATAATTACTATTATTTTTATTATTACTTCGAATATTGTTAGTGTGAATACTTGTATCCATTTTTATTTTAATTTTAAATAGTGTATATTACATCTATTGGCTTGCATGTTTAAGAAATCTCAATAAAGAAAATGTTTTCTCTGGCAAAAATCAAATCTGAGTCCCCCTTTATAGGAGAAACTATCTTTTGATTCAGTGTGCTTTACCGCTTGCCTATAAAGAGCATCACATCTGAAGAAGGCACTATTTTCCCTCTAAAAGAAAGCAAACTTCCTCACCAAGACATTTTTCTCAAAAGACCATATCTATTCAGCTTCATATCCAAAATATAAACAAAGATTTCTAAAGAATTAATAAATTTATTTTTAATCCCACATTGATATTACACCAAACATTATTATAATGTATTTGTGTGTGTATACACACACACACACACACACGCATATATATCTGATAGAATGGTGAGTACATAATTTGTAAAACTTCAGTTTGTTGTGCTTTGCTGATGAAACAGTATTTGATGATTTAAGTTCATTGACAAAACATGTCACATTAAAGTTTTAAAAATTGTTTAATACTTCTACCATAAATATATATAGCAATGATTATATATATATATATATATATATATATATATATATATATATATATATATATATATATATATATATCAGTGTATAACTTAATTTGTAAGCATGAATACAAAATAAATGGGGTGTATTCTTGTGAGAAAATTATCTTAAAAAAATAAAGATATCAAACAGATATTACCATAAATTTCTGATCTTTTCAGTTAAAGAAAATAACAGACAAATTAAGATAAAGAACATTGGATTTGACATAATGGCTTGTTGTGACAAAAATTCTAAAGTGATTTTGCCTAAAAAAAAAGCAAATTTCAGCAAAATGGATTCTCTTTTTCCTGTAAAAGCCTCAAGAGCCACTCAGGGTAAAAGATTACTGAGTAAGATGCACAGTTTATGAGGATATGTGGGGGAGATAGTGGTTCATTCTAGACTTGAACAGGTTAACATTGTACTGATTGAGGAGTCAGTTCCACAAAGCAGCAACTTGGGAGAAGAAGCTGCTCAAGTGGAATTTACATCTCACCAATGGAAAACAAAGGAATGAGGATGGTTTACTACAATGTGTGTAGTGTGGTGAGCCTTAGCCATGAAGGTTAGAACTGGTAGAACTAAGAAATGCAGTTCATCTGAACTCTTTCTGGGGAAACAGCGATAGAGTAGCAAGAGGCTTATGACATTTCATCTGTTGAAAAAGGTTTGTAGTGTGGAAAATAATTCATCACCCAGAAGGATGCAGAGATAGAAAAAGACTAGAAAAAGAAGATTGGCAGCAGTAACCCATTTTTGATCAGATCTGACTCTTGTAAAGGTAGAGGATAGCAGGAGTCGAGTACTTACTGGAGTGGTACAGAGAACTGACCATTTTCCAGTATCATATGTTTGCATTCCACAAGGTCTGCACTGAATTTAAGCCCTAATAGACGCTCAAGGCACCGGCCCACCCAGAGGGAATGCCACTTCATTGCAATAGGTGGAAATTCAGGGTCCACACAGTGATGATGTAACGTTACTAGTTTTTGTTAAAAGAGGATGTTCAGCCTGTACAAAATATAGGCTTTCATCTCATGTTAGTTGATTTAAGTTTTATTATGTTTTCTTTTACATTCCCAATGAAAAAAAAGAAAAAAACAACATTGATAAGCCCTCTTTGAATAGAGAATTATATTTTTTCCGACTCACTTGATATTCTCATTTCAAATTCTCAAACTGACCAGGTACAATATTGATTAACCTTATCACCTATTACCTGGTCATGAGCATCTACTTGTGTTCTCATGTTGCATGGCATTTTATCTAGATGGGATCAACCAGTAACTCAGTGTTTTTGTTTTGTTTTTAACTTTCCAACACATAAAATATTTGATTAGATGATAAGATGTAGCAGAGAATATTGCTTGCAAAAACTGCTTTCAAAAAGTTATTTCTGAACAATAACAGAGCAGTGGCAAGGAAAATATTTTCCATAACCAGATATGAGTGCCTCCTAAATTCAATGAAGTGTAGAATGGTAAAAAGAATTGTTTGGGTATTAGAGGGCTGCAGTATAAAATAGTCTTTTAGAACTGATTACAAGTAAAGAGAACACCAGTGCTTGTTATAAAATTGTTCAAGTTAAAAATACAATCTGCCATAACAAAAGTATTAAACCTAGATGATTAATACTGTAATTGGTAAATTCAGTTTCAAGTTTAGCAGTAAGAATTCAAATCTAGTAAAAATAAAATTTGAACATACAGGTTACTTCAAAAAGAAAAAATCATTTTCACAGGGTTATGAAAATTAAATGAGGCACAGATACTCAAAATAAAAAGACCATTTCATTAGAACCCTCAAAATAATTGTTTTCTTTTAATCATTTCATTCCAAGCAAGGCAGTAAAGCCACTAAGATACATGGGGTGTGAAAGAATTAGAAAAAAGAGAAAAGAGAAGAGGAATTAAGTAAACAGTAAATAATAACTGACATTGCATTTAAAGTTTTGAAGATGAAAGTTGGCTGGAAAACATGGAGACTGAAAAGAGTTCCACAGAAGAGAACCATGAGTGAAGAAACTATTAGCATAGAACTTATGGTTGCATCTAGTCAATTTGACTGCAAATTGATGAGTCCTTTTTTCCAATCAGTACTTAAATTAATAAAGTCTAGATACCATAGCAAAAGGTTCATCAGAATAATTACTAAATTATGAAAAAAACATTTCCATAGGATCCCAGAAATAAAAATTATTCACAAGTGACCTAACCTTACCAAAAATAGACTATTTATACATAACCCTATAAAAAAAACATTATCCACAGTGTTCCAAA
Organism: Acanthosepion pharaonis; assembly: GCA_903632075.3. NCBI lineage: Eukaryota > Metazoa > Mollusca > Cephalopoda > Sepiida > Sepiidae > Acanthosepion > Acanthosepion pharaonis. The sequence continues at coordinate 4,037,622 of CAHIKZ030001113.1, forward strand.
ATAAAAATTAAAAAAAACATTTCCACAGGATTATGAAAATGAAAAGTATCCTCAGATGCTCCAAATCATTTCACCAGGACTTCAAAATAAAATGGCCATTTTTATAGGATAAATAAAAAAAAGTGTATCTACAGGATCCCCCACCCACAAAAAAAAGAACATTTTGATAAGGTTATGAAATTAAAAAATATTCTCAGATGCCCAAAATGAAAAAAACATTTCAGCAGAATCTCTAAAATAAAAATACCATTCCTATAATATCCATAGGACCCAAAAATAAAACAATCAGTTCCAGAGAACTCAATGGTATCAATGTAACCAATCATTCATTTGTTTGCATTGTTAAACACAAAACAATGTTTCTTATTCCACAAGTGACTAAATCTAGTATCCTTATCTGTCTTATGTTTGATTGATTACTTTTTATGGCTTATCAACCCTTTACAGGTTATTTAAAGCCAGAAAATCTTTTTAGGTTGTTAGATTTTTTTGAGACAATAATACTTTTGTAATACAAGTATTACTAATTACTCTATAGCTAAAGGAAAAGTAGTTGGTTCATAGCTTTTCCAAGCATATTTCTGCATAAGTGAATATAATGAACCTAACTAAAATTGGAACTCAGCTCTCTGATTAACATTTCCAAGTTGTTATCCATTAGATCACCTGTACATCCAAGCTTACAGCACTTGGTATTACCAGGTAATCATCCATCTAGGTACTGACCATACTCAATGTTGCTTAACTAGCTGATCATATTGGAACTGTTGTTTCAGTATGATATTACTGTATGCTTGTTTTATGTTTGCTCTAACATTTCAGCTAATTCAGCTTTCAGCCTTCCTTAATTGTAGCAAGTTGTTTACTTTTTTTAAAATTAATATTTGATTCTGAATCTGGGTATCAAAGATAGTCTGCCTAAAAAAAATCTCTAGTTCTATATTTGAACAGAACAGTAGAAATACAAATTGTCCCAGTTCAGTGCATACATAAAATAGTAACAATGCCCATACTCAGCTACAGAGGATCCTAGCAGTTGTTTTTGGCTACACTGCACACAGATATTAATATAACAATTTTTATCCTAATTATGCCAAAGTAGTTTTTAGATATAGCCTCCTCCTCCTTGTACATTGGCTTGTGTGGTTCCTTATCACCAAAACCTTCTCACATCAGGCAGTCTCTTTTGTGTTTGTCAACACACAGACCCTTTTATAAGAAGGCTCCATCTGAAAAGCCACTGACCAGCATTGTATAACAACAGACTGCTATAAATATTAAATCAATAGATTTCAGGGTGTGTTGAAAGATGCTCACAAAGAGAAGTAGACATTGTTTGATTTTTGAGAGAAGGTATTAACAGTATTCTACAACTCCTGGCAAAAATTACAAAATCAACAAATTTAGAAGACTTTCATATACACTTGAGGAAACATGAAAGCTGAATTGGCAGAAATTTACTTACAGTAAGGTTTGCTCTGTACAAGGCCCTAGGCACACTTGAGGTAGAGGGTTACATTAGGAGGTGAAGGTAACAGTAACTTATTTCTCACTAATGGAATATGGAGGGAATGTAGGTGGTTTACTACAATGTAAGTGGCATGGTGAGTCCTTGCCAGCAAGGTTAGGCCTGGCGGAACCAAAGGATGTAGTTTGTCTAAGCACTTTCTGTGAAAATAGCAATAGAGCAGTGAGAGGCTTGTCATATTCCACCTGTGAGAGAAAGGGTGGAAGGTGGAAAATAATTTGTCACCCACAAGGATTTGAAAAAACTTTTGGACTCTATTGAGGCTAAAAAGTGCTGTCTGAACAGCTCCTCCCCAAATATAACAATAGTACTTCATTCTTGGCTTGATCTGGTTCTTGTAAAGGTAGAGGATAGCACATGGAATCAGGTACTTACTGGAGTGGTACAGGAAGCTGAAGGTAAACATAACAAGGATGAAGATACTGGTCTCAGTCACTTGTAGAATAAGAAACACATTTAGTGTAAGCAAATGAATGACTTGGCATAATGACAATGTTGAATGAATAATTTTGATACAATAAAAAGTGTAGAAGTTTTAAATATCTGGGAAGTTCTTTTGTAACACTGAAATCCAGAGGTGCATCAGATTAGCAAAAATGCATTCCAAATGTTAAACACAGTACTAAGAAACAGGAAAATTTAATTGGAAATAAAGAAAAGGGTGCTGAATTGCTATGTGATAGTAATAAGGCAGTGAATGCTGGACAATCTCACCACAGGTGAAGAAGAAACTGGAGGCAATTGAAATGTGATTCTAGAGAAGGATACTGAGAATTCCATGAACTGAGTGTGAAAGTCTTAAAGAAATGGTAACAAAAGAACATTTATAGTCAGAATCAGAAAGAGATAGCTGAAATATCTTGGACACATAATGAGGAAGGTGTGCTTGAAAAACTTAATCCTCACAGGGCATATCAAGAGAGATCGAGGAAAGCAGCAGGCTATGTACCTGACAAGCTTATGTGAATGGATGGCAAAATATGGCAAAGGGAGAAATATTTCTCATAGCCACAAGGAACAGGAGGTTGTGGAGAGCCATGATTGCTCACTTCCTGAAGGGACACAGCACATAGAAGAAGAAAGTTCAGACAATATCACATGATTATCAGAGCTGGTGTTTGATAGATGGAGTATGAGCGATAATAAATGCATTTGACTTTAATCAATTGGAAAGTGAGAAAACCAAAAGCGAAAAATAATAAAATGAAAAAAGTCTGAAAATAGCTTTGATGAAATCCTGAATATGAAGAAAATGTAACATAGTTATAACAAAGCAGCATGGATCTCTCCTTTTAGCTATCAGTGAAATACAGTCAAGAAGACATTTTAGATTAAGGTGCTGTGGGTGTTTTAATATCTACCTTGTGTTTGTATGATGAGAGCAATGTCTGAAATCTACAGGATATTCAAATACTGTTGTCAATCGTTGATGTTATCTGTGAGTGAATTCTTCAAATTAAATTGTACTCCAGGCAAGCATTGTGTACAAGATGTGATAAGGAATCTGGCCTAATGCTATGCCACTGCCAGTTACCAGAATGTGATTGAATCTCATTGTTATGGAACATATCATGTGAAGAAAATGATTCGATGCTGACCAATTTTGTAATAGATTTGAGACCATTGAGATTGATACACTTTTGTCTCCTCCAGGTGTTCTCCTGATAATTTGTTGTATTCTTGTTTCATATAGATTTTTCTTATCATCATTGCAGTCAGTGCTATTTGATGGTTGGATGGACTTTATATCTATATTAGATTTGTCTATAATATCCATATTTATCTACCTCTTTTTCATATATGTAAAATTCACCTTTGTATATCTGATTTGTTTATGTTATCTATACTCACCACAGAAGGAAGAATACTTGGATGCTAGGGTAGTATCGTATTTCCCAACAGTATAATCAATGTTCATGCTCCTTTTTTAATACTATTGTTTATTCATTTGGCTGACATAGGCTACTCAATGTAATGGTTTACTTTTTGAGATTGTTTTATGGATGTAAGTGGAGGTAAGTAGAATAGATTATGAGTATATGTAGGATGGATAATGGTTGGCATGGACTTGAAGAGGTTAAGATATTAGTGACTGAGAAAGCATCCTCTTAAGGATTCTGTTCCATAAACTAGCAGCTCTTGGAAAGAAGCTCTCTGAGTGGAATTTCTTCCTTAGGTAATGAAAATGGTTAGGCCCTGTATAGTAGTAGTTTGTATGAACATTTGTTGTAGTTTGTCTGAACATTTTCCATGGAAATAGCGATAGAGTAGTGACAGGTTTATGATATTTTGTCTGTGGGGAAAGGGGCTGCAGAGTGGAAAATAATTAATCACCCACAAAGCCACATAAATGCTTTTGAACTCTGTCAAGGCTGGAAAATGAAAATTAGGCAACACCAGCCCAGATATAGCAACAGTACTCCATTTTTGGCTTGATCTGACTCTAGTAAAGATAGAGCATGGCAGGTAGAATCAGTTACTTTCTAGAGCACAATAAGGAGCTGACCATTTTACCAGTATCTTGGTAAAAGTCAGGAATTGACAGCTTAATTTTTAAGGATAGGAGTCAGCCCCTTGATACTTAGAAAATTTTTTCATTTTTCTACCTGTCATATTTTATTTTTGTAGCATAAGGTGGAACAAAAAAATAAATATTTATCTTGTGATATCTATATGAACAGTCTCACACAAACACACACGCAATCATTATATTTGAGAAAATATTTATTTTGGCATTAAAATTAAAGTTTATAAAACCATTGAATTAGACTGCAGACTCCTTGTAGAATACAGGACCACAATTGCCTCATACCATACAGTTGCCTCTTGGGTGATGTCATTGCAATTTCAGTTGTTTTTTAACATTGGATTGAGTTGTTACACCCCACCAAACTTTACCCCTTTATCTGGGCTTGGAACCTAGTTTAAATTTTATAATTTCTCTTAGACTGGTTGCTCCCCGTGGCTAAAGACCAAATCTGCTCTGATATTTTACCTAGAGCTATGAAAAGAAGAGTTGGGTTCAAGTCATTCTCAAAAAAGTAAAAAGAAAAAAAATTCAATTGGTTCTATCATGTATGAAATCATGGATGCTTCTGAAGTCGTGGAAAATTATTTAAAAACAAAATACTGGACACTGTTCAAAGATGATCAAATGCAGCATACATTTCATGAAGCCTGAAGAAAATCTCAACAAAAATATTATGGTAAAAATGACAATACTAGTCTGAATAATTCATAGAATAAAATTTGTTGGTGTTTCTGTATTTATTTATTTTTTTGTTATCTTGGGCCATTTGATAGAGAATTTAAGTCAAAAACTGATCATTCAAACAAAAAGTCATTCCCAGATTTAGAAAAACAATAATTGTTGATGTTTTTAATATAAATTTTTATTCTTAAAAAACCTTAATCAATCTCTATCCTGTTGGCTTTGAAAATTCATTGAAATAAAATAAATCAGTCATATTAAACAAAGAGTCACAGTAAAGCATCAAATAAAAAAAGGTTTCTTTCTGGAAGAAAACACATTAAATTTTATCATTGATGCATTAAATATTGTTGAATTGATTGAGTGCTAAAAGAAAAATCTACTTGTAAAAGAATTATGTTCTGGCAACTTCAAATTCTACAGTGACAATAAAAATAGAATATCATAGAATACATTTTTTTTTGTCAGCTTTTGACTAATGTTGCAAGTATTGGAAAAGAGAATAATTAAAAAGTTCTGTATAATTTCTGATGTGTTGCTTTTTGAAACCAAAATGGCTGTCAAAAACATCATTGAATAATAGCAATGTCTTTTTTTAGTCAGCTATTGTAAGTATAAATGAAGTTACTTTAAAAACAAACTAAAAATAATGGTTTTGTAGCAAAATATACCATCATGATGATTCATAATGATTACAAATAATAATAAAGGTTTAGGAAAACATAAATTTATTTGCTGAAAATAAGTATACAATGGAGGAAGGGGAAGGAAGATGTATACAGAAAAATAATAGAGAAAATAATTTGAATTAAATCAAACAGAAAGAAAGAACAAATGAATCAACAGATAGACTTATGAATGGATGGACAGATGGTTAAGAAAAGAAATAAATGAAAAAGACTGTATACTGAAAGAGTGAAAGAATAAATTAAGGGGAAAATTGATGAATGAAAGAGTGAAAGAAATCAAAATAACATGATAGACAGCAAAAGATAGAAGGCAAATGATAGATTAATAGATCAAAATTCTTTTGAAAGGTTTGTTCATATTCAAAATATTATTGATGGATTTTCAAGTGAAGGCAATTTGAAAGAGTGGAAAATGATGACATCCACACAATTTTGCTTTTGCAAAACATCCTTTATTTTATTTTATTTAGCTTTTCTAAATTGATTGAGTTTTTTTTTTTTTTTTCTTATTCTGCCAGTAGCTTACCTAAGAAATGAATATATAGAAAACAAATGATTGGGTATTAATGACATTTTTAAAAATGACTTGTGCTCCATTAGGAAAGATTTATTAACTGTTGCCTTGTTGACTTATGCAAAGAATTTACTGTGCTGATAAATTAAGAGAATGAAGTAGAGGGTAGCTCATGATAAAATGGATACATCTCTGCAGCAAGATTATTTTAATATTGCTAAACAGTGTGTATAGAATTCTTCTCAGAATGAAACAGTATTGATAGTACAAAGTCTTCTCAGATTGTTCTGTTTTTTATGTGATTCATACACAAACACTGATATGTATCTTTCTGCAGTGTTTGAAAGCTGACTCATTGGACAAGAAACATATCAAATCTGTCATGTTTAGAGCCAAACACTGAATGAAAAAGTTGATTCCCCAACCCCAAATATAGATTTGGCAGGTTGTAAGAACTTTACCCTAACATCAATCTCATGAAAATCTTGGCGCTATCATGAAAGAATTTATTTGAAATGCTCTCTCAGACTTTGATGCCAGGGATTAAAAAGATTTGGAGAAATTAAAAAGATCTGGAGGAATGAAAAAAAAAATAACAAATATTTAGAAATCTTCTTTGCTAATTAAAAATAAATATATGGAAATTACCTTAATTTTCTTTTTTATGTTCAGTTTTGGTTTGGTTTGGTTTATGGCATATCAACCTCAATAGGCTATTTAATGCTGACAATTTTTATTTCTGGTAATATTTTTTCTTCAAAAATATGTAGCTGGTAATATCTTTTTTTTCCAAAAAGTATGTATTGCTGATAATAAATATTTTTTTTACAAAGTATTTCTGGTATTAAAACCTATTTTTACACTTACATAGTTTTTTACCCCAGTTTGGGGGCTAAATATTTAGCCATAGTTGGGACCCTAACAGGTGCTATCACTCCAGGTCAGGCTGGACCTAGGAACACCAGCAATTAAATGGTGGTTCTACACTACTCAAAACCTCATGATCAGAGGCCTTGCTATTGGACAGAGTTTATCGTCTTACCTAGGATGCAAATGTAGTTTATCGTCATACCCAGGACGGCTTTTTTATGTATGTATGGGTAGATCAATAAGTCTGTAGCATAGTTCATAGTTATTAGATGACATTTGCAGTTAAATGTTAATGTTACAAAATGAAAGGAATAAAAAATAAATGTATGTTGTATAAAATAAATGTGTTTTCAAAATTGACCTGTATATTTAATGATGTGTATATATATATATATATATATATATATATATATATATATATATATATATATATCTAATGTCAATTAAACTTGGCATGGTCAAATAAGTTTCATGTGCCACATAGTCACTCCAAATATAAGTTATCAGTGTCCATTTTGTTATTACTTAACTGAAGATCCACCTCGAACAATTTGTCTTGTAAAGTTCTTTCAGAGATATGTATCTGCCATTTTTAATTCTTGTTTGGACTGATCATTTTATTTTTTATTTTTTTCTTTCCTCTTCTGTTTTTTGTCTCTCTTTCTTAGTCTGTTCCTTTTTTAATTTTTTTACTTTTTTATTTCATTTTGTTATCCTTTTATGTATGACATTGTCTGTGGCATTTTGAGTGCATGCTCAGCCACTATAGTCCACAGGAATCACTTCAGGCTGTACCATAGAGACATGTCTGATTGCAACAGATGTCTCTTTATTTCTGCTTGTAATGAGTGCAAGCATATCCTCAAAGTGGTTACTATTTGCTGATAGAATTAAATAGCGTATGGCACCTCACAAGTTTGGTTCTAGAGATTATTGGAGGCTCTGTAAGAGTGTGCTGAACAAAAGCAGATCCTCAATCCCTCCTCTATTCAAACAATTCAAAGTCCTGACATCTACAGCAAACAAGGTTGAATGCTTTGCTTGGAAATTCTCTTCCAACTCAACACTCAACTCCTTTGGTGTACCCACACTTGATTTTCCCAATTGGACAGAGAGCCTACTGAGTAATATGTACATAACCCTGTTATTGGTCTCAGACATCATTTCTAAATTAGACTCTCATAAGGCATGTGGAGGTGACAGTATCCCAGAGCTGGCACTTCTCCAAATTCTACAACTATTGCTTCTGACTTACCAGCTTGTTGGAAATCCTCCTCTGTAATTCCTGTTTTTAAGAACTCTGGAGAACCTTCCTACACCTCTATCACCCTGTTAGTCTCCTACCACTTTTCAGGAAAATATTCAAGGCTTTAATCATTGCTGAAGTGGTTAAGCACTTTACCTCTCACAAACTAACCCTGCCTGACAAACAATATGGTTTCCATTTTGCCATATCTACCACTGATATACTAATGGCCATCACTAAATATGTACATCAAGTTATTGATAATAACAAGGAAGCTCGAGCTGTAGCTCTTGATTTCTCAAAGGTGTTTGACAGAGTTTGGCATGCTGGGCTTCTACATAAACTACTGAACAACTGTTTAATTTAATCCACTCATTTCTATCAAATTGTGAAATGAAGGTCATTTTGACTGGGCTCACTTCCAGATCCTTTCACACAAACACAGGTGTCTCCCAAGGCCTGAGTCCTATGCTGTTTCTGATCTTTATCAATGATCTCCCTGATGTCATCAGTTCCCAAGTAGGCATTTATGCTGATGACACTACCATTTACACCTGTTTCAACAGCAAATCCATCAGAGTTGACAAAGTTAACCTGTCCACTGCTCTTGAAAAGGACCTCCAATCTGTTGTCAACTGGAGCAGGAAATGGCTTGTAAATTTTAATGCCTCCAAATTAAACTGCTCTCATTCAACCCCTATCAAGAATCTTTCTTGCCTGCCATAAGCATGGCTGATGCAAGACACATGGAAAGTGACACACATTTTCAACTGACTTGAATTGCCATAACTACATCAAATCAATAGCTGCATATACAGTAAGGAACGTTGGATTACTGTGTTGTTCCAGAAGGTTTTTCTTGTGAGAGTCCATCTTGCACATTTACAAATCTACCATTCATCTGTGTATTGAATACCTTGCCATATCTGGTCTGGTGCTCCTGCTAATCATCTCAAAGTTTTCAACAAAATCCAAAGAAGGATCTGCAATGTAATCGATCCTGACTTGGCATCCCAATTCCAGTCTTTTCCACACTGTTGCTATATGGCTTCCTTTTGTTTTTCCTACAAATATTTTCATGGCAACTGCTCTGAGGAATTTTTTCCCTGATGCCTGGTCTACGTCAGTTTAAGTGTACTCCTAGACTGGTGCCTAGGTCCCACCCTTTTAATGTTAAATTAGTTAAATGTAACACTACTTCTATTCCAACAGTTTCTTTTCTTGCACTTCCCACCTGTAAAATTCTCTTCTATTTCCTTGCTTCCCTGATAACTACAATCTTCAAAAATTTAAATGCAATGTCAATCATCATTTTTTATCTTCTTGAACCCCATTCAGATTTTATTCTTTCCTTGGTTCCCCTTACCCAGTTCTTTCTCCCGCCTCACTATTTGTAACCCCCTGAATACCAGTGGCATTCCTGCCTTGCTTAGGGTGAAATGATTAAAACATAAATACATGTGTGTATATATATATATATATATATATATATATATATATATATATATATCACTGAAAATGAGTGACAAAGATATTTTGTTGTTGAATATAGTGTATAAAAACTGTCCAAATGATCTTTGGGTTTGAGTGCTTTCAGCTAATCTATTAACTATTATCAAGGAAGTTTTTGTTACTTTTAATATACAGTTTATTTTATAGCAACAGAAATGTTTTAATTTCTAAACACAATCATCATATTGTTAACATGTTCATTGCTAAAAGTGTTACCATCAGAATCTACAGATTAAGACAAAAAAAACATCCTTGATAATAGATTAGCCAAAAGCACTTGGACCCAAAGATCATTTGAACAATTCTTACACACTCTATGTCTAAAAGTAAATCTCTTGTATGCATGCAAAAAAAATATAATCCCAATCACAGTGCCTTGTCAGTAACCTTCAATGAAACCTATATATATAGATATATATATTTATAAATTTTCTATATTTATCGAAGTGTTCTCAATATTGGGAATAGAGTATCTAAATATAAACAGTGTGGTTATAAAAACAGTATTGCATGGTTATCAGTAGTTTAATCTAAAATAAGTGATAATTAGACTATGGCATAACTGACAGTCATCATGTAATATGCAGTGTTGATTTCTATGCCTGCAATGTTCATATATATATAAGCCCTCAAAACAATCACTTGCATACTAAATTGCCAGTCTTCCATGTGGCCACAAAACAACTCTTACCTAATTAAACCAAGATTATACACTACATGACATCTAAAGTTGCCATGATATTAATAGCAAAGAAAACTTGTTCATCTAACAAAACTGACTGACAACCAGTGTGCATGGTAGCCATGCCAATACAGTGAAATCTTCTTCATGTTCCTGAACCGAATTCTAAACAACTAGCAAGGAATGTGGTCATGAAGAAAGCCATCTTAGAAGACTGTTGCTATGAAGATGTATACCTGGTTTTCAGTTATGTTGAGGGAGTTGCCATGCAATAAAGTACATTTTGCATGAACAGTGGGATTAAGTGTTCCCAACAGAACATTGACCAAACCATCACACCAACCCAGCAAGTTGTTGTTTTCCCCCAGTGAATCCTGTCATTATCTTTTCCCCAGGATAGTGATTTACTGTTATCCTGCTGTCTACTTTATTCAGGAGAAAATGTGTCTAATTTGATCAGGCAACCTTCTTCTTCCATTGGTACAAGGTCCATTTCTGATGCATGTATGCCAACTGAAAGTGCTTTTAGCAATGGATATTATTTAGCATATTCACAAATAATGATAAATAGCAGTAATAAGAATAATCAAATTAAAACAATATATTTGCCAAAGTTGAAATTGAAAAGAGGTGGATTTTAAAGCAAAAAATGTTGAGTATAATTAATCATTTATATAGAAAATGTTCTCAACATTTTCAGTTATTCTAAGTTGTAAATATTTTACTATTTGTGAATAGAATTTATTACAGATTTATCATGTAGAACACCTTTAACTTGTTCTTGTAGAAAAATTAGTGTTATATACACACTTTCATTCATTAGGCAATGAATTATACAGAAGGCTTTAAGAATATTTTAGTGCATACTCAAATTCAAAATTTGGGAACTTATTTGAGAAAATATTTCTTCTATGTTACTTCTCTGCATCAATACAAGTCACAAAATAAAATCTCCATATTGACCTTGATAAAGTTCCTCAAGGGATAAAACACATTGGTAAGGAAAAGTATTTTTTGTTTGTCTTTTCTCATGTATAAATACAAAATATATATAAAATAGGTCAGAAAATTACCATGCCAAAAAAGGATATATAAAAAGAAGTGCCCAATACACAGTTCAGAAAATTATTTAATATTATAAAATGAAAACCTTTACCCTTCGACACACAACCTAAGTTTCAAGCACAAGATCCCACCAGGTCCCTAAGTAAAAATTTTTTAACTAATGACCTTGTGGGGCTTTTCACATGAAACCTAGGTAGTGCAGAAAGGTAAAGTGTTTCCATTTTATGATATATAAAACTTTATTCCCTCACAGGTAATACAACTTGGTGTTTCATGCACAATGCAATATTCAGGTACTGACTTGAGACTAACCATTACATAATTTTAATTTTGTTAAGTATATCAGGTTATCATAATGGTGGAGCAGTTGATATTTCAAACAGGGACTGTTGGTTAAAAAATATACACATATATATATATATATATATATATATATATATATTAGACATTACAGTTCAAAAGTTTGAGGGAAGCTCTTTTTTTAAATTGGCCCCAAAAGTAGTTGTTTCATATTTTAAATAAGAGAAAATTATTATACATGGTTAAAGGAGTGATCCATCATTTTTATTAGACATTTTGTTATAACAAAAAGAAAAAATTAAATTTTGCTCCCAAATATCCCCCTTTAGCTATGATTATTGCAGCACAAATTTTTGGCATTCATTACAAGAGTTATGAAGTATATATTTGATAATTGATTCCATTCTTTTTTCAATGACTCTAAAAGCTCTTGTTCATTTTTTCACTCTTCTATCAAGGACAATCCATGCTAATTCTGGGGGTTGCTTCAAACTTTTGAACTGTATTATATATATTGGGGAGTGGTCCTGATCTGACATCCCATCTACAGTTACTATCTCACAGACGTGCTGTCATTTCCCTCTGTCTTTTCTACAAGTACTTTCGTGGCAACTGTTCCAACGAGCAACTTTTACTGGTTACCAAACTGCATGAATTTAACCGTACTACTAGGTTGGCATCTTGGTCCCAGCCTTTCACTGTCGAAATTGCTAAATATAGCCATCTCTTCTACTCCAACAGCTTCTTATCTTGCACCTCCCGTCAGTGGAATTCCCTTCCTATCACTTGCTTCCCTGATAGCTATAATCTTCAAATATTCGAATGTAATGTCAATCGACATCTTCTGATGCCTTAACCTTGATCCCTGTCCTTCTCTTTGTCCTTTTCCCAAACATTCCTCTTTACTATAACTCTCACTTTCTGTAACCCCTTGCATGCTAGTGGCATTCCCACCTTGCTTGGAGTGAATTGCTTAAAAAAAAGTAATCAGATGTATGTGTATATATATATATATATATATATATATATATATATATATATATATATATATATATAGATAACCTTTATGTATAGATAACCAGTGTGTGTGTATATATATATATATATATAAAAACTGCCTTCCAAAAACTTGATATCTGGATTACAGTTTTATATATATATATATATAATTATTTTTTATATAAAAAAAAATTAATAACATAAATATATTTATGTTATAATTTTTTTTTATAAAAAATAATTATATCTGCTCTACTTTGTATTGAGCACTCTTTTAAGAATAGTAATTGTTGGTTATTGGAATTCATTCTGTATACACCAATTATATACTTGTTTATATATATATATATATATATATATATATACACACATATACATACACTCACACAAATAGAGTGTATCAAAAATACTTTTACAAACTTTGGGTGCAAGTATCTCACACCAAAATAAGGACAAAAGCCCATATAAACATATGTTCACAAATCCTTCATTTTTGATATTATTAATTTTAAAGTTTACAGTAGACATTATTAAATGTACAATCCAAGATACAATCCAAAAATACTTTTACAAACTTTAGGGGCAGGTTCCTGATGACAAAACAAGGTAAAATGTCTATATAAACATAGGTCTAAAAGGCCATCATTGTATCTCAACACAGCAGCTCATAAAAAATATTTAAAATATTCTCCACTTGCCTCTATAGACACATGCTCCCATCAGATTATTGTCTGGCGGACTCTTTCAAATACACTCACATGGTGTTGAATGGTTTCTCAAGTCCCCATGACATGCAGTACTATGAGATGTATGACATGCTAGGGCCACTTGATGTGTGGTGATGCCTGTATTGTCTCCAACAGCCTACAGAATGTGTCCTTCATGGTGAGGTGTACCACCGGATCTCAGTATTCCTTCATCTATAGTTTTGGTGCCATGGATCCTGTCTCAGCAGCATGACAATGAACAGCAGCAAATTTTTGGATGACTCAGCTGTCTTCAGTCTGGAAACACAATCTGATATAGCCATGCAGCCTTGTGTCCATTACCATTCACATGGTTATATGTAAAAATCATATCTGCCTACTGACAATATGAATATCCTACCATTGTTAAATGGAACATTTCTCAGTTAACTCCCTACTACATATGTCAAATGTTGAAGACAGTCTAGCCATAAATATACATGAATGACAAATGTAACCATCTACATGAAAACACAGTGCCATCTACCGTAAACATTCTTTAAACTTAATAAATTAAAAATGCAGGCAAAAGTTTATATGGACTTTTGTCCTTGTTTTGGTGTGAGGAACCTACCCCCAATGTTTGTAAAAGTATTTTGAATAGCCCTGTATGTATGTATATATATATATATATATATATATATATATATATATATATATATATATATATATATATATATATATATATATATATATATATATATATATATATATATATATGTGTGTGTGTGTGTGTGTGTGTGTAATTATATTATAGTTATTTTTTCCTGATGATCATAGTTTTGGTATGAAAGTCTGATTTACAGCTATGCATCAGTATTTTTGTTTATTATTACAAATCTGTCTTGATTTCATTTTCCATTTCAGTTTCTTTTATACTCTAACCATTAACCACTGTTGGTTATTGATAAAAGTTGGTTCTTGTTTCATTTTTTAGCATGTGTATAGGCTACAGTTTGCTTTTCTGTTTTCCTTTTACGTTTCTGTTGATTTTTACTATATATATATATATATATATATATATAGAGAGAGAGAGAGAGAGACTTGCAAAGAGTTTTCTGATGGTTAGGTGATTATAGGAGAAATGTTTTCAGAAATATTTTTAAAAGGAAGAGATATGAAAGAAAATATGATGGGATGAATGACTTTTATTTTTGAATAGATATCTTTGAAGTCAAGTTTAATAGTAGACAGTTGGAGCCTCATATCTGCCTCTTCATACAATTTGTTATGATGATTACTGTGTATTATTTTAATTTGAATTTAAAATATTTTTTCATTGACTTTATATTTATGATAATCCTTAAATAAAATGAACTTTCTTTCAAAAACTTCATATTGGATTATTTTTTTAATTTCTTCTTTTTCAAAATGATTTTCATTTCATGGACCCTCTTACATTGGTCTCAATGACCAGAATGCGCTCACATTGAGGTGACTGATTTAGGTCATTATTCATAAATAGACAAGGTTTTCATTGGTTTTCTTTCTGGCACCATCTATTTCATCCAACTCATTCCACATTCTTTTGTTGATATCTTTATATTAATACTCATGAGTTTTTTTTTTTTTATATATATATAAATTCACCCCAAGCAAAACAATAAAGCCACTAAGGCACAAAAAGTTACTAGATGTGAAAGAATTAAAAAAAAGAAAACATTATGAAGGAGTGATAACAACAGATGAGTAATCAAAAAAACTGATTGACATTGCATTTAAAGTTTTGAAGATCAAAGTTGGATGAAAAGCATGAATCCGAAAGAGAGTTCCACAAGCAAGAAAAGAAACTGTTAGCATAGAACTTATGGTTACATCTAGCCAGTTAACAATGGACTGTAGGTCATTTGTGAGATAATGACCTTTTGAAATTAAGTATTTTCATTATTGCATATATTTATCAGCAATTTTCAACCATTTTATTGCAATCTATTACAAGTGGATCAGTTGATGATTTTGTAAAAATATGTGAGCAGTATTCAATAAGAACAAATTGAGATGTCCCTAAACATGGACAATAGAATGAGAACAATCTACCCCCTATATTAAATGAAATATTCAGTTTGAAATTTTTTGAAGGTTACTTGAATCAACAGACACTTGAAAAAAACTGTGGGACATAATAGTTAAAACATTGTGATAATAACAACAAAAATGAGGACAACTGTCTGAATGTAAATGATGTAAATAAAGATGAAGAATAATCTTAATCTTGAAAGTATTTCAGGATTCAGGATTTTCTTGCTTTTTCCTTAAATATACCTGTAAGTTCTATCTCTAATTTTCTTGTACTTCTCACCTGTGAAACTCTCTTTTGGCTTTTTGCTTCCCTGTCATCTTCAAAAATTTAAATGCAATATCATTTGCCACCTTCTGTCTTCCTGAATCTTTTCTTTTATTGTACTTTCTCCTTACTAACAACATTCATTCTGTTCCACTCCCAGTAAACCCTTGTGTCTTAGTGGCATTATCTCCTTGCTTGGGGGTGGGAGGATTAAAAAAAAGTTACCTTCAGTCTTGTAAGAATTATGAATTATGAAATCAGATTTAAGCAGTTATGTTTAAATTGTGTGTACCTTATTTTATTTTTAACAGAAATTGAGGTCTGTATTAATTTTGTCTTTTCTCAACGCCATGAATGCAGTGAGAATGAACTGAATAGAAAAGGAAGCAAAATATAGTATATTTTCTACATTAAAATGTTCATTGCAGCTGCAGACTATGTTGACCATAGCAAAGCTTTCAACTATATTGCTTGACATATAAGTCAACCTTACAAGTAGGTACAAACATTTTTTTCAATGTCTGGATGCTGACCTTTAACATCAAACAATGCTTAAAAAAAATATTTTATACTATTGATTTCCAGTGTGGGTAGTAAAAGAGCCATTTTTGTCTTAGTACTGACAGAAAATAAAAAAAATAAAATGAAACGTTAAAGTAGACTGACTTTACCATTTATGTCTGATATTTGATAAAAGAAAAGCTTTGAGACAGACTGAGTTCCCTGAAAAGCATTTTAGTTTATTTACACTATTTTATACCAAGGACAGTTTTTAATACATAAAAAAAAATCATTAAAAAAACTTGTCCCTATATCTTATATTCTGATCAATGTCTTCTGTCAGCAATTTCTTTTTGTTTTGTTCACAATAGTTTGATACATGATGAATATTTAAGGTATAAAAAATAAGGCTTTCTCAAACTTAAAAACAAATTTAATGACACTAAGTTTCATTATAAAAAGTCTATAAAACTAATAATCTATCAGCAAACTATAAAACCATCACTTTGATTATCTATAGACTATCAATTTTATAATCTATCATCAGTGAAACAACAATATATAGTGTATGAAATTAACAATCTTTAAATTGGTTATGTATAAAATTCTAAGTTTGCCATATCAATGTTCTATGCAAATATAAATTTGTGGTCTTTGATTTATCAATCTGATGATCTGTGGTTTATGAAACTCTTAAGAGGTTATGATGATTCCTTATAATAATCTGGTAAAAATCAGGTTGAATATTATAATATATATATATATATATATATATATATATATATATATATATATATATATATATATATATATATATATATTGAGTTCATTCCAAACAAAGCAGTAAAGCTACTAAGACAAGAGGGTTACTGGGTGTGGAAAAATTAGAAAACAGAAACATTACTAAGGAGCAAGAACAAAAGAAGAGTAATCAGGAGGACATTACATAATGATTGACATCACATTTAACTTATTGAAGATTATATTAATACTCATGAGTTTTTGTATTTTAACCAAATTCACCCCAAGCAAGGCAGTAAAGCTACTAAGGCACAAGGGGTTATTGGGTGTGAAAGAATTAGAAAGTAGAAAACATTATAAAGGAGCAAGAACAATAGAAAAATAATCAGGAAAACTGTGATTAGCATTGCAAGTAAATTTTTCAAGATTAAAGTTGGTTGGAAAGCATGGAGATGTAAGGGAGTTCCTCAAAGAAACTGTTAGCATAGAATTTATGGTTATATCTAACCAACTCAACTGCAAATTGACAAGATCTCAATGCCACTTTAGTATCATGATTAAATTCATAAAGGCTAGGTACAATAGCGATGAGCAATATTTATTCTGTTATCTACAGAAATGTGGCACAAGGCCGAAAAGGGGATTGGGGAAAGGACGGTCTTCTTCTGTCTTAAATATAACTTAGCTAGCCACAAGCACTGACCCAATCGTACGAAACAATATTCCTTACACCAAAACAACACATTCATACGTACCTTTCTTACTACAACCACCATAATACCTCTTTGACTCTATGAAAATACTAACTAGTACCCATATTTACAATTCGATGTCTGTAGAGGGAGAGGGGAATAAAACAACAATAGCGAAGAGCTCATCCAAACAATTAACATGAAAGTATTTATAGAAAAGCACAGAGAAGCAACTTTATGGTGGTAGGAAAATGACTGAAGCTGAAATGCCAGATCAAGACTAAAAATATTGCTGATTCTTCTTTGGATTTTATCAAGGATCTATAGATATATAGTGGGAAGCTCCAAACCATATGTTGCAGCAATAAGCATTATCTCTACAATTGCTAAGATCTTTTTCCCCTCATTATTCCATTTTAAATTTGTTTTATTGGAACCCATTTTGTCATGTTTATTTTTTATCACAAGTTTGTGTTGTTATTCTCATCCTTCACTGTAACCTCAAGTTTTATGCACCCCTCTGCAGAGTATAGGCCTTCAAGGTTCCAACACATGCACATGAGGCATTGCTACTGTGGTTTCTTTAGCAAGTAGGGTTTTACATGATGAAGTTGCTAGCTCCATACCCTAATGATTTTGAATTCAGTGTTATCCTTCTCCTAGACTGTTTGCCAAATAAGTTTGAAGAGCCCATTGTACCCTACTATTTAACCTATAGCTGGAGCCAGAAACGATGGATTCATACCTTTTCCAAAGTAACAAATTTAACTGGAATTCAAATTCAGCTTGTCATTTTCTCATTTCAAGCACCTAAACATTTATATCATCTGCACATTCATTATGACTTTTAAATCTAATGCAAATTAGTGTCTCCTATGCCGTTAATATAAAAAGCCTCAGCCAAAAAAGCAGAATTTAAAGGCAGCACATAAAATGGACTTAT
The DNA here is from genome assembly GCA_903632075.3 of Acanthosepion pharaonis. NCBI lineage: Eukaryota > Metazoa > Mollusca > Cephalopoda > Sepiida > Sepiidae > Acanthosepion > Acanthosepion pharaonis. Next base: position 4,056,145 of record CAHIKZ030001113.1, read on the forward strand.
TTAGGCATTGTATCACTGTTTTTTTTTTTAAATGCTATGTCTTTTATGATGTTGGCAATCATGATTCTCCACAGCTTCCTTTTCTTTATGAACTGAGAATTGCCATTGCTGATTGGGAAAGATAATGGAGTGGTTTTCCATTGATTTTTCTATGGTTTTTGAATTCAGAGTTGTCCTAGCCTAGACTGGCTACTATCCTTGCCTAGAAAGCTCAGTAAACCTTACAGATTAACCAAGAACTGAGGGTAAAGAAATGTATTCATAACTTTCTTAAGGGCATTAGTGGGAAAATGAATCTAACTGATTAGGATAGAACTTTGATTTGCCAATACCACTTTGTGTGTTAGTAAGAATTATGCTGCCAACACCTTCACAGTTCTGGGCCAGTCTGGTATTGTTTGGAATTGATTGATTTGTTTCCATTGGGTTTCTTTTATATTCTTATTTTGTAGGGTTTTTACAAGCATGTTTGGCTGTTAAAAAAAATCTATGAAGTTTTGTTTTCTTTTAGGGGAAAACTGCTACTGAAAGTGTTGTTTTGCTTTGAGAAGCTTTTAAGGAAGAAGCTTTAGGCAAAACAGAAATGTGCAAGTGGTAGTCATGGTTTAAACAAGGTGAAATGTCACTTCAATCAATATTTTGTTTTCTGTTAGTTATTTTTTAATTTTTTCCCTTGTAGATGTCAATATGCCCTTGTTTCATTCAACACATGATAAACCATCTGTCCCAAGTTGCAGCTGGTGAAGTTATTCTGTTGTAAATGTATACTGATTGAAATTCACCTAATATTTATTTTTAATACAATTCTTGAAAAAAAAAGTGAAATATTTCTCATTTTACTGATGAAGGGAAAAATGTTGCATTTTAGCATAGTTTTTCTGAAGTGTTTTTTTTATGTGCCCATTTTTTCAAGAGATGTATCTATCTATCTATCTATCTATCTATCTATCTATCTATCTATATATATATATATATATATATATATATATATATACCAAGAGTAACAACAAAATTATTCAAAACATTTAACAGAAAAATTCTTCAGTTGTTAGATTAGTCTTTGAACTTTTGTATCTTAGAAATGATTAATAATAACTTACTGGAATTCTCCTGAGTTTTTATAACACTATTGGACTCTACTTTAACAATAAAAATGTATTTAGCACTAAGTTGAAATGATAAATCCCTCTTGCTGTTGTGGCCTTCTGATCCATTTTTCTTCTCTACTGTTCCATCTTTAAACTTATTCACCGTTCCCTTGATGGTTCTTGAATGGAGTTTGAAAATGGAAGCCAGAGTTTAAAGTTGGTACCATTACTGAAGGCCTGAATGATGTTTTTCCTCTCAACATTGCTCAGTTGGGAAGACATAATGGGGCTGATGCAAAACAGTTTAAACCTGTTCTTTTTTCTAGCTGAATAACTCAAAGGATTTTCAGTGATTCTTACTACAAATGGCATCAAGATGGCTAAATGTCTTACCTGAAAACCTGCAAAAAAAAAGAAACTCAATTACATTAGTATATTTTTTTAGATATTAAACACTTTGTTGGATGAACAGTTATTGCATGCTGATACACGATTTGTACAATTTTGCAGTTAGAGCTGGTATATAAAGAGATAAATAGAAAATGAAAAAATTTTGAAGAAAAGACCTACACATTTACATGTCTCTATTTTTTTCATTCTTATTACACACACACACACACACACACATATATATATATATATATATATATATATATGACAAACTGGAAAGATATTTTTGTGATGCATTTTATCCATTAAGTTTACATTGAATGAAAAACATCACAAAAAACTTTCCAGTTTGTCATCTTTTTCTAAATACTGTTTGTTGATATATAAAATTATACAAAATTATATATTGTTATATCATATAGTCTAATGCAGGCCAATGTTTTAAAATTAAAAAATTAAATACACATTTATAAAATCATCAGGCAGTCACCTGATGATAGCATGAAAGTGTACGAAACTGGCAGTCATGTTCGGTCATTGCCCACTTGAAATCTGATGTAAAATATATTAATGCTCTGTCATTTAATATGGTGGAGCACTCTTTTTTCCCGTGCGCAATCTTAAGCAGACTCTTTTTGGAGCTGCTTATTCATATTTCTATTAATTTATACACACACACACACACACACACACACACATATATATATATATATATATGCATAACTAAGTAACATCTGAAGAAGTACATCAATTAAAATGGCACACCAAAACAAGAGCTCAATGCCATAATGTTAGAACATTTATATAATTTTTATCAAAATAATCTAGTGTACATCTGACTGACTATGACTAACAGTTGGTTGGTACTACTCTCTTCAGTGATATGTGTATTTATTTCCCCATCAGCTAATTCAACATGTTATAATGAAGATAGCTGGTGAGTAAATATAATATACCGACCAACTAAAATCCCCAAACTTGGCACACTTGTAAATATATTCTGGTGGTTAGACAATATTTTTTTCCTCAAATTGCAGTGATTCTTTGGCTATTTGATTCACAGTCTTGTAGGCATTTCTCCCTCTGGGATTTTAGTTGCTGAGTACATTATATGTATTCACCAGCTACCCTCATTATAACACATTCAGTTAGCTGATGGAGGTATAAATGGCCATATCACTGAACAGATCAGTACCAATTGCCTGAAGATTGTATGAACAGTGTGCAAGAAACTGTTAGTCATAGTTGGTTGGATATACATTGGATTATTATGATATATATATATATATATATATATATTTCACCCAAAGCAAGGCAATAAAATCACTAACATGATGCAAGGAGTTGTGTCAGAGAAGATGGAAAAAATACATTATTAAGGAGAGAGAACAGTAAAAGAACAAGAATGAATTAAGAAGACAGAAGTTAACATTTGCCAATGTATTTAAGTTTTGAAGATCAAAGTTGACAGAAAAGATATAATTAAATTTTTGGAAGAGTTTTCATTGATTTTTATCACAAAAAATAGTTTTCTGTATGCAGTTACTGTTTTTTAAAAGAGAGGGCTCATTAAACTTTTAAACCATGCTTAACATATATATCCAAATAAAGGGGATTCAGAAGTACCTGGCCAGATTCAGTCACCCAAATCTGACTGAACACCAGAATTTTTGGGTTCGTCTGAGAATTTATCAGTAACCCCTCATGTATGTATGTATGTGTATATATATATATATATATATATATATATATATGCTGTGTTCATGGAAGAATAGTGCTCAGTATTAAAGATAGAACATGTATTGATGTATGTGAATCATTACTGCTAGTGACTGTTGGTTTCTCATCTCAAGCAATCTTCAGGACGTTTTTTTCCCAGTATTCTCTTCCATTGTCTGATACCTTGAAATGCCTCATCACTTGTATGCAACAATGGTTGAGAGGGAGTGGATGATTAAGAACTTGGTCCCATAACTAACTTACATACTCAAGCAGTAGGAGTAAAATGCCGTTAACTTCATATTCTACTATTTTGTTGATTTATTCTGGCAAAAAAGACCATCTTAACCAGAAAATACTAAAATTTTCTGAAAATTTGTATTTCAGAAATAATTTTATTAATTTTTAAATAATTTTTCTTTGGATCTTTTTCCCCAGGTTCATGTAAGAAAAAATAAATTGTCCAATTCATGTTTTTTTTATATTTTCTTTTTAATTGTGACTTAATGTATTTCTGATTTTAACAACAGCTTGTAATTGCAGTTTTATCTTTTTTGAGGTCAGTGTTGCTACATTCAGAATCTCAGATACTTGTTAATTATTTTGACATGAACATTTCCTATTCTGTGGAGCTCTTCAAGCAACATATTTTGGTTGGCATTACAGAGACCAATTATGTTATATGTTCAGGAAAAATATTTTCTTTTATATGGTTAATAACCAAAACCCAATATTCCTTCATCTGATTAACTCCTAAAATATTGATTTTGTCACATCTCTTGTTGGAGAGCACAAAAAGGGTTCATAAAAACAGATAAGAATGGATTATGTCTTTTTTTTTTTTTGAAAGATGAATATTGTACAATAAATTAGGTTTTAATGATTATACAATAATATAATAATATACAAATTTTCTGCAATGGTCAGTGATCTTGTTTAGTGGTTAAGATTAGGGTGTATTTTCTGTAGATGAGGACCTTTACTTTATTTGAATAGAGAATTTTTTTAATATTATTTTTTTACCAAATACAAGACCCAAGAGCCACTCAAAGTAGAGTATTACTGAATGAGGCTGCTGTAAGAGAATAAAGAGAGGAACTAAGAAGTGTATATTATGCAGGATAGATAACAGTTGACCCTAGATTTGAATGGGTTAAGTGATATGGGATCACATCCTCTCAAAAGTATGTTCAACAAAGTAACATTTCTGTGGGAGAAGCTGTATGAAAGGATAGTCTATCTAAACATCCGAAGCTACTTTGGTGAAACAGTGAGCGATCAAGTAGACAAATCTTCATTCTTTGGAATCATCTGAAGTCAAGTTTTCACATTATCTCAGCCTGTCTGGCCACTTCCAATAAAAGAGCTCTCTTATCTCCATCTATGTATCAAAAATTCTGAGTATTCAGCAAATATAAATGAATGACCTGCAGATACTCTCTGAACATGAATTCTGCACCACATGCTTATTCATCTAAATATATATATATATATATATATATATGTATATTATAAATTAATTGATTTAAAATGTTTTTTTTCGCTACACAGTTCTAATCATGTTTCAAAAATGGAAGCTAAAAGCCCCGAATTTAATTTTTTAATTAAATTAAAGACATTAGTTCCATTTCATCCTCAAGCAAAATTGAAATCAATTAATTTATAATATTAATGCTCTGTAAATTTACATTGAGCACTATTTTGTAAAAATAAAAATATCTATAAGAACACCGGATTATATATGTTACTGTTCATTCTTTTTATTTATTTTTATATATATATATATATATATATATATATAGATAGATAGATAGATAGATATATACTTGTTAGCTAAATTCACATCAGTGCCTAATTTGCATTTGGTTGGTCACATGCTTAATGACATGTAGTGTTCTTATTCAATCACATCATTGTGTTAAACAGGATTATGACAGTTTTGAGCTTTTTCTGTTATTTCTTAAAGACATTTATTATCAACTTAAGGGCTTACCACATTTAATAAAAATACTCATGTGAAATAGATATGCATATACATAAAATACACTAAATACAAAAACGGGAATAGAAACTCAGGTGTGAGTAACTCATAAAAAATAATATTTATAACAATAAAATATACAGGGTGATTGAAAAATAACTCCCTATTTTGTGTATGAGTGGCCAGCCAGGAGTCCTGACTTAACAACCTGTGAATTTTTTCTTTGGAATTGGTTAAAGGAGCCAGTCTACTATACCAAAGCAAGACCTTGAAAGAACTTGAATACAAGAAGTTATCTTTTCCATACCACAAGAGTTTCTGGAGAAATCAGTTGATGTGAATCTTGGTTGCTCAAGAAACCGGTAGCAAAAATTCATGCCCATATTGAATTTTAAATAAAACCTCATGCTAAATGCTTTCCTGTCATATCCATTTCTTGTAAAAATTATAGTTAATAAATAAATTATCTTAAAATGGAGAGTTACTTTTCAATCACCCTGTACATATATATATATATATATATATATATACACACACATCCACGCACACACATATATGACAGGATAAAGAACACATGGGAAATGTTTATCAATCTAACATGTTTCACTTTGATTAAAGCTTCATCAGAAAATGAGATATAGAAAGATAAAAAATGAGATATAGAAAAGATGAAAAAACAAATTCTAGTATTTTTTTTATCTTTGTATTATTTGATTTTCATTGGCTAATAAGGTTTCAAGTGCATTTAACATGTTAAGATAAATTCAAGGAAAAACAACACATCCTTTTAATGCTCAAAGAAATTAATGAAAACTAACTGAACTCACTGAAAAACCTGCTTTTTCATTAAAAATTATTTTAATGAATTATAGAAAAAATCATATATAGGGGATTTATTGGACTTCAGAATTTTTAATCCCAAAACATAGACGCTGAGATATTCTTTGTTTGAATAAAGACATTATGAACATTGCTGCCTATAAAAATTTATTTTTGTCTTTCAGTATCTCTTGTATTAAATTGTTTTCAAATCAGATTCAGTGTCAAAACATTCTACTTTTAAGTGCTGATGTTACTATGCTGACTCTTATTCATTTATAGCACTAGGAATGTCCTTCACTGGTAGTTTTGATTGAATAATGTTTTTGCATTATTAGGAGTGGGCTTTGACAATTTCTTCTGTGAGATGGATTAAAAAATGGACTTTCAATACAACTCTGATAATATTAGCTTTATTGAGATTTATTTAGCAAAAGATTGATTCCTTTTATATTTGCACTATCCATTTGAATCTGAAATGTATTTAAAAGATATTGGTATTTGCTTACTTTTGATATATTCTTTTACAAGTTATTATGTTACTAAATATAAAATCATTAAAGTGAGTGAAAGTTTTGATATATTTGATTTATGACATTAATCTATAATATCACAGGTCTTTTAATTAAATATTTGAACTAATTTATGAGTTTTGTTGACAGCCATTTTTATATGAAGATGTAAAATAAATATGTCAGCTTCAATTAACTTTTGGCACCATTACTACTGCAATAGGATAGAACATGGGTTTAATGATAAAAAATATTTTTTGTGACTAATTGCTGCATTAGCTTTATTAAAGTAGAATATCAGTTTGGTTATCTTAAAATGAAGTGATTGAGTTTTGTCAAATTTAACATAAATTTCTGATTGTTAATGTTATTGCATGAAATGTATGTATAAAGAGTAGTAATAAAATCATTTAGAATCATGTCTTTATTTTTATTTTGCATAAATTTCTTATCTTGATGACACCTATTTAATATGGTTGTCTTTTGTATAACATGAGTCAGGAAAGGAAGCCTTCTTCAAAATCTGAAAATATTATTATTTGTACTTCTACATTTATTTTTAATCTTTTTGTTATTTTGATATCAGTTTATTTGATGTGGTTGTTTGAATTTTTGTTTTCTGAGCAAACTGCTTCCAGAGAAGTTCAGAGATCGTTTAGATTGGTTAGTTTTTGGAATGCCAAGGAACCATCTCTCCTGGAACCCCTTTAGCAATGCTTGTCATTCCCATCTAAAAAGTGAGAGAGTTAAAAAAAAAAGATAATTTAAATGAAAAAAAGAAGATATTCAAAAAAGATGATTGATCTGAATCCTTGCTCAAATTAACTGTTCTTTTGGAAACCCTACTCTCTTCAGGGAAATTCCAATACTTTTTTTTAGAGCATTGGAATGATCAGTAATTAGGTTTATGTTAATTGGGTAATTGGAAATTATTTTGCCTAGAAAAAAACATCAATGTAATTTCCTCCTTGTAAAGAATGTGGGCAAAGAAACAACATTAGAAATTCTGGAAGGCTTCCAAATCCACTTGATGGATCTGCATCAGTTGAGCCTTGGTCAATGGATGCTTAATGTTCATAATTTGAATGAACTGATTAGAAATACACTGCTTGACATTGAAATGTATTTTATGGCCTAAAACTAATGAGCTCTCTTCCTTGATAATTTGACCATATGAATTTAAATGCACTACTAGATTGGCAAGTAGGTCTCATCATTTTAATGTTGAAATAACTACATATAAATCTAAGTCCTATTCTAATAGTTTATTTTCTTTCATTTCTTGCCTGTAGAACTCTTTTCAGATTTCTTGCTTATTTACCACTGACAATTTTCACAAAGTTAAAATATGTTAGTCACCTGCTTCTGTGTTCCTGAATCCTGTTCTTTTATCCTTTCTCCTCACTAAAATCTTCTCATTCTCTTCCACTCATATATATATATATATATATATATATATATATAAGAAATTGTATGACAAAGTGGAAAAGTTTACTTGTGACATGTTTCGTCCTTCAGGACTTCATCAGACTAAATTTATTATGTTGGTACAACTACATAGGCACACGAATGAGAGGTGCAGGGGATTTTAGAATTTTTTTATTAGATTTTTTTTATATATATTTATCCAAATTCATATAGAGTCCTTTTTTTTTTCTTTCCATCACTTTTGTTAGTAGGAATTCCACACTGTGATAATAGAAGAATCTGCCAGGAATGTTGAAATGTTGTAAGGGCCAGAGTGCAGATTTACTGTAGATGAGCTTGCAATCAAGGTACTCTCTAGAAATTTACATCATAGCATCTCTCTTCAACATAGTCCCCCTGCAGGAGATACACTTCTGGTATTGTTCAATAACTTTCTTCAGAGTGGAACCTTTTTGTTTGCTCACAAAACAACATCTGCACTACTTGCTTCTTTGCACACCCAATGCACACAAACTTTGCAGTACCCCAAGTCATCATGTACTATGATTTATGCAGATCAATAGCTGATACCCACAATTACTGCCACTTGTGCTAATGTGATTCATTGGTCTTCCCTTATCAAGGCATCCACATTCTGGACGTCTTCTTCTGTGTGCAATGTTGATGGGATGACCAGATCAGCTTTCATCCATTACACTTGTTCTTGTTTTAAAGTGTTCTCTCCATTAATACACCTTTCATATATTCATAATGCATACTCCAAACTGCACCAACATCTGGTGATGAATTTCCACTGGTTTTTACTCCCTCTACCCACAGAAAGTGCACTATGTTACATTGTTCCTCAATGGTGCAATCACTGAGTAGAGCATCTATATGCCTGACCTCATTGCTCCCTTGTAATTGATTGAATGATAGAATGTTATACATGGCTAGCTACCTGTCATCTCATGTGCATGCATGGTTCTCATGCATCAGTATTTCTCTGTAGCTTTTATCACTTAATTTCAAAATTACCTATACTTTCTAATTCAGCCTCATATATATGGATAGATACAAAACTGTAGGTTAGGAATTGTTAAACAAATTCAAAGTCACTATGTACATGAGAATGTATGATTCCAATGAAATTCATCATATCTGGTACTGAGAAAGTGCGTTTGTTTCTTTATGGCTTGCTAAAGAGTCTCTCTACTATTATTTAATAAATTTGGCTAAGTGTAGCTCTGATAATAATCCAAAACCTATACTTGCAACAAACCACTTGCATATGGATAGATTTCAGTAAATATACAAAAATAGAAAGGGGTGTAAGACAATGATATGTCTTTTCACTGGACTTATTCAACCTATACAGTGAAGAAATTCTGAGAGAATTACAAGTCCTATCAGGATTCATTATTGATATCTACAATCTTAACAACATAAAATATGCAGATGACACAGTTTTGATAGCAGACACTAAGAGGAAACTACAAGAAATTCTACAGATGGTAGTGAAGGAAAGTGAGAAGAAAGGACTACACATCAATTGCCAGAAGATAGAATGTATGGATGTTAGCAAAAGGAACATCCCAACATGCAAATAACAAATGGAGATACCAAAATCAAATAAATTTAAACATTTAGGAAATGTTTTAACAGAGAATGAAAAGTCTGGCACTGAAATCTGAAACTGCATTGTGATAATAAAAATTCCTTTCAAAAGCAAAGTAAAGTATTAAGAAACACAGAAATTTCATTATAGACAAAGAAAAGAGTACTGAACTATTATGTAATATCAGTCCTCCTGTATGGCAGTTAATGCTGGGTAATCTCCTCATAGATGAAGAAAGAACTTGAAGCAACAGAAATGTGATTCTGCAGAAGGATGTTGAAAATACCATGGACTGAAAATGTGAGTAAGAACCAAATTTTAGAGAAAATGGAAACCAAAAGGATATTTATACTTAAAATCAGATAGAGATAGTTGAAATTTCTAAGTCACATAATGAAGAAAGAGTGTTTGGAAAATTTAATACTCTTAGGAAAGACTTTCAAGCAAGGGTGACAGAAGAAATCAATGCATAACCTACCTAGCAAGCTTAAGTAAATGGATAGTAGAACAAGGTTTAGGAGAGACAAGAAAAAGATCATAATTTATTAAGAGCTGCAAAGGACACAAAATTGTGGTGAGCCATGATTACCATGTCCTGAAGGGATATAGCACATAGAGAAAGAAGTGTAACACACGGTCAAATTGTTGGGTAATGGGGTTAGAAAGATTGCTATGTACTGATCATACATGCTGGTTAAGCCTTCCTTGAAAATTGGTATATAAAAATTTGTTTTTTACTTGGGTTTGAACACCAACCTCTAGCATCAACTATGTCATTGAGCACAAGGTTTTGCCAGACTAGTTTGATGACCATTGCTCTAAACCAAATACTTGAGAATCTTTTTGCTGGAAACTTAAAGTTGTGAATCAGAAAATTTAATTATGTAACAGACAATTCTCTCTGGCTTCACTATAAACAACTGCTCCAGTTTTGATTAATCAATACCTGGATGATGCTGAAAAGTTTGACACACATGAACAGTCACTCTCCTATAGAGTTACTCAGTTGACAGCGGGACAGTAGTGAGTTTTTGTACTTTGTGCCAGCCCTTTTCATTATATTCTGTGCTGTTTTTTGGGAGATAGTGGAGGTGCAAAATATTGCATCACCCAGATCAGTCGGCCCTAACCCACATCTCTACCCATCCATTTTTGGTTTTGTGACTTTAGACTTTTCTCAAAGTTAGTCACTATTGCAAAGAAGATTTCAGCTTGTGGGATTTAACAAGACAGTTGATGGTAATCCCAAAATATCACGTTACAGATTGTTGTTAGAGATTAATGCACCATTGTTATAGATCAAATATTTCTGTTAATATTAAATGGTTGGATTCTTTTTGGACAAACCTTGTGGGCTGTTTCAGAATATTCTACTTTAAACAGCATGTCAGAATGTATGAAAAGATAATATTATAAGCCCATTATATGACCATTAGCGAAGGATTTCTCTAGTATGTGCTTTCAAAATCTAACAATTTCAAGCTCCTTTTATGATAAAGGATTCAAATAAAAAAACAAATTCATAGAATTTTGCTTTTGGGCTTAATGAGTTCATCCATTTTGCAATTCTTGGAGAATCATTATTGAAAATTAAAGAACATAAAGGATCTATCAATGGCTTGCTTTTACTTTCTCAAGTCAAATAAATGCAAGAGTTAATGGAAGTTTGTAATGTTCTTTAAGCTTCTAATATTGTTGCCTGAACATGAAATTCTTTTATGTACAACCAAAGTTTCATTTTTTTTTTTTTTTTTACTGCAGTATTTTTTCTTAGAAAAAGAATTCTAGAATTCTTAAAATTCATGTGAACCCAACATTTCCTTTATAAGAGAAAGAAAATTTTGGTGAGTTGCCACAAACTAGATTGGGAGCATATTTTTTTCTTTTATATCCTTGATATTTATTTTTAAAATGTTTTGATGCCATAAATACTCATTTCAAGGTTGAATGCTGAGATATTTTTTTATATTACATCCCAAATATATTGAAGATTCTGAATGATAAGAATACACTTTCTGAGGGTCATGGAAAGAAACAAAAAAAAAACAAAATATGAATTTTAATGATAAAATTGGAAAGAATTTTTTGAATTTTTCTCAAATGCATGGATTCAAGCCTTAACACTAAATAATTGGGTAATTGCATTCTATGATCAAAATATTCCCTCTGTTCACAAGAAACAGCTTTCTTATTTTGATTGTTGCAAAGTGGATTCTTGTAACAAAATCAACGACAAATTTCATTACAATTTAGCATGTTATTCTGAAAATATCATCTATATTTTTGCTTTGAATTCAAAATGGCTTTTCCCTTTGTTCATTTTTTTTTATTCTGTTCCAACAAAAGCTTCAGAAGCTATGGTTTCTGAAGTTTTAAGATTAAGTATTATAATTGAATCAAAGATTCATAAGTATGTTAGATGCACCCTCATTTCAGCAGGGTACATCCAGTAAAATTCATTTTTTAGTATTCAAACATGTAATGTTTAAAGCAATGTTATAAAAGCACTTTAGTTATAGCAGAGAACATTACTGTATATAAAAAGCAAGGTTGTAGTACAGCTGAACATAAAGCAAAAATCACAATAGTGAAAATATCCTATATAATTACACTCATAAGACACTGTAAGAGAAAATAAATCAGAAAACCTTTTAGTAAAATCCAGCTATCCCTACTGTAGAACATAAACTAAAGCATACTTTGACTATTACCAGTATTTACTTTCAGTTATATTAATTCAACTGTAGTTTTCAACTGGTTAATGTTAAGAATGGGCTGAAGCATATTTAAATATGATGGATCATCTGATATTGACAGATGTTGATGGTACTTTGCTATCATAATCACTTTTAGTGTACCACTGATGATGATGATGTCAGGTGATTAAATAACAGTCAGGCTTGGTAATGGTAATTATCTCAGGCAAAATTATAGTCTACATTATTGAGAATTGGGGGTAAAATTAATCTACAGGAGGTCTCAATTTCATATATATTACACAGAGACATTTTTTATTCAAATTTTGAAATAAAAATGTGTTGTATATGTTGTCAATTATGGTGATTCATTTGACTTATTTTTGTCCCTGTCTCTTACAAAAATATGCAGGAATGAACTCTTAATTTTCTACATTACAGTGTAACTTGGATTAAATAAAATACTTGCCATCTTTTTTTGTAGATAAATGTATTTCAAACAAGTACTTTTAAATATTTTTCAGTCACATATTTTAAATTACTGCTTTTGTTGATAGAACAGTCACACTAGTATTTGACTAGTACATAATGAGACTGATTTGAAGTTTTAGACCTGAGCTCTTTCCATATTTTCTCTTTTATGTTGTGAATGATAAAAGGTGTGAAAATTACAGCCAAGAGAATCTGTTTACTCATAGTTTGTTCATGGGAAAACTTTCTCTTGTTCACTGATCAACACAGGGAATTTCTCTAAATGGATTTGTTATCATGTCTAACAGAAGCTGGGCTTTGATCTGCATTTCAGCTAATAAGGTGTGAGACAAAACAAAGGCTAAAATGTCTGTGATCCGCCGGCTCATTTTGCTTTGCAAAAGATCCTCATGACTTTGGGGAGAAGCATGGATACAGTAAAATGAAGGACATATTTCAAACTGAAAAGATTCAGGTTCTCATCTCATGCATGTTTCTTTCTTTAAAGAGACAGTTGAAATGTCTATGACACATAATAAGAAAAGGGGTATTAAAGAATTTGACACAAACAGGGCATATTAAAGGCAAGAAGAACTGAAGATAACAGTGAGTAACTTACCTAATAAGCTAATAAGGACAATGAAAAGATAAAACTTTCTAAGAGCTGCAAAGGATAGGAAGTTATGAAGAGCTATCATCACTAACATTTTAAAGGGACATTACACATAGAATAAAAAGACGAATGTTCACGCAGTACAAAGCTTGATAGCAAATGATGGTAGTGGGACAGGGTCAACAATGTGGTAATTCTGAATAAAATGTGTGATCCAAATGAATGAGAAGATGGTAAAAAATTAAGATTAAGAGGTAAAGAAATACTGAAGTTTATATATATATATATATATATATACTTTATTTTAATAATTATAAATTGTTTTTCAGTCTAATGTTCTTATTTGTCAAGGAATTTAGTAGTGAATATTAATCATATAAATTGAACATTCTTAAATTAAAATTTCAGGCCCTAATTTGGAAAATAACTCTATTAACCTATGTACTTAATGATACATATAATATATATATATATATATTTATATATATATATAGTGTATTTATGCAGAAATCTCACTTTTATACAAGTTTCATTGAAAATGACTAACAAGGTTTGGTATTTGAGTTTTTATATAATTTCTCATGTGTTCATATATTTTTTGTCTTTTCTGGATATAAATTATATAAAAATTGTCCGAACGTTTTCCAGGCACTTTTGATTATACGTTTTGCCCAATATCAAGGAAAAACTTTATTTTATTTTTAAGTGAATAAATACATTGTTTTATATATGCATTTAGAGTTATAGGAATGTTTTATTTTCCAAATACAGGCAGCACATTGTGGCTTTGTTCATAGTCGATATTATTGAATGTTGGCTTTTTCTTTCTATTAATAATGCTTCCATTATTCTTAGTTTATTGTATTTGTGTATGATGCTATTATATTTATATTATCAATTAGTATGATATAGAAGGAGTTTTGTTAAGGCTAAAGGAGGATGTTTTGACAAGAGTGAAATTTAATCATAAAATTATGTTTTTCTTTTTGTTATAATAAAATTTCTAATAAAAAATGATGTTCACTTTTTTTTAACCATGTATAATAATGTTCTCTTATTTAAAGTAGAAAAGAGCTACTTTTTGGGAAAATTTTTTAAATTCTCATGAGTGGCATCAAATTTTTGAACTGTAGTGTATATATATATATATATATATATATATATATATATATATAGTTAGTGAGATGCTGAAATATGAACATTTGAGGTTTCATATATTATCCAATCGTCAGTTTTTTCATCTTGTTGCTTATGAGTTTTCTGCACTCAGGTATTAATACCATGGCACAAGGGACTTACCCCCCCAAAAAAAGAAAACCTCCTTGATGTACATTTCTCAATGTCTTGTGTTAAGCATTTTGTGAAAGTCAAGTTCAAATTATCTTATGTCTTAATAAAATATTCAGGTACCATGTTGTGTTCTTAATGACAGTTTTAATGTGCTTTATTTGGCAGTGCTCATCTCCTTTCCAGTTAAGATGAAAGAGCCTATACATGATATAAGCAGCAGTGGATAATCTTTTATGTCACCTGTTTGAAGTAAATTCTTGCCTTTCCTTTATTGTTTTTAGTAGTTTTCAGGTTGGGAAGTGGTTTGCTGAGAACAAACAAATCTACCTGTGTATAGCTGGTTAGATAGAATTTTTTATTCTATCAGAAAATGTTAGCATAAGGAATTTTCTGGATAATTCCTGAAGGAATGTTCTTTTTAGTCTCCCTGTAAAAAATATCAATGTTTAGGTGTGAGTAAGTGAAACAGGTTAGGGTCTAGGTAAGGCATTGTTTCTGGAATCATGAAAAGTAACAGTGTTCCCCATTTGTGATGCTGCTATCAAAAAAGAGGATTCTCCTTTTTAAAGTTTATGCTGCAAATGGATGTTTTTTTTCCTATAAGTGTCCATGATACTGAAGAGAGAGTATGCTGCTTATGTTTTTTTTGCATGTGTATCTATCTGGTCAAACAGTGTGTAACAGCTGATACACCTCAGTGCAAATTGAACACACTTCCTCAGCCAGGATTTTATCTTGGGTATATTAATTCCATTTTCCATAGTGTAAACCAAGAGTCAAACTTTTTCCAATATTGCCTATGATCATTCGCTTTTGAAATTCATTTACTGGCTTAAATAATAGCAAATAACTATAATCATTTTCTTTTTCGTTATATTTATTCTTATGGAGTTGAATTTTTTTACATTTTCACAGTGAATTAATTGATACATAATACACATGCATCTGCAACAGTTGTTCTCAGAGTCAAATGTCGCATTTTGCTATTTTTGATTTCAGGTTTCCTCTCTTTCATCGCTCATTTGAAATTGTAGTCCAATCATTTTTCACCTTGATGTTTAACAGCAGTAATTATTGAAATAGTTTATGAAACAATATTGCTTTTATTAATTTCATTTCCCAAAAAAATATTTATTACAATGAATTCTAAAACTTCCATTAGATTTGATGCACATTTCCTCCTTTTATATCAGAAATTTCTCCATTGGGAGCCAAATGCCCCCTGTTTAAGAAATCCTCGTCTCTTTCCTTCCTAAACATTTATTTGAAGTCATGTAGAAAAAGAACATCATGATTATATCATTATTTTCTCTTTGAGTTACATGTCATATACATTTTAGTTGTTACTGCTGTGGAAGCCCTCAAATGATATTGTTATTTGGTTCAGTTCTTTGTGATTTCTTAGTGTGAATTCACAAGATTTGAACAAGTGTAGCTTTCAGTAACATCTATAGGTTTCATTCTATCAAAGCCATTTTTAACCATTGATTGATTTCTTTTTACAGCTTATCAACGTTTTGCATGTTATTGAAAGTCAGAAAATATTTTTTGATTGTAAGAATCTTTTGGTGATAATAATGATTTTATGATACAAGTCCTACTAATTAACCCTTAGGTGAGGGAAAAAAAGGATGATTCATACCTTTCGCAAAGGTATTTGCTTGTAAGGAAATATAATGAACCCTACTGGAATTGGCTCTTCACTTTCTAGCTCTGAGCCATTATCCATTACACCCAAGCTTACACCACCTGATATTCCCAAACACTCACCCATCTAGGTACTGACCAGGCTTGACATTGCTTAACTATTGTGATTGTATGAGAATCTTTTTAACCATTGATCAGTCTTAACCAAAATGATAACTTGCAAAGTATTAAAAGTGATTTATTGAACTAAAATCAATATATATATATATATATTCACATAAGTGGATCATTAGGGAAAGCTTTCCCTGACGATACGCTTAGGTGAAACCTGGGTAGGTTTGTCTGGCTCACTAGGTTTATCTAGGTCTGCTCTACGGTTGTATTGAGCTCTTTTAGTTAGTTGTTTACTCATGTCGGGTTTTTTTCTTTGGGCTTTAAACCTGTATCTGTGCGATTTTTTTCAACAGACTTTCATGTTTCTAGCTCTTTCTTTTTTTAAAACCTTTTTTTCCTTCGAGATTGATTTGATTATTGGCAAATCAAAAATTTGAAGGTTTTTCAAAACAAATATAGTTATCTATATATATATATATATATATATATATATATATACACAATATAAGTGTTTTTATGCATATTTCTTTGAATCAATACATGTGTGTCAACTAAGCAGAGCAATCTGTGTTTAGCCTATAAAGACATATTTTTTTATTATTCTTATCAACTTACTTAAGATTTAAGACTTTGTCAGTGAAGCTTGATTTTGTTTCAGAAAAACCATTTTCCTTATATATGGTGATATGATTTATTTATATATTGGTAAGATAATTTGAAGTTGTCTGGGATATAATTACTGTTGTATGTTAAACTTTATCTGTATATTATTATTTTATTTATAAGATTTCCGCAGATGCATAACAATAAAATCATCCAAAAACTGGAAAATCATAAGTGTATATGTAACAGGGAAGAATAAAAACAATAAAACCATTTCTTAGCACTGACAAGAACTATGTCTTAGCAATAAGACATGGTTTCAAGAAGAATGTGGCAAGAAGGTGTGGAACTTTTAAGCAGTCAGTTTGGAGAATATTTTTCTTGTAGTATTTTTTTGCTTTTAAATTTCTTGGCTCCAGAAGCATAAAAAATTATTTCATGGTAAAAAATGTCAGAAAGTATAATTTCTTGATTTATCTCACCCTGTAATTGTTATTTTGAGATTCAAGCCAACTTTAACTCGAGGTCACTTTTTTAAAATACTCAATGAATATATATTTTTTCTTGTATGCAAACAAGTGTTTTCACAAATAGATAATAAAAACTTAACAAAATTACCTTGTCAGTCTTCTTTAACAAATGTATTAAATTACACCTGTCTTAGTAATGTCTGATCAGTTAAATAAGGTCAAATTTGCAGCTGACCTAAAAAAAAATGACCTACAGTCTGTTGTTAACTGGGGCAAGGAATGGCTTGTTAATTTTAATCCCTTCAAAATGAAACTGCTCTTTATTAATCATCCAAAAAAATCCATTCTGCATTCCATCAGTATAGGGGATGATAATCTTCAAAAGAGTGACTTGTTGCACCTTCTTGGGCTAACATTTTCCACTGACATGAAGTGGAAAGGTTATATTGAATCAATCTCTAGGTCTGCTGCCATGAAAGTTGGTTCACTGTGTTGTGGCAAACAATTCTTCTTGCCAGAATTTATCATACACATTTATAAGTCTGCCATTCAACCATGTATTGAATGTTACTGCAGCATCTGGTCTGGTGCTTCTGCTACATATTTAAATATGTAGCAGAAGCACCAAAGAATCTGCAATGTTATTGGTCCTCACCTGGCATCTTAGCATCAGTCACTTCTCTGTAATTTCCTATAAATATTTTCATGGTAACTGTTCTGATAAACTTTCCCCTATGGTACTGAAACTTTATAAATTTAAACACAGTACTAGATTGGTGGTAAGGTCTCACCATTTTACCATTGAAATGACTAGAGGTATCTGTAAGTTCTATGCTACCAGTTTCTTCTTTTGCATTTCTTACTTGTGGAACTCTCTTCCAGTATTTTGCTTTCCAGTCAAGTTTGATCTTTAAAAATTTAAATACAATGTAAATTGTCATCTTCTATCTTCTTAATTCTATTGTTCTTTTTTGGAGTGTTGTTTTTTCTCATATTGCTGCTCATAGTTTCTCATAGTGCTACCCTGGTTCAAGATGGTGGCTGCTGTAAGATCTTATGTCTGACAACAGGACTCTGCACTATGCCACACAAGCACACAAGCAGGAGAATCCAGTCATAGTCGTCAGACAATTTCTGTGACCACATCACCCCTTACATCTGGCCACCTAACTCTCCAGACTGCAACCCCTTGATTATGTGGGGGGGTTTGTAACACCAAAGATGAACTAAAGGCAAGGATTATGCAGCATTCACTAACTTAGTTAAGGAGACTGTCCAGAAGAGTTGCAGGAGATTCTGAAGTCGTCTGGAGGCTGTGGTTGAAACCAATAGCAATTTATTGAATAAATACACTCTTTAGTATTTCAAAATATTTTTGTGCAATTTTGGTTAATATATCTGTTAAAATGAGACATCAGGGTTATTTTCATTTTTGCCTTATTTTAGATGATAATTTATCCATTGCACCCTGTGTATATATATATATATATATATATATATATATATATATATATATATATATATATCTATTGAATTATCATATACTTGTAATTTGATTGTTCATGATAGCTTATGTAACAGCGTTTCCCCTATTAAGGGGTGTTTGGTTGATTTGAACATTTTTAAAACTCTTTATTCTACATTCAACACCATCACTTGAAAAGACATAGGAAATGTTGAAACAAAATGTCTATTTTTGTAGCGATGTTATAACATATTTTTATAACTTTGGGATATATATATATATATATATATATATATATATATATATATATATAGGCATAAAATTCCAGTTTGACCATTTTAATGATGTCAACTTGAGTGACTTAAAATTGGTTCCAACAAACATAAAAATGCCGGAATTAACCAAAAACAGTTGCATCAACATGCACAAAACACATTCCTTATGAATACTGGAAATTTTGTATAATTTGCTGTTTGTTTACATCTGTACAAAGTGAATTGGCTTTTATCCTAAGTGCAGAGATGGATGTTACCATCATTGAGTAAATAAATGTCTACATTCCAAGCTCCAATAAATATAGTCTATGTTAATCATTATGTAAATAGACCAAAATTTTGGGAATCCCTCGGGATTTTAAATTAGGAAGTTTCATACCTTACTTAACTATAATATTAATCTTTAACATATATGTATGTATGTATATATGTATGTATATATATATATATATATATATATATATATATATATATATATATATATATAACCTATTTAACCCTTTTGTGCCTGGTATCCAATTTTTCAGAGAGGGAATTACCTAAAATTTAAAATCTGCCAGCCCTAAAATTAGCCTTTGCTAGCAAGATAGTTTAGATAAAAAGAGATAAAATTCTAAGAAAACTGTAAGATATAGGTCTAATAGGGGATCCAATGCAAATAAACACAAGGGCAATTGGTTGGTGACACTTTCACTGTGGAGGACAGTGGAGGGTTAATTCAAATGACACACAGGAAAATTTATCAGGAGAAACTTTCACCATAAGGAAATGACTAGAATACAGAACAAACACTGAAAAGGAATGTCACTAACACCAACACTGATTATTCTCACAATCTGCCTGACTGCATGTATTTTTATTGATGAGTGACTTGCAGCAAAAGCCCAGATGGAAACACCAGTGACAAAGCCCCATTTCCCACCAATAAAACACTGCCAACAGAAGCCCTGATGTAAAGTTTCAAACCTGGCATCAGATTTCTGCATTTTAATTTTTTCTTTTCCCTCAGCCAATATGTATGTGAAAGTTAGTGGCTTTTTCACAGCTGACACTATGAGTCTTCTCTATGCTGGAACAGGTTACTTTTGTTATTATTATTATTGAATATATAATAAAAACACTTCAGGAAGAGAAAGTCACTTTGTTCTGAAATGAGATACTTTAGTTTGGTAAAAGCATGCTATCTTTAATCTTTCGTTGATTCTTTAAACCCAGGGGGTGTCCCCAAACTTTTCACTTTTAGCATATGTATGTATGTATGTGCATGTGTGTTCATTTTGTGTTTTATTAAGTTTATCTTAAACTCACATAAAGACACAAATATTGGATTTCAAATGAAGAGAACTCAATCTTTCTTTCTCCCTCTCACAAGATATGATTGATATTGGTCTCTTCAACATCCTGTCTTTTTTGCTTTATGTTCTGAAATAGCCAGTGGTTAAAAATTGCTTTGAGCAAGTGAAGCCTATGAGTTTTGTTGAAGACTATACTTTTGCAAATATTGCACCTTTTCTTTTTCCCTTATAAATGTTCTCAGTTTAGGTTTTAGGGTAATGGTGAAAAATTAGCCATTCCCATATAAGAAACATTCAACATTCATTGACCAAAGATTACTGTTACATTCAATTGAAATTTATATATTATTTTAATTAACATAGTTTTTTCACAAAATTAGACTTTACAGGTCCACTGTTACCATTCTTTCTATTATTGATATGTGTTTCCTTCTAAACCTTTTGCTTAAGGTTATGTGGAAAGTCAGCATATCATTATTTTCCCTTCTAGTACTATACATTTTTGTTATTGCTACTGTTGGAAATGATGTAGTTTCTGTTATTTGATAAAGATCTTTGTGATTCTGTAGCACCAGTCTGTAAGATCTGTTGAAGGGTTCTCTTCTTGATTACAATTCACTTGAAGCCATTTTTTTCAAGTGATCTGAAAAAAAAAAGATGATATTTTAGACCTTTCTGAACAAATTGGACAACAATCATGACATCTGTAACAGACATCTGTTGATCATATGTAAGAACATCCTTCAAGTTTTCAGTACAATATTTTGACTTTGTAACATCTTGATGGACATAAATATCAACAGTATGTTTTTAGTTACCTTATTATCCATTTTGGTAAGTAGCATGTCCTTTCTCCTACGATTTTCTTTTGCATACCTTTATTTATGTTCTGCAGTTATTTACTCACTGCATATTCATTGAGTCATTACATTTTTTTCTTTTTTTGCTTCAGTCAGTTATGTGCCATTCATGATACATGCTCAGGTGATCTTTTAGCTTTCAATACATGACTGACAAGACAGATATTTTTCCAGCAATAGGTTACCATTTCTTTCTACAGTAGACCAGTTGCCATCCAAGGGTATAGAACCTGTCCTGCTATTTACCCATAGCTGGTGGGGAGGGAGAAGAGGATTCATAGCTTTTCCAAGGGTATATTAGCACATAAGTGAACATAATGGATTTGACTGGAATTCAAACTCAACTCACCGATTCCTCAATTTATTACTCCACTGTGCCTCCTTTTTTTTGCTTACATGCCCTTATTCCAGAGATTTTTTTGTTAAACGTCATATCCTGAGCCATTTCTTGCTGTCTCTCTTTCGCCTGTCATCAGTTCCATTTTTCTTATCTTTGCCTTATCTGTATGACTTCGTTTGAAGATGTCACAAGTGCATCCCTTAAGGTATTCCATTTTAAGTTTCTCACCTCTTTGAAAGTTTCATATTTGTTCATACTGTGACTGTATGTATTTGTTTGCAAATATAATTCAATGGAGTTTAACATATTCAAATTTAGGCTTTGCTTGGGGCTTATTTACAACATCAGTAACATTCTGTAAAATTTGCTTGGTCACTTCTGCTGCATGATAAGAGCCTCGATATATATATATATATATACATGAATACATACATAAATACATTTTATATATATACATGAATACATACACACACACATATATATATATATATATATATATATATATATATATATATATATATATAAAAATGTAAATGGATATAGATCCGACAGAATGTAGAAATTTTAAAAACAAATAAAAATCCATAAATGTAGTTAAAATGAAAGAATTGTCGACGTCAGACGTTTGGGTTTTAATAAAATTTTCAAGACAAAATTCATTAAAATACAAATTCAGTTCAATATCCTCAAAACGATGGACATAAAAACACAAGTCTTATCCAAGAGTAAAACAGATAACTGACAATTTTAAAAAGAAAGCTTTCCGCTTAATGTATTTATGTATATATATATATATATAAATAAAAAGATTATTTTAAAATTCCTGTATTTCGGATAATGCAATCTTCCATTTGTAAAGTGGCATTTATTTCCTAAAAAACAGTGCTCAATACACAGTAGAGCATAATATTACAATTATTAAGAATATGTTTCCATCGCAACACAGAAATTACAGTTTTGAAACAAAACTTAAATCTTAAATTAAACTTAAAATTTGAAGTTTTGTTCCATTTTCAAGTAATGCTGAGAATAAACTTAAAAAAAATTGATTTACTCTATTTATAAGCCAAACAGTAATGAGAATATTAAGGGTGGGGTGGTGGTGTTTTTTGGGTTTTTTTGACAAATGAAAGTACAAGTATAATTTTTATGTGGCAAATTGAAAATTGGCTAAGGTTAGGTTGGGTTTAAAGATTTCTCTCTGTTGATACTTATTTCCTCTTATGTGGACTTGTCACCAATGTCTTGTTTTTTATTTTATTTTGAGTTACAGTACAATATATTTGGCCTTTGTATTTATTTATTTATTTTCTTTTTAAGACTACATTAAGATTTTCTTAAAGGGGTATTCAAATATGATTAAGTCATATTTTTTATATTTATATTTTTATTTATACATATCTAAAATACTATAAAAAATTATCCTTTTGGTTGAATTGGTACAGATTGAAAAACTTGGAGCAGTCTTGGTAGATATGGCTCTGTGAAACCTAACTCCAATGTTTTACAGCTTCTAGAACTCTGTACCAAGTTTAATCTCTTTATCTCTTGCACTGAGTTCAGGCACAAGGGTGACTATGTCACTATGTGGATGCACCTCTGCTTCCACCAGTGGCATCTGATTGATTATGAAGAACATCATGCAGGATGTGCCCAATGTTTGTTCTATGCATGATGCTGATATTGAGAGCCAAGCTTAATTTTGTGCTGAAAAAACACTCGATTGATACATCTTCATGGGATTCTCTGAGGAGGAACATATATTATGCAGTTGAGGAAATGTTAGAAAAAAACAACAACAAAACATCAAGTCTGGTTTGATTAAAATGAAGACGCTATCAATGAGACTGTTGCAAAGAAGAATCATATTAGAAACTTAATTACTTGGCCAAAGAAGAACAAGACCAAATGAGTAAGGAGTTTAAAGATGCTAAAAGGATCAGTGTGCTCTTCATGCCATACAAAAAGGATGGTGGTCAAATATTGCAGCTGAGATACAAGCTGCAGCTGACTCCATAAACACCAAGCAGATGTACTGCTTGATGTGACAATCATTTGGCCCCAGATCTGCTAAAATCACATCTCTAAGGTCAGATGATGGCACTAAACTCCTTACAGACATGGATGATATTTACAAACAATAGATAAAACCCTTTGATGATCTACTTAACAGAACCTCCAATGTAGAGGTAAGAGTTCTTCATAAAATAACACAAAGACCTATAGTGGTAAAACTCAATAACCAACCATCATTAGAAGAAGTTCAGTGAGGCGTGGATAGTCTTAACATGGGCAAGGCTAAAGGAAGGGATGGCCTCTTTGCAGAGATTTTCCACTATGGTGACAAATATGTAATTCAATTGATGCATGATTTTTTGCAAATATCTGAGGGTAAGCCAAAGTGCCCTAAGACTGGAGGGATGCAATCACAATTCCCATTTACAAGGGTAAGAGTACTAGAGAACTCTGTGGAAACTCTAGAAGCATTGCTCTTCTTTCAGTTGCAGGTAAAATCCTGGCTTCTCCTATCAAGATTGAATCAGAGGATAGTTGACAACATACTGCCTGAGTCTCAATGTAGTTTCTGCCCATGTAGAGGCACTGAAGATATGATCTTTACAGCATGTCAAATCCAGGTGAAATGCTATGAGCAACAAATGGACCTCTATCAGGTCTTTTTGTACATCTGAGAAAAGTCTTTGATACAGTCAATTGTACTGGTCTCTAGCGTATTCTCTCAAGACTTGGGTGTCCTCCTCACTTCCTCAAGATTCTGGAATCCTTCCATGATGGTAGGGAGGCCTGTGTCAGTGTTGATGGTGTACTTACAGAACCAAAGTTGAAAATGGAGTGAAGCAGGGAGATCTCTTAGCTCCAATACTATTTTCCATCAGTCCTGCTCGATATGTTCAAGGACTGTAATATCGGTATCATGATCAGATACAAAGCATCTGGAAAAATTATATAACTTACGCAGGTTCACAGCAAAGACAAATGTACTTCTGAGTCTTGTGAATGACCTCCTCTATACAGATGACTGTGTCCTGGTTGCACACACACCATCCAACACATACAACAATTCATGGACTGACTCTTGCATTTCTGTAAGGCTTTTGGTTTATCTGTTAGCCTGGACAAAATGATAGAGATGTTTCAACCCATCCCTGGTAAGGAATATATAGAACCATTAATTTTTGTCAATCGCCATAGACTTAAAGTTGTTGACAGTTTTGCATATTTGGATAGTACTCTTAATCACTATTGTTTCCTTGATAATGAGATAATTTCAGATTAAAAACACATCTGATGCATTTGCAAAGCCTCAAAGATTGAGTCTGGAGCTAAAAAGGCATAAAAAAAGAAAACAAAGACTGAAGTTTACAATGCTTGTGTAATTACATCCCTGCTATACACCTATGAAACCTGGGTAGTGTACCATAGACATGTTAAACTGTTGGAGCACTTTCACCAGTGCTGTTTGTGCTTTATTCTGGGGATCCACTGTATCACTTATACCTCTGATTCAGAAGTTTTTCAGAAAACCAACTCGGTTTCTGTGGAAGCTCATATACACAAGCATAGGCTAAGGTGGACTGGATAATTGGAAAACCACCAATTTCTCAAACAGATGCTCTATAGAACACTGGAAATCAGAAAACACCCACAGCATACGTCCAAACTCTGTTTCAAAGGTTGTCTCAAAGACCCACTCTCTAAGTGTCACACTGACAATAACAACTGGGAAGAACTCATGGAGAACCAGCATTGTTAACAGAATAAAGACCATTCCAAAATCAGGCAGAAATAAAACAAGCTGCCAGGAAAGGGACTTAAAGTAACCCTGATGTTCCAAACTGGAATTCTCATCAATGCAATTGTGCCTATCTCTCTAGGGCTGCTCTGGTCAGTCATCAAAGGTCTTATAGGTGACAGCAACCAGTTGATTATAATGCACTTTACCAAGCATATCTAGGTTGTCCAAACTGTTGTTGTGTGTGTACATCAAGGTCAGGCCTGATGAGACACATGAAAGTGCATGAAGGAGATGCCAACACCAAAATCAACCACTACTTCCACCACCTACGGGCGAGTGTGTATGTACCATATGCAACAAACAACGCAAAAGAGTAACAGGCTTCATGAGCCAATGCCGGTCTCATAACTGGTGAATTCACAGAGAAAACTATTTTAAAAAAAAGGAAATCATGTAAGTTACCTCCCTTGCATAGAGGTAAAAAAAAAACATATTTTGAATTTACAGTGTTAACACATAACACATACATAGATACTCAGATGTGATTGAAAGTATTTGGGAAAATAAAAATTATTTGAAAGAAACTGTAGTAATTTTTCTTAATCAATTTTCTACAGCCACCAAGAAATTAATTTGTGAACTTGAAAGGATTAAAACTAAAATAAACAGAAATAATACATCTAAATTACTTAACTAAATATGCTTGAATTAAAATATGCTGGCTAAATATACACACACACACACACACACATATAAAATTTATATATAATATATATATATATATATATATATATATATATATATATATATATATATATATATATATATATATATAAAATTTATATATATATATATATATATATTTATATATATATATATATATATATATATAATTTATGTATGTATGTATATTTATATATATATATATATATATATATATATACACATGTGTGTGTGTATATGTGTATATACTTATATATATATATGTGTGTGTGTGTGTGTATTTATGCATATGTATATATGTATTTCAACAAATTGCTACCATGTTAGTTGTAATCTTCCATCTTCTTATGTCCTGTTCTTTTATTGTTCTCCCTATTATAATGGTTTTGTTTTTTTCTCATATTCTTTCATGATCATTAACTCCTTGCTTGGGGTGAAATGATTAAAAAATGAAATGTCCAGAACTTGGAAGTTTACAATTAAAAACATATTGCACATTTTCTACTTTACAATACGTTGTCAGGTGGATTTACTAGCAAAAATAAAATGTTTAATAATTTCCGAGCTTGCAAAGATAAACCAATAACGAAAACTGTGAAAATGATTGGCAGGTACTACTAAACTGTTGATTGAAAATAAGTGTCCAAAATGAGGTTAAACTATAAAGGAAATAATAAAGTTGTACACTGTGTCCGATTTTATGATGCAATTAAAATTTGTATTAATCATCCCATGTTGGTTATATTTCTTTACATGAAAAATATATCACAAGTTTATCTCTCTTTATTAAAAATATTGTAAAAATCTAATTTTGTGGTTGTCAGGTTTTTTTTTTTTTCAAACTCCAACATTTATAAATTCAAAAGTTATAGGTCATAGAAACATATCTGAGTAACACAATATGACATATGACTGGATAAATTATTATTATTATTATTATTATTATTATTATAGGTTCCTTGATAATCTTCATTAGTCTTACATTTATTGATTTTATCAGCTTTTCTACCATTTTGACTTTAATATTAACTGTTACAAAAACCAGATCTATTTTGGAAGGATGTTAGGAGAAAAACCACCAATATATGGATAGAAAATGAATTGAGTAGATACACAAAAATCGAAAGGGGCATGAGACAAGGATGTGATTCATCACTGGAATTGTTCAACCTCTCCAGAGAGCCTATCCTAAGGGAACTGGAGGGGCTACCAGGATTTATAATTAGTGGGTGTAATCTTAACAAGAGGTATACCAATGGCATTGTATTGATGGCAAACACAGAAATAAAACTACAGGACCTCCTAAACAGAGTAGTGAAGAAAAGCAAGAGAAAGGGACTAACCATCAACTTTAAGGAAACAGAAAGTATGTTTTTCAGCAAAAGGAAAAGTGCAAAATACAAACTATGAATTGGAAATATCACCATCAAACAAGTTCAGAAGTTTAAATATCTGGGAAGCATTTTAACAGAGGATGGAACATGTAACAACACAATTCACGCACACCTTGGATTAGCAAAGGATGAATTTGAAAAACTGAACAAAATACAAAGAAATCGGAAAATGTTGTTGGAACAAAGAGAAAAGTGGTGAACTCTTATATAATATCAGTTCTTTTGTATGGCACTGCACAATCTCACCATAAATGCAGAGGAGCCAACAAAAATGTGATTCTACAGAAAGATGCTAAGAATTCTAAGTATGAAGTGCATAAGCAATAAAGAAACCTTAAGGAAAATGGAAACAAAAAGGACACATACTCAGACTTCTTGAACATGTAATGCAGGCTTGGAGAATTCACACTCACAGGTCATATGAAGAGCAAGAGTGTTAGAGGAAGGTAGTGGGCCAGCTAACAAGCTTGTGGGAATGAATGACAAAACTTGTGGTGGGAGGCTTTTGTATATGGGCCGACATTGCTATGGGTTAAAAAGGATATGAGTTTGTGGAGAGCCATGATTGTCCAAGAAGATAATTACTTGCATTTGTTCTTATTGTTATCCATAGATATTTTTAATATAATTTGTTTATACTTACATTCATCATTTCTAATGGTAGACCACAGTTTTTCTATTGTAGTAATATCTGTAGAGAGCTGTTCTATTAATTTGGTATGTTCTAAATACAGGATGTGACAGAAATCCCTCCCACATAATGCTAAGACATTAGCTAGATGAAGACACAATTGCCACTAATTTATTACCATTATGTGGCAGGTATTTCTGCTGGACCCTGTATATTTCAGTATAAACAGCTTTTCAGAATGTGAAGGAGCATTTACTTACATGATTTTGTATACCACTACAGAAAAACTTTGAATAGTCCCCTGCCTTTTTCATCAATTTTAAAAGAACCTATAATTTTACTGCATATAATATTAATTTAATATTAGTATATTCCCTGTTGTCTTTTTGTTATATTCCATAGTAATATACTTGAAAAACATGGTGGATAAAATAACTAAAAGTTTATTGTAAAAAACCAGAACAATAAGAATAATTATAAGAAGTTATGCACAAGGTCATTGCAAGTCAATCCAGTAGTGAGTGTTAATATTTAAGGTTGGTAGTTCTCACATAAGTCTGAGCTGTACTCAACAGATCCTAGCTAGTATCCGTAGTCTGTTGACTTACAGATACTTATAGGTAGTTACTATCTATAGTGTAGTTACTCATGGGGGTGACAGGTTATTCCATTACATCACTTTTAAATAATTTTGCTTGCATATCTCTATGAAAAATTCAACCTCTCAACAAGCCATTAGTTCCATATTCATTGCTAAACGATGCTTTAAAAAATCAGTTTTCATGTACTTCTTCACCCAACTTACATGTTTATCTTTCTGGGAGTTTAAAGTCTGGTTGCTTTCATATTTTTAATAAATATTCATAATTTTCTGTATTTTTGCTGTTTGTTTATATAACTATAGTGAAGAAAACAGTGACTTACCTTGTCAAACCAAGTGACAGCATGTCGTGTGTATTCTACGATGGAAAATGTGGCAAAAAAGAAAATCACTTACCAAAAAAAGGGAATGTATTCTGCATGACATGCTGAAAATGGAATATTTAAATTATAAACAAGTCCATCGCAGGAGTCTCTATAAAAGTTTTTTGATATGCAAAAGTTGGGCTCCTCTCCCAATTGTCGATGAATGAAAAAAATGCTTGGCTGATAAAAGCAGTTGGTGTTCTCGAATCGGGGAGAAAAATTGGGGTATTTTGGCTATCGCATTTGTTGGAGAGTGATTTATTTTTCTGACTGGTTGCATGCATTGTGATTTGTGAGATAGTACCTGCGAATCAAGTTTTCGGCATTTCTTTCTGCCCCCGATGTTCGAGTTGATCAGGTCTGTATTGTGGAAGTAATCTGCCAGAAATATTTCCTTTGCAATCCCAGATCACACAGAGCCTTTTCCTTTGTGGAATAGACTTAATTTTAAGTGTTAGTCTCCAGTAACTTCCTATAAATGTCCATTATTCTGAACATTATTCTTTTATTTTGGCTGATTCTTCTTGGTAGATTTTCTTTTGTTTGTTTAAATTACAAGGATGGTTAGTATGAATATAAACTTTCAATTGGATTCAGGTCAAAGTACAGACTTGGCCACTTCAGTCAGTTTATCTTACTTTTAAACTATTTTTTTGTTTGTCTTGCTGAAACACCCAGTTGCAATTCATTTTATAGCCTTGACTGATGTTAAAGAGATTTTTGTTCAATACATCTCAGTCCATAGCTTCATTCACACTTCCTTTGATTATGTGAAGTTTTCTATGATGAAAAACAACCCTAGACTATTACATTGGTGCCTTGATACTTCAAAGCTGAGACAGTGTTCTTTGGTTTGAATTCTTTGTTCTTCCTGTTAACTTGACACTGTGAACTCAGGTCAAATAATTTTTTTCTCATCAAACCAAAGAATATTAATCCAGTATGTATATTGTTTATTTGGTTGGCAAAACAGGGTTTAGGTGAGATAGCAAAAAGACAAAATTTACTAAGAGCTACAAAGTACAGGAAATTGTGAAAACCCATGATCAGTTTTCTGAAGGAACATGTCACATAGAAGATGTATCTTGTTTACATAATTACTCTTCAGCAAATTTCAGTCATGCTTCCATGTATGATTTGATCAGAAGCAGCAATTTTTGCTAACAGCTTGAAATGTAACTTTTAACCCTCGATGTACAAAGACATTCCCTACTTCTTGACCATTCTTTCAATTCAGCTTGCAACATGGTTGGATTATTTTTGAGAGGCACTAGATCAAGAATAGGTCACTCTTGAGCCACATTCCTACTACTTGTGAAATGAAACAAAAATATGTCAGGATAGTCTGTCTTAGAGGAAGGAGAAAAATTCTGGAGAAATTACTCCACAGAAGAAACTTTACTTTAAGTGTAAATAAGGCAACTACCCAAAATAAAAGAAAAGCAAATATGAAGGAAAATCGTTTAAGAAATAAAACAATAACTAAAAATAATATTTCTCAACAGATGAGTCAACTGTGTTAAAACAAATTTTCAATTTTTCATGCAAACTTTAAATAGCATTTTATACATTCAGTGTGTCATTGACCTAGCCTCTTCTTTAATGAAATTCTTTAAAGTGTTTTAGTTATCTATTGTAATTGGCATTTATAATATAGCCTGAAACAAAGCAAAAATCCTTGAATTGTAACATCAGTAGTCCTACTCTCCTCAGCTATTATTTTGTTAATTTTCTATTCAGAAACTCTCTGACATAATTAATATGCAGGTGGATTCACCATCCTGCTGAAAGTTCATTGTTTGCAAAGCCCTTCTAAGGGGTTATGTAACAAATTCAATAGTTGCCATGTAATCATTGAAGGACAGTCAGTAAACTCCTGCCTGTGATACTTCTGGAAAGGAAAAAAAATGAACAGCCAAAAGTCAAAAATGTGTGACTTTTAGAGAGATGGTGCCATAGCTGCATTAGTTTTGTAATTTGTTTGCTAGGTTCAAAAATGGATTTTTTTATCTGAAAGATGGAGAACTTTCTGGTAGGTCTGCAGTCATTGATGATGACTAATTTCAAAACACTGATTCAAAATACAGGTTACGTAACATGGAATATCACAGAGATACTCTACATATTTCATATGAATATAGTAAAGCATTTGGGTACATGAACATGAATATCTACAATGTTAATTTAATGGATAGCATTCCCATTTGCAGTTCAATGCTCAAATGCAACAAAAATAATCCATTTTTGAAAGGAACAATCATATGTAATGAAAAAAATGAATTATATAAACTATGTTAGGAAGATAAAAAGACAGTCTGCAGCTAAAGAAAGTAATGTTGTTTATCTGGTGGGTTTTAGAAGAACATTAAGTTTTAGAAGCTTCTTCTGATAAATCAGACATTGAATTAAGACAAATCCTATTCCTAACTAGATTGATGACATGCAGCAATAAATGAAAAACATCTGGAATTGACCAATCAAAAGGGTGCTGTCTTCCATCAGAACAACACCAGACTTTGTACAACTTAACTGGCATGCCCTACATGATCACCTTACACCTTACACCTTACCACTTATTTTGATTCTTATCTAATTAAAGTAATGGGAAGAATTGCAGTCCTCTGGAAACCTATAAAAACAGTTGGATCACCTGTTCGCTTAGAAAGATAATATTTTTTGGGAGGGTAGACTTAGGAAACTGCATCAAAGATCAAGTAAGATAATGGAAGAAAACAGCACATATGCTCTTGAATAAATCTATGAGTAAATATCTATTTGAAATTGACTTAAAAAGTGCAAAGCTTTTATTCTGAATAAAACAAAAGCTTTTACATATATACATATACAAAATATATATATATATATATATATATATACACATTATTTTATAGATAAACCAAAATATATTAAATAATTGTCAGACAATCCAATTATATATATATATATATATATATATATATATATATATATATATATATATATATATATGTGTGTGTATATTTATGCATCATATATTCCTTAAATAATTTAGACATATCATGTTAACCCCCTGAAGATGGTCTCATATGAGACTGAAAGTACTTGGGAAAATAAAAATTATTTGAAAGAAAATTTTCTTATTTTTCTTAATCAATGTTCTAAGACTACCAAGAAATATATATATATATATATATATATATATATTTTAAGCATTTCACCCCAAGCAAGGCAGGATGCCACTAGTATGCAGGAGTTACAGAGTGTGAGTGAGAGTAAAGAAGTGTGATGGAAGAAAGGATGAAGAGAGGGGCAGGGGATAGTTCAGGACATCTAGATATGTCAAGTGACATTACATTTGAATAGTTAGAGGCTATTACGAAAACAAGTAATAGGAAAGGAATTCCACAGATGGGAGGTGTGAGACATGAAGATATTGGAGTAGAAGAGACAAGCAAATTTAACCGTTTTGAAAGCAAAAGGGTGGGAGGTGATGCCAGCTTAGTAGCATGCTTAAATTCATGCAATCTGGGAACTAGCGGTAGTAGCTTGTTGGAGCAGTTATCATGAAAGTATTTGTAGAAAAGACGGAGGGAGATGATGGTATGTAGTGAGAGAGCGACTGAAGACAAGATGCCAGATCAGGACCAACCACATTGCATATCAGTCTCTGGATCTTGTCAAGGACCTTAAGGTGAACAGTGGGGACACCAGACCGTATATGTCAGTAGTCTTCCATGCAAGGGCAAATGGTTGATTTGTAGATTTGAAGGATGGACTCAGGTGAGAAAAACTTTTTGGCACAACACAGGGAACCAACTTTCCTTGCTTGATGAAGCTATTGATTCAATGTAATTGTTCCATCTCATGTCAGTGAACAGTGTGAGACCAAGCAGTCATAAAGAGGTGCTCTCGTGGAGTTGAGCATCAGACATTCTAATGGGTGGCAGGGATAGTTCCCTGTGGTGATTAATAGAGAGCAGTTTTGTTTCAGAGGCATTAAAGTTAACCAGCCAATTCCTG
Organism: Acanthosepion pharaonis; assembly: GCA_903632075.3. Lineage (NCBI taxonomy): Eukaryota > Metazoa > Mollusca > Cephalopoda > Sepiida > Sepiidae > Acanthosepion > Acanthosepion pharaonis. The sequence goes on from CAHIKZ030001113.1 coordinate 4,089,285, forward strand.
TCCCAGTCTACAACTGATTGGAGGTACTTTTTGAGACTAATGGCCAGGTTTTGTCAGCAAGATTTGCTATTGAGGCAGGAGTAAATAGTAGTGTCATCAGCATAAATGCCTACTTGGGAACTGATGACATTGGGGAGATCGTTAAGGAAGATAAGGAACAGAGTAGGTCCTAGGATAGAGCCTTGGGGAACACCTGCGTTCGTGGGAAAGGAACTGGTGGAGAATCCATTAAGGACGAACTTCATTACATGGTTTGACAGGAATGATTGTATTAAGTCAAATAATCAACCTGAAATTCTGTATACCTTAATCTTATGAAAGAGGCTGGCATGTCAGACCCTATCAAACACTTTAGAGATATATAGAGCCATGGCACGAGCTTCTTTGTTATTGTAGAGTGATTAGTAAACAATTTTACTTATGGCCATGAGTACATCAACTGTAAAACAGGCAAAGCAAAAACCATATTGTTTATCAGAGAGTAGATCATGGGATATAAGGTGATTAACCACCGGTGTTGATTAAAGCCTCGAAGACTTTGCCAAAGTGTGGTAGGAGACTGATGGGACAGTAGTTAGATGGGTCAGAAGAGTCTCCAGAGTTCTTAAAGACAGGTACAATAGATGAGGACTTCCAAGAGGCTGGGAAGCAAGATTCATTGAGGCAGTAGTTATATAATTTGAAGAAGGCAGGAGCCAGTTCAGGAGCACATTTCTTCATGACAATGGCTGGTATCCCATCACCACCACTAGCCTTATGTGAGTCTCATGATGTCCCATACCAATGATGAGGTTATCTGCAACTCACTCAATAGAGCCTCGGTTCTAGGCAGGAAATCAAAAGTAGGTACATCGGATGAGTTGAGCATTGAGTTAGAAGAGAATTTCCAAGCAGCTGAGGGGATCAGGACCTCAAATTGGTTGAACGAAGGAGGTATTGAAGGGTTGCTGTTGTTAATTACACTCTTGCAGAGATGCCAGTAATCCTTGGAGTAGAATTTGTGAGATGCAATACGTTGTTTCATTCTATCAGCAAATAATGACTTTGCTTCATTGAGGACATGCTTGCACTCATTACGGGCTGAGACCAAGAGATTTCTGCTGCAATCTGACATGTCACTATGGAAGAAGTGATTCCTATGGGCAATGGCAACTGAGAAAGCAGCAGAGAACCAAGGGGAAGAGTGCAGTTTAACCATATATTTCCTAGCAGGGATGAAAGCTTTTACCCAGGAGGAGACCTCAGAAGCACATTCTTAGACAGGGAGCTTAAAGATCACATCCCAGGGGACATCGCGAAGGAAATTTCGGAACAAGTCCCAGTCTGCTCATTGATAACAGAAAGATGTTCTGTTGGTAGGAGCTTCTTTGCTGGCGGTGGAGTTAAAGGAGATGTTGACAGACACTACAGCATGATCAGAGTTGCTGAGAGGGAAGAGCTGCAAGGCATGACAGGACTCAGGGATGGAGGTGAAATAGAGATTGAGAAGTGAAGCCTTACCACCTAGGTTGTTGGGGAAACATGTGAGAAAGTCAACTATTTGAATGAGGGATTGAGAAATAGAAAAGTTAAGGGCAAGGTCAGTTATAGTTTTTAAGCCACTTGGTATGGTGGGCATTAAAGTCCCTGAACACGAATATATGAGCAAATGAATAGAGAAAGATAGCCTTGTCTATATTTTCAGAAATGCAATTTTGAGTACACCACAGTTTTGGGAGGATGGAAGGTGATAAAGGAAGAAGAGGTAGCTTACAGCATTAAGGAGAGATAGGCGGAGACACAAGTATGAGTGGTCTGGAGATTCGAAAGAGAGCTCTCTAGCCAGTGGGAGATGGTCTTTGACATATATTCCAAGGCCATGCATGTGGGTTTGAGAGTCTTTTCTAAGAAGAGGTTGGTAACAGGGGATTGAGAGGTCAGAGGAAGGGATAAATGAGTTGAGGTTGGTCTCACAGAGAGCTAGTATATCGGGAGATATTCTCAATGAAGAGTGATTCCCACTACAGAAGTTGGTTTGGGTGCCATGGACATTAGGAAAGGAAATGTTGAAGGGTTTAGGTGATTTTTCAAGAACCGATTTATGTTTGCTTTTTGGATCGTTATTTGTCATGTTGGAGATTTAGAAAGTGAAAATGAAAAGACCTGAAGTAGAAGTAGCAGACGGTCATTGACCGTGATGCAGGGAGAAAGAAACTGGTGCAGCCTGCAACATAATGTGGCATCAAGGATGCCCACCAGAGGTGAATGCAGGGACACCCACCCATGATATATATATTGCTCATTTGAGAAGAGAGTGTGGCTAACACAAAACAGTTTTAATCTGTTCTCTTTCTATCTGAATAACTCAAAGGGTTTTCAGTGATTCTTACAACAATTGGTGTCCAGATGGCTAAACATCTTATCTGAAAACCTGGAAAAAAGAAACTTAATTAGTTTAATCATTTTTAGATATTAAACATTTTATGGATGGACAATTATGCTTTTGCAGTACATATATATATATACATATATATATATATATATATATATATATATATATATATTTGGTTGGATTGATGTGAGTTTGTGACCCTGGGTTTCATGCTTTTACGATCGTCAGCAGACAAACTGATTAATTTTTTTTAAATTTTGGGTTTATGTAGATTGCGTGTATTCGTGTTATTATTGGAGTGGGGGGAATCGTCATCATAATGTCATCGTGCTAACGCAAACATAGATGTATGTTCATATGCCCGATGAGGTCACAAACTCACATCAATCCAACCAAATATGTTAGCTCTATCTCTGATATTGAGCGTTTTCTAATAAGTACCACGCATATAATATATAAATAATTATATATATATATATTTATTTATATACACACACTTTTCACATATATATATATATATATATAAAAGATGATATTTTGTTATTTTGCCATAAAAGATTGCATTAATGTTGCATAGTAATCTTCTATCACAAAACAAAAATAACAAAATATCATCTTTGATGGTGGATATCTTTGTTTCATGTCTGTATAACCACTCTGAGGATGGCACATGTGAGCTGAGAGCTTAGGACCAACTTAATAAAAAATATCCAAATGTTGGACAATTTTTGTCTTTACTTTCACCAGAAATTAAAACAAACATTCGAACCACTGATGATCAGACATAATAGACATTCATTTTCTGTTATCTTACTTATTATAAAACGCAGATTGTGTGTGTGTGTGTCTGTACGTTTATATATTGGATCGGATTTCCTACATTTTTCAACCGATTTCAACAAAACTTCACAGGACTACGTAAAATTACCTTGCGTTGGTTCTGACAGCGCCAAAAATTGGAAAAACAATTGTTTTTGCACAAAATCAATTTGAAAACACAATTAAGAGGCATTAATGAAAGGGAGACATCTCATATCGAGTTATACTTATTAATATCGAGTTATACTTATTATAAAACCCAGGTTGATTGTTTGTGTGTGTGTGTGTGTGTTCGTTTATATATGGGATCGGATTTCCTACATTTTTCAACTGATTTCAACAAAACTTCACTTTTTTTTTGGCAGGTAGTGTTTCTTATTGTCTTGCACACTTTTTTCTTTTATTTTTACATTCAGAATGCTTTAAAATTCCATTTACAAGACAATTGTTTATAATAAAATTCTATTCAATTGGTAGACTCATAACGATTGAAAACAATGTTTTTGTTTGAGTTTGGGTTTGACCAATTCGTAAAAAAAAAAAAAAAAACTAATTAAGACATGCATGTCCGTCAACCTTAAACAATAATCTTTGTCAATTTTATTTTTCAATGATGGTCGATACTTGATCTAGTACTTTATCGGCAACGCCGGACTCTACTGCTAGTATTTAATAATACATGATTTTATATATATATATATATATATATATAAAACAACAAATATATTTCACTAAAAAACAGGCAACCAGTGTGTGTGTGTATGTGTGTGTGTATGTATGTAACCATATATTTAATATTTATTTATTATATGCACACACATCCACAAGCCAGTAATTTGGGCATGTCAATATGGTGTAATGGTTAGCAAGCTTGTCTCACTAGATCAGTTTTGACTGAATAGTGAGTTTGATTCTCACTGGGTGTCTCATACTTTTGAGTTTGTGCCACATCTAAGCAATGCTTAGAAAATCACCATACATAGCCCAGCGCTGAATGCACATGCACATATATAAATTTAGGGAGAAAGACACAGAAAGAGATACCTGCATATGCAGTACTGAACACACAAACACTGTATTTACACTATTTATATTCAACCTATTCTTGTCATTTTTGTTGTTGTCATCACAACATTTCAGTCATTGTGCTCTTCGGCCTTCATCAGTCTTGGCTGGAACATTGTGATAACAACAAAGATGATGACAATAGTTTGAATGTAAATAAAGTAAATAATAATAACTCCTCATCCCAGAAATTCAGACAGAAACACTGACACACACACACACATAATACAAGTTCAGCCTCCACACATAAACACAAATATATATTTATATATAAACTTTTTAATTTTCTGTATTACTTGTTTTTCAGTAGCCTTAAATTCTTTCTTTAATTCTCCATGTTTTTTCTATATAAGGTGAAAAGTCAGTTGTTTCCCTTATCCATTCAGACTTAGTGGAGCCAAACTTTAGTATCTAACTGTAACATTTCACACTTTATACTGACAACTGTATCAGTCTTTGAGATCCATCTGTTGAAATTACTGCATATTGATTGTCTCCAGGCGCTTTATTGGTGTTGCTGCTACTGCTGTTTGCGGTAGTAACAGTGAAGTGGTCATCTTAATCACTTAACTTTCTCTTCTACATTGGAAAGGATTGGATGTTTGCAGGCACTACTTTTCTCAAAATGCAATTTATCATTTTATTTGTAATTCTTTTTGTGTTCTTTCATTGACACATCCAATCTATCATATGTTGCAGTTCAATGATTTATTCCTTGACTTGAGTTTGAAGTTCAAAAATTTGACAATACCATGTGGCTTTCTATGTAAGTATTAATACACTTAAACTGAGTGATGGAAATGGTTTGCTTTTATCAACTTATAATGCTGATCTGTATTTTCATTTCAATTCCAAAAAGGACTGCCTTACTGAGCACCAAAAACATTGAGATGTATACATAAAAATTTTAACTATAATAATTTTGCCAAAATGTATGACAACTCACATATTTCAAAAAACATGGTGGAGTAATGGATAGTCACTCAGATTGAGGAATCTGAGAGCCGAGATCAAATTCAAGTCGAATCCATTGCATTCACTTATGTGCTAATACCCTTGGGAAATGTATGAATCCTCTTCTTCTCCCCCCAGCTATGGGTAAATAGCAGGACAGACCGGGTTCTGTAGCCTTGGATAGCAATTGGTCTACCATAGAAAGAAATAGCAACCTACTGTGGGAAAAATTCTGCCTCGTCAGTCATGTATCAAAAGATACATTATCGCCTAAGTGTGTATCACGCATGGCACATAACTGATTGACCAGTGTTCAAGCCCATGTAAGAACCCAATATTTTGAATGCTGATTGTCATGGCAATATTAGGTGATGTAATTTTTAATCTAAGTTTTGTTTGAGCAATTATTGGATCTCAATCTGAATGTTTGTAGTGAGAGAAAAATAAAAAATTCACAATTTCAAAAAAAAAAATGGAGAAAACTACAGAACCATTTTGGTTTGCCATAAAGAAAAACAAAAAGATATAAAATAAAAAGAAATAAATAAGAGAAAAAAGGTCATCATTCCTAAATGTAGGTGAATAATAAAAGGGAGTGTCAAATGAATCACACCTGTGAACGAATCAGAAAGCAAGAGACAATTCTGAAATTAGTTCCTTTGTTTCAGAAAAGTGTACAAACACAGAGGCAACCAAGCAAAAGAACCAGAGAGTCAATTAAATCATTTTGTCTGTTCTTCCATGCTTTACGTTACCAGGACGCTTAAATCCCACAGATTCAAAAGAATTACTATCCATGGAATACATAAATACATAATCATTTACAAGGACTCTCTCTCTCTCTAAAGAACTTAGACATTCAACATGAAAACTTTCTGATATGAAATTATGAACTCTTTAAATATTGTATATTTTAAGAGATATAAAATTTTATCAGTATATGAAAAATATATCTTTGTAATAATTATCTTTGCATTCATTTTTAATAAGCCAAAAATTGGTGTATATTGGGACTAAGGACATAAATAAGGACTAAATACAACCACCTGTAAAAACACATAAACCATACATAAACATTGAAAACTAGGAGAAAATCATTTGATGCTGATCAGAACTTAAGACAAGTGTTACTGAGTGAATAGGGCTATTAAATTTATAATGTAAATACATTGCTAAGGATTTTGCTCTAAAAATTCATTATAAAGCAAAAAGAAATGAATTTTAGTAATCAGGTATCACTGATGAAATAAAGTTGCTATAAGTATGATGTAAATATATTACTAATGGTTTTTACTATTGAAAAGTATTGTAAATAATTTTACTATTAAAATATGTTTAAAAAAATTAAATTTTCAGTCATCAGGAATTAAGGAAATCTTATGTTTATTATGTCTTATGTATGTCTTCATTTGTTCGACTTGTATGTTATCAACCTTTGATCAAAAGAATTCAATTATTCAAGTTGTCTTATACAAGCTATGACTATATTATAATTTATCTGATCAAGACAGTCTTTCTTCTTTCATATCAATATCAATGTGGTTTGTTTCACTTGTAGATGGTTTCTATTTGCTTCCAGCTGAAACGCTGTTTCTACTGAGATGATTAATTTATGAAGTCTTGTTATGATCAGATCTCCCATATCGTATGCTTCTGGTTAGAGATGGAATGCCTGCAAGATTGTCTTGTTACTCAAATTGGAACAAAAAAGAAAAGGTATTCATTATGAGAAAGCTTGGAAATGGCTCAGCTTAACGTGAGAGTATTTTTGGTTCCATATCCAAACTGACCAAGATTTGTAATTAGCACCAGTTCAGGCATTGAAATTTCCAACTTCTTGTCTGTAAAATTTCTTCAGAGCGTGACATTGATTTTGTCTTCTTCTTTCATAGACTGAAATGGAGGCGTGTGGACATGACAGATTTGACAGTCTGATCAGTTGTATGGAATCACAGACACAGAGTCCTTTCATTTCCTGCCTTCTGAAGATCTATCCTTTTCATCATTTTCACAGTTTTCTCAATTCTGAAACTGGTGACTATATATGGGGGAATACTGAAAAGTTCTTATCCTGATCAAAGGATTAAGAAATCTAATGTTTGGTCAGATTTTGAGAAGTAAATTAGGCTTGGAGCTTTTCAGCATTTATAAAAATTTAGTGTTGGTCTAGTGACTGAATGTCTGGGAACTGATGTTCAAAATTTATATTCAGATGGCAATGGTAAAATGAATTAATTCCATACTGGAAACATTTGGTAATCATTGACTGAACACTTAATGTGTCTGTTGCTTGAATTTTATAATCGTAATGGTGAAATTAACCATTTCCTTCCAAGGAAACATATGACATTCATTGATATAACGTTTAGCATTATTGTAAGTTGAAATTATCTGTTAAAACAGTTTTTCAAGACAACAGACTTCCCAAGTCCACAAACTGTTATGACACCTAGTAGTAATCAAAGTTTCCATCCTAACATTTTGTTTAAATTCGTGTGGAAAGTCAGTGTCTTGATTATGGTGTAGGGAGACCACAGTTGTTTTCCCTTGGGTTGAGCTCATAGGAGTTTTGGCCCCTTCTAGAGAGTAGAACTCTTCTGTCCTTTTTCTCTTTGCTTCCATTCTTGGAGGAACGGCCTCTTTACCTTCTTGACCATCAGGGTGTCCACACACATGGAAACTGGTCAACATGTGCATGGCCTAGCGAAAGAAAAAGGTACTTTCTATTCACTTATCTGCAGATGATCAAAGGCCATAAAGTTAGTATGTTATTTCTTTGTTCTCTTTCTGTAAACCTCCTCGTTCCTTTGTGACAATATGGACAATCATTTGTTTTGGGACATGTGTAAATCTTTTGAATATATGTACGTAAGTTGTTTGCCTTATTAAATGTTTTGTTTGTTACGCTCACGTATTTCGTCTTTCTATGTTCGTATTCAGTGTTAGTGTATCAGTGGCTACACTAATGCTAATATTAGTATCGGTGTGCTACTGGAAGGCTAAAACATGTTATTCCTCCTAACACAAAAGAGCCGGTAAACTCTGTGTGGCAGATACCACCCATACTAATAATGGCATTATTTTCTCTGCTTGCCACATTTCTTATTCATTTTGAAAGTTTTCAGGGAAAGTGTATTTTTTTTTTTTATTTGGTACATTTCTTTGTGATTCTGTAGTACTGGTCTATGTGAGCTGATGAAGGAAAGTCTTCTGTAAGATTGAGAGAATGCATTTGCTTAAATCCATTTTTAATCATTGATCAAATCTTTGTATGAAAACAGTTTTACAGGAAATTAGACTTCTCAAGTTAACTAACAGTTATAGATCCTTCTAATATTGATAGGAGATTCCATCTAAACCTTTTGCTTTTGGTAGTCTGTAAAGTCAACAGCTTGATTATATCATTATTTTCTCTTCTAGCTCCATTGTTTTCTTGCTGTCATTCAAAGAATTTTAAGTGATGTCTTTATTTTCATTTGTGATTGTGGACTCCCAGTATATAGGGTCTGATGAAGGAGCATCTTCTTTCAGAATTATAGGATTAATTCATTTGAATTGAAGAGGCAGTTTCATGCCATAAGTTCCTACAACATTTGGATATTAGGTAAGGTATCATTCATTTGAAACCGTAATTTAAGCATTTATCTGAGAAAACATTTGTATACAGATTTCTGAAGGAGTTGCCTGCCATGCATGACATTCATATGAAAAATAATGAGAAGGAGGATAAATTCACCTCTACCAAAAGATTAATTCAGGATTTATTCTCCTGTTTTTTCTTCTGTGATATGCCATGTCTGTTCAGAATGTAGGTGATCATTGCTCTCCACAATTTTTTTATGTCTTTGGATAACAACTTTTCAAACTTTCGCTTCATCATTTTGAATACTCCACCTTTCTTACATATATATATATATATATATATATATATATATATATATATAATTTTATTATGATAGATTATAATAAAAATGTTGAAATAGCAACACAAAAGCACTCATGTTTCAATACTTTCATTGCACTTCTTCATATGATTTGTAAGTAACTGGTGATTAAATGATTTTTAAGAAAATTTCAAAAGCAAACTGTTACCTCTTTTTTGAAAGATAAATCTAGGGGTGGGGAAAAAGTAAGCTCATAGGGTGGAGGTGAGTGAATTATTTTTTCATACGATTTCAAACTGGAACATAGACATACTGATATCTAAATTTTTATATAACAAACACAATTTTAAAGGAAAAAGCTATGACAAAGTGGAAAAAGAATTTGTCCTCACACACACACATATATATATATATATATGATTAATACAAATTAATGTAATTTGTCACTTAGCTGATTGATGTTATATTCAGCTTCATCTGCACATCAACTCTAGAGTTTCATAGATTAAATCTTTGGCAATTGTTCAATATTCTCTTCAGGAGGTTTCGGTGCCATATTTATGGGTAAAAGTGCTCAATAGCAAGGATAGCAAATGTGTAAATATAAAAGTACACACAGAGGTCAAGAGTATTCCTAAGCAGTCACCCATCTAGGTACTAATAAGGATTGATATTGCTTAACTTTGGTGATCATACAAGAACTGGTGTTTCACCATAAGCCCCACAACTTTTAACAGCTTATGAACCTCAAAATCTCTGAAGATGTTGGGCAATTTCTATAGAAACGTTAAATAAGCTATAACAAAAAATCTTTTCTGTGTATTCAACCAGATAGATAGATAGATAGAAAAATGATAGATATATAGTTATTGATATCAACATTGCACTGCAGTGTTGGTTTCTATGTCCACACTCTATATATCTATACCTGGTCTATCTCCAATATTAAGTATATATCTCCCATAAATATAGTAAATTTTTAACAATGTACACATATATTATCAGCACAATGAAAATGTAGGCAAAAACAGCATAACATATATTTTTATTGAATGTCTCAGTACTTTTATTCTCTTCATCAGCCAAAGATTTATATTGATTTAATTTTTAAGTTCAAATGCAAAGGGCAATATAAGCTTGTAATGGACAATAATTCAAAATTTTTAGTAAGTATATAGTAGTATTTAGTAGTATAGTTTGAATAAAATTTCATTAGAAACGAAGGAATGAATAGTAAACTGCGATGTGATATCAGTCCTCCTACATGGCAGTGAATGACAAGACTTGAAGCAACATAAATGTGGTTCTACAAAAGGATGCTGAGAATACCATGAATTGAACATGTGAGCACCAACAATTTTTTAGTGAAAATGGAAACAAAAAGGACACATATTTAAAAGCCAAAAGAAATAACTGAAATAACTAGGGCATATAATGATGAAAGAGGACTTGGAAAATTTCACAGGACAGGATTGAAGGCATGAAGGACAGAGTAAAACAATATATAATATACCAAGCAGGCATAGCAGAACAGGATTTAGTAGAGACTTCAAAAATACAAAATTTATTAAGTACAAACAACAGGAGGTTGTGTAAAGTCATGATCATTAATGTCCTGAAGGGACATAGAACATAGAAGAAGAAAAAGAAATGACAGTTATTATAATTCTGCACAACTATAATTACATCTTCAAGGTTGCCATATATGATTTAACGTATTTATCTCAATGAAGCTCTTTTTTTTAACAATCCCAAATCCCCACCCTGTCAGCTGGGGCTTCAGAATATGCTGACTCCACCTCTACAGAGTGGTAAGACCCCTCTGCAATGAGACCACCTGTTTGCCATGGGTGGTGACCTGTAATGTCTAGGGACAGGATCATGGTGGTTGAGGGCTTCAGGATTCATGTTTAATTACTTCTAATTCCCAACAGACCACTTTAGCCCTTACTTGATCTGGATGGGCAGCTGGGGAGGCCCAATCCAATCAATAAGCTGGTCTTGACAAGCCCTAGCACCTATAACTATATCAATTTATGGAGTACTTTAGAACTAAATACAATACCCCAAATATATATCAGGATAAAATACCATCTCTATTTAATTTATAGATATTAGAAGGTGATGAATGAGGGTCAGTCGCTTCAAAAAGATCTGGATTAGACATGCCAGTATGTATACTTATTTGGGAAGTGCAACAAATAGTTTAACGGAGTCTCTCTTGAATATGAGTATACTGGCTTGTGTAGCCCTGGCCTGTCAAGGCAACTGGGTTTCCTCCTTAATATGTTCCAATGTCAGGCCTCAAGGTAGATTGGGAGCACAGGCAATGAATCTTAATACACAAAAATTATGAATAATCAAAATAAAAAGCCCAAAAGATGTATTTCAGATTCTGATTCAGGAAAATAAATTAATATGGAATTTCCAAGATTTTTTGTGCTCACATCTCTAGAAGAAACTCTGCTGGTAAAACTGTCCCCTTTCTTGATTGAAAAGGTACCAACTATCCAGTAGGACTAATCCCAAAATTGTTAGAAAGTTGAGAAATGGCAATTTGTTGGTTGAGGTGGAACAGAGGAAACACAGAAAAAATATAATAAAGTTGAAGACGTTTTATAATATCAAAATTAAAATCTTCCCTCATGTAAGACTGAATACTTTTAATGGATTCATTAGAAGTAAAGAGTTTTCTCTGGCCACACCTGAGGAAATTAAATCTGCCTTAGGAAGCCAAGCAATCAGCCATTATCATGGAATCTCAATTAAAAGAAAAGAGGAAACAATTATAGCTGACACATATATCCTTACTTTTAGCACACCTACAATCCCCCCACCACTAAATAAGAAAAGGATATAATATTGAGCCAATGGAACTATATATCCCTGCTTTACTAAGATGGTTTAGGTGCCAAAAATTTGGACCTTGTAGGGATAGCTGCAGGCATCACGCAACATGTGAAAAATGTGGCCAAAGGGATTCAGACCATTCAGAAGAAGAATGCCACAATGAAATAAAATGTGCTAATTGCCAGGAAAGCCATCCAGCATACTCAAGAACATGCAATTTCTGGAAAAAGGAAAGGGAAATTATCAAAGTAAAATATAAAAGAAACCTCTCATTTTCAGAATCAAGACAAGTCGTAAAAGGTTACATGAAAGCCTCTTCCTATGCAAAAATAACGAAAAATAAGACTACAAATAATGCTCATCAGCCTTATAAATATAAAGAAGCTCATACACTGGATCTGCAAATTTCAAATTTACCTAAAACTTCTATATTTCAAGGAAAGGGTGCAAGCTGAAGCACAAAAGAGAGATTATACAACATGAACATACTAATGAAACATCTCCACATTTATGGCACACTAAACTGGCACTACAGTAGTATATAAAGATAAAATCATGCCTAACTAACCCAGCCTACAGCAGTATCTTCAAACCAAATTATTTTCCAAAAAAAGATAATTCTACACAACCTTATAGACTCAGGATGAAATCCATTGTTGAAGAGTTTAGCACCACACTCTCAAATATACAAGAAATGACTCCAGCCAGTATTCCACCATGGACTATCAAGCAACCCAAAGTTCTGCTAGAATTAGATTATCTCCCCAAACAAAAAATGTACCCTCTCACATTCCAGGATAAGTTTCAGAACATATTGGCAAACTTCCCTAAACATTCACCCATCTATACAGATGGGTCAAAATGTGAGGACAAGATAGGATGTGCAGCAGTGAGCCAAAATATTACTAGAAAAAAAGGTGCCTCCCAAAGGGAAGCTCTATTTTCACTGCAGAGTATTATACAATCAAGCTAGCTCTCAACATTATGTCAGAGAGCAAACAAAAACATTTTCTAATTTTTTTGGACTCACTATCTGTCCTATTGGCTTTGAAGAAAAAATCCAACAACCCACTTATCATGAAAATATTATGCAAAATGATCACTATTAACATGCATAAAGACATCAAACTATACTAGATTCTTAACCACATTGGAGTTAAAGGGAATAATGAAGCAGACCTAGCAGCCAAGTTGGCTTTAGATGTCAGTGTGGATACAAGAACCAAAATCCTATACACACATTTTAAGGAGGTTATTAATAAATACATTCAAAAGGAATGGCATCAGTACTGGGATGATAACCTACACAATAAACTCTTCACAATTCAGCACAAACTAGGAGAATTAAAGTCAGCTCCCAGAAAATAACCCAATCTTACTTACTACACAAAGAAGATCAACCAGCATGCCAAGCATATACTATTAAACATATATTAACTGAGTGCTCAGATCTTTCTCTCTCAAGACAAAAATATTATTATATAAACAATGTATACGAGATGTTTGGGAAAGTAAAAGTGGATAATATAATATTTCCCAAAGCAGTAGAAATCTATCAAAAATTATAAATCAAATAAGAATGTCAAACTTAATTTCTCTACAAACCATGTATCTGAAAAGAATACATCAATGAAAGCAAACTCTTGACAATAGCCGTCTTTACAAAAGTATCAATGGAACCAGATCTAAAAACTGTTTCCTTACAAAGAATATATATTCTGTTCATATAAATCTATTGTGAAAATCTTGTCAGCATTAAATAACCCATTGAGATTGATATGCCAAAAACCAAACCAAATATAAATCCTTCTTCAATAGCTATATATATATATATTTATTACAGAAAAAAAACAAAAATTACCTCAACATAGAGATAGTCTATTTCAAGCCATTCTGTACACGGTTATCATCACCCTCTAAGTGTCTGTATTGGAGCATTGTTTTATAAAAAATACATATGCTCTGTTAAAATAAAAACATCAAGCTCTCTGTGGATCAGTTTTAATAATTAATATTACTAGGATCTATCCGGATTATATACCAATGGATCGATTACCTGTACTATATATATAGCACAACTATCAATGGCTTCTAAACAGTTCCATCCTCCCAATTTTACTCACCAGGCTTGGGTCAACCTGTAGTTAGGTTTTCAAAGTTGCCACACATTATGATTGTGTCCCAAGACTAATAACATGGTTGTGCTAGCATAGTCACAAATCATTATGAATGAATGTTTAAGCTTACTGGTGTTGTTCAAATTGTTGTTCATGCAGATTATGCATTCTCTCCCAGAATCTGTAACTATGGTCCACTCAGCATAGTTGCAGTATAAACAGCACTTGGGCTCCCTGTGTGTTGAACAAACACAAATGTGGCTGAGCAGGTGTCTGTGACAGGGATTGGATAGCCGTCCCAGCAGAGGGATGTGCTCAGAAAACAAGAATAGCCAGCCATTATATAAGCATTACTTCCTCCTTCTAACTGGTAATAACTTGCTCTGGATAATTAAATTCTCTGTTTTCAATTAGTCAATGTCAATGTTTTCAGACTATAAGAAGATTCTGTGACATCTTGAGATTTCCTTGTAACTTTCTCCCAGAGAAATCAAGCCACAGGAGAAATACTATTTACTGAGCTTGTAATATCATAACTTAATGGGTGTCTTTCTCTGATACCATTTATATTATTAACTAATGTCAATAATTTATTTGGTTTTGCAATTTGTATGCCTTTCATGATAATGGATCTTATGCTTGTATTTATTTATTAGAAAATACATTAGTACACATGCTTTCCATACTTGTTAATGTCATTTCAATGAATTAGCTGTATGACTTGATTATTATTATCTTTTGAAAAGGCCTCCATTGCTTTTCGAATTCCAGTCTGTTTATCAAATTCTTTCATGTTTAAAAAGTTGTATCACAAGGAAAAAACTTATTGTTTGACAAACAATATTAAGGAATGATGAATTTTGTTAAAAAAAAAAAAAACACAAGTAGAAAATTTAAGCAATGTTAATCTTTGTCAGATTTAACTTGTAACAAAAATAAGTTTATGTTTTCTAAGTCTGAGCTGAAGCTGAGAAATAAGTAAATAGTTTATAAAGTCCCCCAAAAATGGAAAATTTAATGAGAAACAAAAAAAAAGAGTGACAGTCTGTTCTTCTTCTTTATGGCAGTGAATGCTGGACAATCTACTGACAGGCCAATCAATAAATTCAGGTGTTCCCCAAAGGTTTGCTTCTCAATCCAACCCTTTCTCTACTTTACATGAATGATCTGCCAAAATGTATAGTGTTTGGGAATATCTATGTTGTTGACACAATGGTATATGGGCGCACCTCTCAAACCTTCAATGACCAGAGCTTGACAGCTAATCTTTCCTCTGACTGAGCTCAGCTCAGTAGGGGAAAAATTGGCTGCTCAAATTCAATGAATCAAAAACCACCTTCATATTCCATTGGTGAGATGTATGCTTCACTCAAGCAGCTCCCTCCTATTGTGGAACCAACTCCCAAGAAGATGCTTCCCTAATCACTACAATATTAACCTGTTCAAGTCTATGGTTAACCATTAATATCTCCATATATCCCCATAAACTGTGTCTCTTACTCTGTAATCTTCTACCTTGAGTGGCTCTTGAGCTTTTTACAGGGTGAGAATAATTGTAAAAAAAAAGATGAAATTTGAGGCAACAGAAATTTAGTTCCTGTCTATATTTCTGAGATGAGGTATTATGTACACTATTTACATTGTTCGGACTATCATCCTCATCTTTGTTGCCATATTTATCAGAACATTTTGGCCGTTGTATGCTCCGGCCTTCTTCAGGTGGTTGGAATGTTGAACTGAACCTTTTATTTCACTCGCTGGGGTAGACTGTTCTAGTTCCACGTGCCATGTTTAATGGATGTAAGTTATCAGTTATCTCCTGTTAATTCACCTCTGCATATCTGTTTGGTGTTGTAAGCAGCGGATGATCCCTTTCTTTATGCTGTATGGATGGTGGGAGTTGAAATTGAGATACTGTCTGGTGAATCCATAGATTTTTCAGATTGTTATCTTCATCATTTAATAGATATTTCAGCTGGTATAGTCTTCAGGCTTCCATCATTGTCTCTAGTTTATTTCACATTTTGCAACTGCTGTCTTCATTTTTATTGCTTTTAACAAGATATTTTAGTTTTTCCTCATTGTCTGAAGAATTGAGTTATTTCAAGTATTTTGGAACCTTTTCTTTTCACCTTTGTTATTTTTAACAAGGCATTTCAGCAAAAATATTTTTCATCAGTCTTCTTTGTCAGAATATGACAGTAATATATTTACCTTAATTGATATATTTTGAAAACTGTCTTCATTTTTATTGGTTTTAATGGAGCATTTCCGCTGATACCATTTTGGCACATCTCCATTATCTCTTGATAGATGGTCAGATATTTAAATTATTAAGTATATTATGTAGACAATAGTCTTTATCAGTTTGGCCTATTTTTAATGGCATTTTCTTTATCTCATATATTTTGTGGACTATTGTCTTCATTTTTCACATCCCATGTCAGTGCCTATTTTCAATATTTTTCATGTTGTTTTAAGTTCTGATATTAAGTAAATTTGTTATTTTTTCATCTTTGATTTTTTTAAAAAAACATTATTGACTGATGTTTTCTCTGTCTTTACTCAAGTATAGATTGCATTCAGTTTTCTTTAGTATTGACTGATTATTTTTTCATTACTTCTTTTTCATCTTCTCAAGGAGAAGAACACAGCTGAGCTAAATAACAAGACTAGTTTTTAAAATGTTATGCATTAAGTGTTAAAATAGAACATTTTGTGTGAACTTTATATCAAAGAATCAGATTTTTATTGCCCTCTTTTATGGAAAGTATTAATGACTTCATAGTGCAATAGCCTAATTTCATTTTATTTCAAATAACATTGTGTTGACTCCAACAAATTTGTGGACAGTACTCCATAAAATATATGGAACATAAAAATAGATATGTTTACAGCAGATATAAGCTAGAAACTGGCTTTCATAATAAAGATTTTCGATTAATAATTACTTTTTGCTGGTGTTTAACCATTTTGTTTTCCTTTTTCTAAAAATGACATAGGTAGCATAAGGTTTTCTTGCTGCTGAAACAGATTCTTTGATGTCAATTATTTCTTGTTTTTCAATCTGCTATTCTGATGTTATTGTCTTCACAAGCTGGAAAACAATATATTACATGGAATTATTATCAGAGTGAAAAGATGCTGGATTGTTTGTTTTGTGATAATTTTCTTTTTCACAAGAATCTCATAATTCATATTTTATTTATTTCCTTTACTTTCACTTTCACTTTTCAAAACTATGAAACTTTCCACTTATACTGTCTCTAAAATGAATCTATTCCCAGAAATGCTTTAAAATATTACTTTCTGCTTAATATATCACAACAAAAAGAATTAAATAAGTTACCATGTAATTTTATAGTAAATCCACCAAGTAATTCAAATTTTGTGAATTTACTGTAGGATAAAACACTGTATAGAAAGCAAAATGTGATCAGATTTAGTGTAGGATTATTGTACACATAAATATTAACTCAGAACCTGTTTATTTTCCTTCTTCTCTGGCAAATATAACCCCCATGAGATACTGGGATACTTCTTATATTATTAAGAACTTAGTTAAAATTGTGGAACAAAACTATAAACTTTAGACATGAAATTAATGTGCCAAAAATATATACAATATATTTGCTATTAATTCATTGCAAAAGTTCATGCCTGATTAGAAAATTTAAAACAAAATTTTACATACTTATCAAAAAATATTTATTGGTCAAGTACATAGTCTTCTTTGTTTTTAATAACTGTTTCCCATCATGCTACAAGATTGTTGATGCCATTTTTATATAAACTTTGTATTTTTTGTTGTGAGGCAGTATTTGACTAACTTTACAGAATCAATTTTTTTGTCATTTAAATTGTTCTGTAAAAACCAGGAAAAATGAAAATCCAAAAGGAGCCAAGTCAAGAGAATATGGTGGGAGCTAGAGAGTTTCCTATTTCAACTCTTTAAGCTTTTACAAGATCCGTTTTGCAACATGTTGTCTTGCATAGTTTTGGTGGAAAATGAAACCTTTTTGATTTGCCAAAATGGGATATTTTTCTAGAATAGCTCCATTGAGATTGGCAATTTGGTTGTAATACTTCTTTGCAGTTATTGTTTTGCTGACTGGAAGATGCTCAAAGTGAATTATCCCTCTGCAATTCCACCAAATGGACAGCAACACCTTCATTTGATACAAGCTCACTTTAGTCTAGGGTTGTGCACATTTGCAAGCTTGTTTTCAGCTCTGTTTGCCTCAAACATTATCATAAATTATCCATTTTCCATTTCTTGTGACAATTCTGTCCAAGAAGAACTCCTTTTCATGATGTAATAGTAAAGAAATCATTGCAGAAACATGATCAAGTTTGTTACGTTTCATCAGAGAATGTAACACCCATATGTTAAGTTTGGAAACAAACTAAAGTCTCTTCAAATAGTGAAAGACAGTTGAGATATCAATTTTCAAACTCTGCAATCTTTCCTGTCAAAATCATTAGCTTTTTCTCCATGATGACAATTTTTCATCAACATTGGAAGGTTACTCAGAGTGTGGTTGATCATTTAGGTTAAAATCATCCTGACAAAATCTGCCATTTTTGACTGTTCAAAGAGCTGGAGGACAATCCAAATGAACCTTCTGAATGTTTTTCTTATCTCATTTCCAACACTTACTCCTTTCCAAAATTCATAAAATATAACATGGCAGAAATGTAACTTTACATCTTCTATCTTTTATGCTTTCATTTTTGGGCAAAAAGTTCAACTCTAAAGGAAACAATGAAAGGTTTCAATCTAGAACATACTATAAATCAATGCCAAAACAAACACTAGTATTAAGATTCAGTCATTTTATATTAACAATGAAAATCAGACACAAACTTTGCAATGATCTGATACTTGAATAAATTAGAACTTAAATTTATTTTTAAAGTTAGTATTCAATAAATATATTACACAAAAACATCTTTTCTCTAATTATTGTGGTGTCCTCCCTCTAAAGAGTCTATGTTGGACTCTTCCACCTACTATAAGATTAGTAAGAGAGAAGGCCTTGGGAGAACAGTCAAATAGATTGAACGCTGGTTCAACTAACACACATGCTCACCAGTTATGTAATACTCTTCTGTTGTACTTACTGTTTAATATATGATATATCTGCAACACTTGTTGTTATTTCTTTAACTATTTACTTGGTCACAACACTAATATAGCAGTAAACTACATATACACTGAAATAGTTATTCAAATTACTGATCTTCAATTTCTTTAGAAAGAATAAAACTTGTTTTGATAGCTGTGTCCATCAGATAACTTTGAAACCAAAAGAAGTTTAAATAAGAATATGCTTCATATAGTTATTTTCTGATGATGATATAAATAAAGACTGAAATATTAATAAATTAAAAACAATTATTTATTGCCTCTAAGAATATTTTTGAACTTTTATCCATGTTGTGTACTGTGAGCATTAAAAGCCTAATGCTTCACTGTAAGCCAAACAGAAAGTTTATATAGTGTCCCTTTGACATAAAAATCATTTTAACGATAAAGTTAATTGGTTTTTAGTCACAGAAGAGTTAAACTCCAAATCCCATTATTCAGAGTATTGATTTGTATTGATCATATTGCCTGAACAGAAGTTTCTCTTTTCTACTATTATAAAACCGACCATGGCTTTAGGTTGTTCAACTTCACAGTCATTCCAAGGTTTTGCTTTCTTTCAAAAAGTTCCAGGCAAATGTTTATATCCAATGTTCAAAAACAAAATAACATGTCATTGATTTGATCCTTTTAGGTGATTTTCTGACAGTTTTATCAATATAAAACAAAAGTTGAAGATTTATTAAACAATATGACATGACCAATCTGTTGTTTTAGTTTACATGATGAAAGTGTAGAATATTGTTTTTCTGGTTTAACGTTTTGCTAAATAAAGACAAAACCCTTTCCATTGTATCTTGCTGTTTGAAAGTGAAATAGGAGTGATAGAAATTCTCAGAGAAACTATTTCTTACAGAAGAATCAGAAATTTTATTATAATCATTTTTACCTTTCATCCTGTAGTCTTATAAGTTTTAGCAAGGATATCATGTTTGCTATTTTCTTAAATTTAAAGCCTAGTGAAATAATCTGTCCATTGTTTTCAATTAAAAATCAGTATAAAATTAGCTCCATGTGAATTCTGCATTTAGATTAATGTATGAAAATCTTGTCGCTAAATCTTGAAAATGGAAACAAAAATTATGCTTATATCTAAAATCAGAAATAGACAGTTAAAATTAACAAAGTACATTATGAAGAAAGAGGGCTTAGTAAATTAGACACACACAGGACATGTTGAAGGCAGGAGAGACAGAGGATAGTAGTACATAACCTACCTAATGAGGTTGTGTAAATGGTTGGCAGAGCATGGGATTAGGAGAGATAAAAAGTTTACTAAGAGCTACAAAGAACAGGAAATTGTGAAAAGCCATGATTACCCACATCCAGAATGGGCATGAAATGAAAATCTTGCCCAAATATTGGCAATGTCTTGAACTTGAGCTAAAATATCTTCCGTAATTTGATAAAATGATTCAAGTTGTTTTCTTAATATTTTTAATTATAAGTCACTTATATTTTATCTGTTCTGTTCTACAACCAGTTCAAAATGCAAATTAAGTAAAATAATAAAAAGTATCACAAGTTTCAAAGAATTTCTTTTTTGTCATAATTATTATGATATAACAGTTCTTTGAAATTTTCTATAGTTTTTATAAGAATTAGTATTTGCCATAGTTTTATAAGAAGCATAACAAGAAAATTTTAATGAATATAATTATCTTCATTAAAATTATCTGTTCTTCTTCCTCATCTTGTATACTGGCATACAAAATATTTGAGTCACTTTGGTAAATTAATTACTTTTGTTAATTTTACCCCAAAATCAACAGTGATTAGTAGTATGCTTTTTGCAGTACATTTTATGATCTTTGAAGACCAGAAAACAAAATACTTCATTTTCATTAATGCTTTATGGTGGATTATAGAACATCTTACTGATAGTGATGCTAAAAAAAAAGGGAAAATTCCACCTTTCAGCTCTTCACTTAAGTTAAAAAGGAATTTTTTTTTGCAAAACATGATCTTTATTATTACAGAAAGTGCAAAACATCAAATTATGGAGTTAGTAATTAAAGTTGCTGGCTTTGGCTGAAATAATTACCTCAATTTGATGTAGCATTGAACTGAAAAATGTCCAGATTTTCTCAATGGGAATTTTTGTCTCATTCTTCTTGTCTTTAATCCCTATGCAGTTGGAGATTGCACATCTTTGTTGCAGCACTTGTTTCTTCAGTTCACACCACAATGGTCAGTTGTAATAAGATCAGAATTTTGTGCTAGCCAGTCTTCATGCTGAACATCATCATCCACATGAAATTTTTTTTGTTGTACTTGATATGTGGTAATGTACATGACATGCTGGAAAAATTCTCCATCTTCCTAATTTGACAGAAGATTAGACTGCAAACTAATATAGTTTTCATTGTTTAGGTTTCCTTCAACTTTTACATTATGTGTTCAACACAAAATTTTACCATCTTTTTTCTCTGACATCTTGTCTTATATATTCTCTTGTATTAGAATGTAACTTTATTTTGCATTCATCACTAAAAATTACTTTCTGTCACTTTCCAGCATCCTATGTTAGATGTTCTTTTGACCACTTCATTCTTCTATTCCAATGTTTTTTGTTTTTTGTTAATGATATTTTTTGTTGCAATATGCCATTCAAATTGTTTTTTTCATAATAGTCTGGATAATGTATCAACTGAAATCTCACTGTTAAGACTGCATTAACTCTTCAAATGTCTGACTCTTAATTTTGGGTTACATATGAAAACACTCACAATCTTTCTTTCCTCTCTCTTGTCTAATTCTTATGGTTTTCAAGTTTTCTTTGCACTTAAAACACATCCAGTAGTAGAAAACATCTTTTATTGATGGTTTGAACACTGTTTCTGGAAGTTTCCAGCTGGCTGGTTATTTTTCCTTGTCAATGTCACAACTGTCATCTTTGTTTCAGCAGTAATTTAGCCATGATTTTAGTGTTAAAAAGCAGTCTAATGTTTAACTACAATGACAAGCTAAGGCACCTTACACTCTTTTAATAAGATTTAACAATTCTAACTTAGAAATTTGCATATTATCATGACTTTATCATCTAACATCATTCATTGGCTCAGTAGTTCAAGCTGCTTAAAGTGGTGCATCTTCTGTTAAATGGCACCTATGAAAATGCAGCAACATTTTTTTCTAATCCTCAATGTCCACATAAACTAAAAGCACACTGATAAACAGTCTGAACTTCTTAATATAATGAATGTGTATAATCATTTTATGTAGTTTACCCAACACTTTTCATGCCAGTGTATATCACCAGATGAGTAATTAAACACAATGGATTGTTTCATTTACCAGAAACTCACTTTGAAATATATGAGCATCTTGTCATTTAAACAATTTGATCTATACCAGACACCAGGTTATATTAAAACAAATAGTAAATTCATATCCAACTGATTAATTTTTGAAAAAGAGTTCACTCTTTATATTACTTATTATTTTGATATTATCTTAATTTGAAATCATCTGCTTTGTGAATCAGACTGAGCTGTTTTATTATCAGTATGGTTGTGTATATATGAAAATGTCTTTTTGTGGATTAATAATTATGCAATATGACACAGTAATTTTGATCAGAATCTTTTTACTAGTTAAATTTCTAATGAGTAAGCATTCATACAAAACCGTTAGAATGAAAGATCAGACTAACAACAATCATAAATTGTCTATGGTGACAAGCTGGGTAACCATTTTCTACTAGGAACCTCTTTGTTTCTGCATTAATTCATAAATCGTTATATATATATATATATATATATATATATATATATAGTTTATGAAAAACTAGGTAATCCATATGGGTAAGCCTAAGGGGGATAAAATCCAGAGAGCTCAATGTAAATCCAGAGCAAATAATTTAAATAAAAACAGACCTTGTGTCCGGCGACGGCAAACAGATATATATATATATATATATATATATATATATATATATATATATATATATATATATATAATAGCTGGCCACTCACATTCAAGGTTCAAATTTTATTTTTGGAATTTTTTCAAAAAAATCGAAAATCAGCACTTCGTTCAGAAAGTAACGTCACCGCCGACCACTGCCAAGGTGCACAACACGTGTCCGGCGATGGCGAACAAATATATATATATATATATATAATAGCTGGCTACTCACATTCAAGGATACCCGTCTACTAGGGCAGCTAGCCAGTCCCTATTACAGATGATCGCTCAAGCACATTTTGTGTTTGCTCAACACTCACAGAGCCCACCTGTGGTTTATACTGTAACTATGCTGGCAGACCTTAGTTACAGTTTCTGGGAGAAAGTGTGTTATCTAGCGTGATCAACAATCTGAACAAGACCAGCACACTCAAACCCTCAGTCATGATGACTTGTGACTTCATGCTAGCACAGCTATTGATGGTCCCTCCAAGTGTTCCATGTACTCAATTTCACTCACAATGCTTGGGTCAACCCGTTGTACACTTTTCCAGGCATTTTCCAAAGTTGCCACACACTGGGCTTGACCTTGATCCAGTCCGATAACATCAAGAAATTGCCTTCCTGACAAACTGACCATGGTGAGATTCAAACCCAGGTCATATGGTCAGAAAGCGAACATTCTAACCATTTGGCCACATGCCCATACATATATATATTTAAACATATATTATTAAATATAACAGCCAATGAATGTCTATTATGTCTGATCATGAGCCATTCTAATGTTTGAATGTTTGCTTTCTGCTGAAAATAAAGACAAAAATGGTCCAACATTTGGATATTTTTTTATTAAATTGGTCCTAAGCTCTCAATTCACATGAGCCATCCTCAGACTAGTTATACAGACATGAAACAAAGATATCCACTGTCAAAGATGATATTTTGTTATTTTGATATAGAAGATTGCTATGCGACATTAACACTCATAAATTGCAGACGTAGATTGTAAGTTCAAGATGTGGTTCTATGACATCAAACCATGCGATAGAACAGAACCAATGTCTACATGCAATGTAATGTGTTGTGACTAGTTTGAAATGTTATTTTCTTGAGTGTGGTTGCTTTGTTTTAACGTAGATGGCCTCCAATATCTGAAGGTTCTTTTTACTGTGTGTATGTGTGAGTAATATTGTGTTATCAACTAATATCTGTCTAATATTATGTACATGGCTATGTTTATATATATATATATATATATATATATATATATATATATATATATGTCACTGTAAACAGCAGAAAAATTTGGTATACAGGAACATTTGTGAATAATCCAGTGAGAAGTAAAATCATTAAACAAGTCTTTACAGTTGCTGCACAATAATTACTGCCCTTTGAAAAATATTTAAGTTAGTACATATTTGTGTGTATTTATAAGAGGTTGTGTGTTTACACACAAATGCACATGCACACACACACACACACACACACACACATATATATATATATATATATAATCATTTTCCAACTTAATCAAGATGATATTCAGCCTTTCTAACCTTCTAACTTTCTGTCCTGGAGTAACATGGTGCCTCACAGGTTTCAATCACAATTTTATTTTCAACTCTTTTTTCACTGCTCTTTGGACTATCAGAGCTGAAACTCCTCTCTCACGTGCCAAACGTCTTATGGATTGAGTTGGATCTTTTCTAATTGATCTCTTTAGCTCTAAGCTGAAATGATGATGCCTCTTCTTGTTGTGACATTCTGATCCAGTTTTCCTCTCTACTGTTCCCATTTTTTTACAACTTATTCACCATTCTCTTGATGGTACTTGAGTGGACTTTGAAGATGGAAGTCAGAGTATGAATGTTGGTACCATTACTGAAGGCCTGAATGATCTTTTTCCTCTCACCATTGCTCAGTTGGAAAAACAATGGGTCTGATACATAACAATTTGAACCTGCTCTCTTTTTAGCTGAATAAATCAAAGGATTTTTCAGTGATTCTTACAAAATATGGTGTCAAGATGGCTAAATGTCTTATCTGAAAACCTGGAAAAAAGAAACTCAAATAATTTAATGTTTGTTTAGATATTAAACATTCTGTGGGATGAATAATTATGCTGTAATATGATTTGGACATATAACATTTGCTGTTATGCCCGGTATGTATACATATATATACACAGATACACACAAGTGTGGTGAAACATTATTGGTCAGACCCACTTTAAAAAATCTGACCAAATGATCAAACATCAGTTTTTGGGTAGGTTTTCTTGGTTGAACTAACACTTTTTCATATCTCCATTTTATATCACAATCAGTTCAATGACTGGGTGTGGTGATAATGATGTTTTAGTTAAACTTTTACAATTATTTTTTCAGTATTGTCAAATAGTTTTAGTGAATGAAAAACTATTTTAAAAATGTTTTTCTTTTTTTCAAATTAAAAAATCCATTATTATGAGAGGAGACTCAAATTTTTTGTTTGTTGTATTGGCCATGTTAGTAAATCTTACATTCCTATCAATGAATGATATTGTTTGAATTCATCAAAAATGGAATTTGCGATTGATTAGACAGAATCTTTGAAACAAATTCTTTTAAACTAAAATAAGTTAAAATATTTTTTCTGCAAATGTTCCTCTCAGAATATGTTGCCAGTGTATACCACAATATAAAAAGGACATTTAGGTAGTGAATTTTCATACAAAGAAATAAAATATGTTCTTGTTTGTTTATCTTGAAGAGCATTGGATAATGTAGAGAGAGCAATAGAAAACAGATTAATTTGCTAAGAGCTAAAATAACCAGAAATTGTAGAGAGCCATGAATGTCAACATCATGGCACATAGAAAAAGAAGAAAGGAATGCATAAAAAAACTAAAAATTTACTACCAAGTACTTCTGACCTTCATATAAAAGTATTATTGTTAATCATTGTTCATGTGTTGATGTCTATTCCAATCTGTTCTTCAACCAATAAATAATAAATCTCAAAAATCAGAACAAATAAGTAGCTTAACTTCTGATTCAAACTTGTTGCTAAACTTAAACAGATTCGATTAATTTATATTAAAGTATCATTTGTTATTAATCTATTCATATCTTGATATCAAGTGTGAACCTTTGCAATTTGGTCATCTTAATTTGCTTGTTTTTATAATCCTTCTGGTAATTCAGTCTATAATGCCATCTTTTATACTAAAAAGATGAACTTAGTATTCTATTCATAATTGTTTCTTGTTTGTTAAACTTTGAATAATAATTATTTTTCTGAATTTTGGTATCAACCAAGGCTACCATGACAGGTACATTTATCAATTTGTTTTACCCAATACAATACTCAAGAGCTACTCAAGGTAGAATGTTACTGAATAAGATCTGAAATATGAATGTAAGTGTAGGGAGAAGGAAGTGAAGATTATGAGGATAAGGAGGATAGATAATGATTGACTCCTGACTAAGAGGTTCATATTATAGTGTTCAGAGAAGCATCTATGCAGGAGTCTGTTCCACAAATTAGCCATTCTTAAGAAAATGGTGTCTATGTGGATCTTCCGCCTTACAATTGGGATATGTTGGAAATGTGGGTAATTCAACTCTGTGGACATGGTATTACAATTCTTGGCTATCAAGATCTGCACTAAAATTGAGTCATTAATGAAGAGCCAGTAATTAACTGGTCTCTCCCTCACAGTGTATCTCCTCATGACATTAAGTAAAGTTAGAGGTATATCTTGATTACGGTGACAGTGGTCAAGGGAACCACCCTTAGAGAGGGGATTTTGACTACTCTCTTTAAACCTCATGGATTGGTGTTACAGAATCATAAAGAACATTAGCAAATAACTGAAACCACATCACTTCAAGACTTTCAACATCAACAACAGCTAATATTAATATCATATGTAACTTGAAGAGAAAATAAAGATGTAATGAAAGTACTGATGTTCCACACTCTGAACAAAAGGTTAAGAAGAAAGCCGCCATCAATATTAAAAAGAGTGATAACAGTGAACTTGAGAAACCTATTTTCCTGAGAAAAATTGTTCTAATGGAAATAATTTATGAATTTTAAATGGTAGTAGTGCTCAGTGCTCAGTCAATGAATGCTGAATGTTTCCAGATATGGAAACAGTTGTTACCATGACCAATACCATGTAAAGCGTGAACTTTAAGTACACGACATCTCAAAAGGGGATGCAAATACCCATATAAAAAATGGGCATTGTCAGATTGTGAATAAATTGCCATATTGGTTGCCACCTTGTAAAAACAAATATTATTCTTTGTTCAAAGAAAAAATTGGAATTAAAGTATCCTACTTAAAGATGCACTAAATTAAAATGAAATAAGAAATACAGATGTTTGCTGCTTTATGATGATTGACTATTTTTACTTTACTTCATTCTGATGAGTATTTCATAATTTGATTGTTAAAAGCCATAAATGAATTCAGTAAATATACAAAAATAGAAAGGGGTGTAAGACAAGGATGTCTTCTCACTGGACTTATTCAATTTACACAGTGTGGTGATTCTGAGAGAATTAGAAGTTCAGCCAGGATTAATTATTGGCTGTCGCAATTTTAAAAACACAAGATATGCAGATCAGAAATTGTTGATAGCACACATGGAAAGAAAACTACAAAATCTATAGAATATAGGGAAGAAATGTGATAAGAAAGGACTAAACATCAATTGTAAGAATAGAGAATGCACGGTTGTTAGTAAAAGCTTAACGTGCAAATTACAATTTGGAGATACCAAAACCAAACAAGTACAACAATTTCAATATCTGGGAAGTGTTTTAACAGAGGAACGAAAGTGCAACACTAAAATCTGAATGTCCATTTGGATAGCAGACGATGCCTTACAAAAGCTAAGTGAAGTTGTAAGAAACAGGAAAATTTAGATAGAAACAAAGAAAACAGTACTGAACTGTTATGTGATATCAGACCTCTATAGGGCAGTGAATACTGGACAATTTCCTCACAGATGAAGAAAAGACTTGAAGCAACAGAAATGTGATTCTACAGAAGGAGGCTGAGAATACAATAAACCAAAAAGGTGAGCAATGACAATTTTTTAAAAACAGTGACAACAAAAAAGAACCCTTATACTTAAAATCAGGAAGAGATAGTTGAAATTCTTAATCACATTATGAGGAAAGAGAGTTTGAAAAATTTGATACTCACAGGATAAATTTATAGCAAGAGGAATAAAGGAAAAACGACACATAACCTACCTAGCTTGAGAGATAACCAAAAGACAAAATTATTAAGAGCTACAAAGGACATGAAATTGTGGGGAGTCAAATAGAAGAAGATGAGCATTTGATAATTATCAAATTTAGAAATCTTTATTTTTCTGTGCAAAAGAGATATCGTATGATATTTCTACCAATATCAGGCTAAGCTAGTAGAACCCATTAAGCTTCTTCAGTCACTAGCAATCAATTTTTTGCCTATTGTATTTTCAAAACCCATTACAATGTCTGCTAAACAGTCAGATGCATTTCTGGCCTTTGGCAAAATCAAAAGGAGGAAATTTATTACCTTGGTGGAGAAACTCAAGATAATAGGGTCATTTTCAACTTCAAGTTTTTTCACTTTACAATGGTTGCATTGGAAGATAATACCACTTTAAGTAGAGAAGTATATAAATGCTTCTGTTTCTTTTGTTGAGCTATCAACACTGTACAATACAAAATAGATGTAAATTTGTGGTCATCATTTCTAAACTCTAAAATTACAACTTTCTAAAAGACATCCTATGGGTTCTGTGATAAGCAGTTATCATTATTTATATTATCTGCATTCAGACGAGAGTTCTCTTGATGGTAATTGAATGGACTTGTTATCATCATAATTTTTCAGCTGTTTTGCTCTCCAGCTTTTTTTATGGGGTTTGTCAATCCAGGTAACCTGCTGGAAATTTCAAGCTGATCTCTTTATTTAATCAACAGTGGTAAGTTTGTTCTTGTTTTGCCGTCCATGCATAGAAATATCTTATGTAGTTGTTTTAAATATTGCTCATGTATTTCTCACCCTGTCTCCACTGAGTCTGGGTCACTACTACCCAGCCCAGTGACTGAACCTAATATGCCACCAAATTCATGAAACAATGCTTTAATTATCAAGGCTATTATCTCATGGGAATGCAAATAATGTAAATAAATCATGAGGTGATATATTTATTCTGAGATAATCTGGTAAGTGCTTAAGTTATTCATCTTTAAAACATTTATCCATCATGTGAAAGAAATGAGCCTAACTGAAGCTAAAGAATTTTGTTTTGTTTGAGTGTCACTGCCAATTTATTTATGCCCTAAAGTTTAAGTTTGTTCCTTCATTTGAAGATGATGGCAAATTGCCAGTAATTTTATTTATTTGGACATGGCAATTCAATTCTTATGAATTGAACTTCTTGTATGTGTTTTCCATAATTTCCTGTCCTTTGTCAATCTTAGTAATGTTTGTCTTTTTGCTATCTCTCCCAATCCCTGTTTTGCTGACCATTTACGCAAGCTTATTATTTGCTCCTTACCTCTGTCTCTCTTGCTTCCAATGTATCCTATTTTCTAAGCCCTCTTTTTTCATTATATGCCCTAGAAATTTTTACTATCTTTTTCTGATGTTAAAATGTTAAATAATAAATCTTTATAAAAGGTAAATAAAAAATACCGCATTGTACCTGGTTCACATATTTTTTTATTATTTTGTGTATAAACATGCAGGTGTCATATGTGTACACAGTAATAACAGTATCAAGGCAATAACGGTCTTTTTGACATACCATCTTTTGTTGGCATGAAGGTTAAACATTACCTATTCTTATTTTAAACATTATTAAGCATTCACTACATTCAGCATCATTTGATTTCTTCTTATAGGTATACTAAAATTAACTAATATATTCATACAGTTATAAACTATAATGAAAAGAGAATTTCTATACAATAATAATAGATAGGATAGTTTATATTTCTGTTACTTGTTTACATCTAGTAATAACAGTATACATATTAGTCATAAGTTGTTTGAATTTTTTCAATGAAATATATATATAATTAACTTATTAGTTTTTCTTTCATCATATTTTCTTATTTGCATAAAAACGTGAAATAAAAAAACGTTTTTTATAAAATAAAAGTTCTATTATTTCATGGAGCAGTTAGCAATCTTTTCATTTCTTTTCTTCTTAGAATACTGCATGATTTTCTTTCAAAGCTTTTATCAAAATTCAGAGAAAATAAAATTATGCAGAAACTGCTAAAACCAGGAATAAATTGCATTCATTTGTTTGAGACAATCATATTCAAATCCACATGAATAAATTCAAGTGACAAAATTTAGTAGTATTGTACTGATTTTGATCCTCAGTGTAAAGTTGCTCCATGTTTGATCCTTTGTATGAAGTTGCACAGAGTTTGAACCTAACTATATAGTGCACCGAGTTTTATCCTCAATATAAAGTTGCACTGAGTTTGATGTTCAGCATGAAGTTGCACTAATTTTGATCCTCAGTATGAAGTTCATTTCACCTTAATGTCCACAAAAAAGGAATAAATACACTTGATAAATAAATCCCCAAGAGGTATCATAACAATTCTTAGTTTGGATTGTATCTAAATCTGTTAATATGCATTTAGCACTGATCAGTCAGTTAAATGCCATATATGACACATGCTTGCACAATCATTTCTCATTCAATTTATGATTGACTTGGCAGAAGATTTTCCCACAGTAGAATGCCATTTCTTTCAGTAGTAGCTTTGTTACCAACCAAGGCTGTAGGATCCAATTTGTCTAGATTTAGCTGGATTAGGGAGAGAAGAGATGGATTCATACCTTTCCTGAGGATATTTGTGTGTAAGTGAATGTAACAAAACTGACTGGAATTCAAACTCAGCTCTCTGATTTCTAATTCTGACATGTTATCCCCATTGCACCACCCCCCAGGCACTGATACTCTTGGAAAACCCCTTCACTCTGTGTTCTATTCAATTAACAATTATCTTAACAAAAAAGTTTTATCTCCAACCTCAAACAATGACAGAAAAGAGTTGAATGAAACATTGGATTAATCACTGTTTCATAACTACCACCTTGGCAGTAATAACTGTAAAATGTTCTTACACTCTTTATAAACTTTCAGGCCAGTTAAGTCATGAAAATGTAACTGTTTTTTCTTTGCAAAAGTATCCATAATGCCAATATTGAGACAAGACTCAAACAGAGTTTGCAATTCTCAGTCCATTAATTTATATATGAAATATTCCATTAATTTATTTAGTAGTTTTTGTGTCATGTGACATGATTATTGCTTCCTTTGGTTTGCTCAGATAGCATATCAAGCACAGCTCTTATATGAAAGAATGTTATGTCGCTGTAATGGATATTTACCATTGGTTCTTATCAATCAATCAAGACTATTCAAAAAGCAGAAGCAATAAAAACAACAGTAAACAACAATATATAAATGCTTGCTTTTATAGTGATATATATATATATATATATATATATATATATATTAAGAAATGGACAAAGTCCGACAATTTATTTATTAAAGACATTTTTATGTTTAACGTTCTTTTTATAGATACAAGTATTTAAGTAAATGCTCTCTTTAATACTGTTTATTATAAACAGAGCATTTACTTAAATACTTGTATCTATAAAAAGAACGTTAAACATAGAAATGTCTTTAATAAATATATATATATATATATATATATATATATATAGGTGACTGTCTCATATCTCAAGCTATCATCAGATGGTATATCACTACTCATTGTGCAGGCTCTCTATGTATAGGCCACTGGGGATATACGGGAAATGGGATAGGGTGAAACCAGTATCTTCCAGATATTCTTTCTTTTGTACTGATGGGAGTTTTCTTCCATAACTTTTGTTAAGGTAATGTGAAGGGCTAACAGTTTAGTTATATCATTATTTTCTCTTCTAGTTACATGCACAACTCATTTTTGCTGTCGTTATTGGATGTCTTCTAGTAAATAGTTTTTTTGTAAAGCCCTTCATTTGTGATTTTGTAGTGCCACTCTATTGGGTTTATTGAAGCATTTTTTAAGACTAATATGATTCATTCACGTGAAGCCTATTGTAATTATTGATCTGAGAAAACCATTGTATATAGCTGATAGTTTAGACATTTCTGAATGAGTTGGAAAGCATACATAATATCAAAATTAATATGATTAGAGTTCTTAAGATTATATTTGGGTTTTAATAATTTGTGTATATGTGCATGTATATATATATATATATAGATATATATATAAGGAGCAAGTGAGTAAGTGAGAGAAAGATTTACCCAGTTTGGCTGAGTACAGTACAATCCTAAATGGTTTGAATGTGATAGAAGGCTTGTATGAGGTCTGATCAAAAAGTAACAGACCTAATATACGTAGAGTAAATCTTCTTGGTGCAAATTGGCTTTGAACTCTGTCAGACATACATACTAAGTTAAAATATTCTTGCTCACTTCCATCTTTTATAGCAGTGCTTGGAAGGAAAGTGTGTAGGGTGTGGTTGTATCACCACATCACAGAGTTTCCATAATTGATCATGGCTTGTGCAGCAGTTTTTGACTAAATACATTACAAAATTCTGACAACCACCATATTCCACAGATCTCACTCTTTGCAACTTTTAGATGTAGAAGAAATCCAAGAAAATCCAATGAGGCACCTGCTTACTATCCCAAAAATGTAGTTCCATGAATATCTCAACAACTAGGCAGGTTATAGAAAAAATAATTCTGATTTGCAACAAAGTTAATAATAATAATGTTCTTTTGATGAAAGATGGAATTGTCAGTATTAAGTTAATCTTTTACAGAAAGAGACTAAAATGTTTTCTTTTTTTGTTAAATTCCTTTCATTTGTTCTTCATCTATAGCAGTAGTAGTAATTAAGATTTTTGATGGTTTTAACTTTTTTAGCTATTCTTATTTTTAAATCAAAATAAATGTTTTTTTCCAAATTATCTCATTTTATTCGCACATGACTACTCTATAATTTATTCAACTACTGTTAATTTTGTCTCTTCATATATTCAAAATATTTTCCTCCCAAATAAAAATACTTTCACCAATTCAGATAAAGTTGGCAATGTTTTCTGGTTATTTTCAGCAAAAGAACTTATCTGATTTATCAAAATAGGCTTTTATCTTTAGTATATTTCAGTAAAAATTCCAGTTTTTTGTATTCAGTCAGTTATGTGCCATGCATGATACACACTTAGGCGATCATGTATCTTTTGATACATGACTAACAAGGCAGATTTGTCCTGCAGTACATTGCCATTTCTTTCTGTGGCAGACCAATTGTCATCCAAGTCTGTCCTGCTATTTATCCATAGCTGGGGGGGGGGAGAGAAGAAGAGGATTCATACCTTTCCCAAGGGTATTGGTATGTAAGTGAATGTAATGGATTTGATTGGAATTCAAACTCAGCTCTCCAATTCCTCAACCCTAACCAGTGTCCATTACTCCACCATGCCACCATCTTTGTATTAGTGCTTTTAAATAAAAATTCAAGTTTTCTGTTCATTTATCTTTCCTTGGGTAATAAGTCAACATATTTTAAATGAATAATGACTACATGAGCAATGACTAATTTAAGAATGTCAGCCAATAACAGAACCAAAATTCAGTAGAAATAGTCAACTATAAACTTGTTAAACATTACCCCAACATGCACTGCCCTATTGGCTGTAATTTGTGAAGCTCACTATCTTATCAACATTTTCTTTTTCCTACCTATATTTATATACATTATAAATTAAACTAAGCAAAACTGACAATTAAAAAATTACAAATTTTCACAGGTTTTTACATCATTCTGGGGATTTTTTTTTGTCCACATCCATGAATTGTTGATTTAAGATGGAATGGTCTATTATGACATGTCCCTAATTTGTATTTAGATACATTGCATCTATTTTCAATTTTTCTAGTGGAATTATTCATTTATATTGCATATGATCCATTTATCCTCATTTGTGTCAAGGAAATTTCACCTGTTTTTTCCTGATAGAATTGTTCTTTCTGTTGCCCTTTTTATTAAGATTTCCTTTTAGTTTTCTCACTTCTATGGAATTTTCAGTTTTCTTCTATAGAACCACCTTTCTGCTGCTTCTAGTTTTCTCCTCATCCATGAAGAGATTGTCTAGCATTCACTGCCATAGTAGAGGATGGATATCATACAACAACCTAACACTCCTTTCTTTGTTTCAAATTAAATCTTCCATTTCTTAGAACCTTGCTTAGCTTTTAGAATGCTTTTTTTCATTAGTCCAATGTATGTTTATATCTCTGTATTATATTTTCCATCTGCTGTTAAAACACTTCCCAGATAACTTCTGCAGCTGCTTGGTGCTTATATCTCCAATTCATAACTTACATTTTGGGCTTTTTCTCTTGCTGGTGACACTAATTTCTGTCTTTTTGCAGTTGATAGTTAGTCCTTTCTTTTAGTTTTCTTCTACCAATATGTCAATGAGGTCCTGTAGTTTTCTTTCCGAGTCAAATATGAATATAATAAATCCTAGTTGAGTCTCCAGTTCCGTTAAGATAGCATTACTGTAGATGTGTATTTAATTTGGGGAGAAGACAAATTCTTGTCTCACAAAAAAAAACTCATATTAAAAAATCTGTATAAAGTATTAGAATCTCTTGGATATGGAAAATATTTTAATTCATTAACCATTTTTTATTGGAAAGTTTAAATCCTTCTGCACTCAAATTATAACCAATAAAGATACATATTTTAAAGAAATTTTCAAATTGTTTTATCCAAACTTTTAAATACTCAAAAATCATTTTATGTTCATTATTTACATTATTTGGACTATTGTCCTCATCTTCGTTGCCATATTTATCACAATGTTTCAGCCATTGTACGCTCCGGCCTTCTTCAGGTGGTTGGAATTTTGAACTGAACCCTTTATTTCGCTCACTGGGGTAGACTGTTCTAGTTCCACGTGCCATGTTTGATGGATGTCAGTTAACAGTTATCTCCTGCTAATTTCCCTCTGAAAGTTCTCCACTGCCTTAACCAGGTATTGAACTCACGCTCTTTGGGTCCTGTCACTGGATCTAACCAACGCCTTTATTCACTAAATAAAGGCATTGGTTAGAGCGTACAACGGCCGAAATGTTCTGATAAATATGGTGACAAAGATGAGGACAATAGTCCGAATAATGTAAATAATGAACATAATACCTCATCTCAGAAATATAGACAGACTCATTTTATGTTGTTTCTTATCATCCCTAAATACAAGGATATCAACTAATGCACAAACACACAGTCCCCAGTAAATACTCTCACCATCTGATGTAATGAATATGCATACACCTGGGTTCTCTCTCACAGTAATATGATTGGCTGGTGTCAGCCATAAATACAGACTGATGTGGAGGTACAGGGGGACGCCTAGTGGCTATGCCTATTGCCTACCACTACGACAAGGACCAGTCCATTACAGTTACCCACTAGATTGTCCTACTCAGTAACAGTAATCTAAAACCACTTTGCTACTTTGAACAAATATATCCCTTTCTGGGACATATCACCATCAATCATTGAAATTTTGTTGCTACATTTTTAATCTAAAATTATATAATAATATTTACTTGGAAAGATATACTTTCTACTGTCTCAGGCACATCATCAAGATTTACTTTCATTTAGAGATAAACTGTAGATAAGTCTATTTTTGAAAAACATCATTTACTGGCAAATTAATATTTGATATAAGATATTGTCCACTTTTCCTCACACTATTTCCAGCATCATTGGTAATGACCATCAGTTTTTGAAACAAGATGGAGGGCCTTGTCTGTTAAAAAGGAAGTATCACTCTGAAATTTGATTTTTTAAAATTCTGTTCATTTTTAGATTTTTCTGCAGAAATTTGTTTAGTTTTGGCAAAATCCAGAGCATGGCTTCTTGTATCTATCCTGTGATAAAATCAACATTAATTTTTCAATTTTATTTCCATGCAGAGACATTTCTTATTAACTCATTTACAAATGTAGGAAGATGAACATTAATTAAAATTAAATTTATCAATGATATAATTATATTTAAATATTCCTTTTTGTGATATTGTGTATTTACAGTCTGTAGTTTAGCCAAAAATTGAAAGCAATAAAGGATTAATGACATTATCAATCATGAAAGTCCATTTGAAAGAATTGTAGGATACTTTAAAACAAGGAAATTCAATCACCAGATTTGCTTGTCTTTTACATTTTATTTTCTCACCACAGGTGCATGAGATTGATATCAAAGTTAGGTTCAAAATGGTTCCATTCACTAGAGAAATTGGTAATATAGAAATACTGTGACAATAAATTTTATTTTTATGAGCTTCAAGTTGCAGAACAACTTTGGAAAAGTGGGAGAGCTGTCAGAGCTAATGTAGTCCACACAATTAGTTTTCCATGTCACTGGGAACATAGCAACATTACTATTCAATGTTATTTTTGTTTTTGAACTGACCACACCAACATTTACATGTTCTTGCCTGGTCAGCATAAAAATGGGAATTCAGAATGCTTTAGTTCTTTGTTCTGTACAATATCATCTGAGTTCATTCTGTTACATATGCTATATATTTTAACTCAATATTTCTATTCAGTAAAGGCATTATCTCATCTATCTTATTGAGTAGAGGTTAGGGATTTTTAGGACACATTTACGACTGCTATAGATGAAAATAATATTTGCAGAAATGTATGTTGTTTTGGAGTTGTAGTATCTCTTCACTGATGCCAATCAAATTTAAACGTCTATCAATAACAGGAGGTAGGGTGGGGTAATGGATAGCAGCTCAGATTGAGGAATCGGAAAGTCGAGTTCAAATTCCAGTCAAATCCATTCACTTACGTGCTAATACCCTTGTGAAAGGTATGAATCTGATCCTCTCCCCCAGCTATGGGAAAATGGCAGGACAGACTTGGTTCTATAGCCTTGGATGGCAACTGGTCTACTGCAGAAAGAAATGGCAACCTACTGCGGAAAAAAATCTGCCTCATCAGTCATGTATCAAAAGATACATGATCACCTAAGTGTGTATCACTGACTAACATTTCTTGTAAGTAAAATGATGGACTTCCTCTGATTTTAGTTGTGCAATATTAGTAATGTCTGATACAAATACAAAACAAAATTCTGCACTTGGTGGCTTTGAGATTACCTTTTAGGTCAACCCTTTTGTCTTCTAGGTCCTTTGATATTCTGAAGTGGAACTGAGTACAAAGCTCATTTTAGTATTTTTAAGGTGAACCCAGTACATATTAGGATCACCACAGATCAACTATTCTTAGATCAAGATTCCTGATAGACATTACATTCCTTTCAGTCATCTGGTATTTCTTTGTGTGAATCACATGCTACAATTGTCTTCATAAGCTTGTCAAGCATTTCAGGCTTTGATTTTTCATAATCTGACAAAATAATCTCATTTAATGTATCATATTTTTGAGTGTCTTGTATTAAAGATGGAATTTTGCTGTAACTTGAGCATTTAAGACTGCTCTTAATGGAGAAAATGTTGTTGTTGAAGTGAAAATACTTTTGAGGTGAAACTCTGCCTGAAGAATAAAAAATCAGCCATTCACTGCTGTCTCCATTAATTCTGTTGCTTTAGTTTTAGCCTGTAGCACTGTAGTTTCAACTGACATTGATTAGTCATGATCCATATTCAAATACAATTCTTATTATATAAACACAAAAGAAGTAAGTGTGACTTTTTAAGTCTGTTGAAACAAAATGCTTTTTATCAAAAAGGTTTTATTTAAAATTCTTTTTATAGAGTTTCCATATTATAGTGGCATTTGGTAATTATTCATACTCACAATTAATTTGTCACAATCACAATCACTAT
The DNA here is from genome assembly GCA_903632075.3 of Acanthosepion pharaonis. Taxonomy (NCBI): domain Eukaryota; kingdom Metazoa; phylum Mollusca; class Cephalopoda; order Sepiida; family Sepiidae; genus Acanthosepion; species Acanthosepion pharaonis. Next base: position 4,127,337 of record CAHIKZ030001113.1, read on the forward strand.
GGCAAGGAAACTTTGAATAATCATGATCAAATTTAAGACTGCAATTTACTTATATTTTTACAACAAATTTTTTGTATGTAAAGCTGTAAGCTGATTTTTTGTGTATGTATCTTTTCGTGGTAAACCATTATTAGTTGAAATTTTCATGGGAAAAAACACGTTTCTGATTTTACTAAGAGTTCATACATTTTAATGAATGTCATTACTCAAATTTTACAGGAAAAAAGGAAATACAAGCATATAAACTTAGAGAAGCTGGCATGTGGTCTCAGTTGTCGGTGAGTCTTTTTATCCCTAGGCACTTCCCACTTGCCTTTTGGGAAAAGAAGTCACTTAGCATTGATTTTAATAGATGATCTGGCATTTTTGAGTTAACAGACGATAACCTGTTGCAAATTATCATATGTATATATTATAAGCTGCTGCAAAACTAAACTTTTTTTTATTTTAGTCAAGCCAACAGAAATTTGTTGAAAAATTCTCTTTTAATACATAATGATTTTTTTTTTTAAATTTTTTAGCAGATTTCTCATCTTATTTTAGATGTTCACTATTTTATGCATTAAGTTTTGAACATTAGGTTGTTCATGATCAGATGCCAATATTTTTACTTTCCTTTTATGGTAGGACTGGGTGGTAGGGGTTCTTGGCTTCTTACTTTCACTCATCTGTTTAAATTAATTTTGCATTTTTACCCTTCCAGACAATTTTGTATTCCAAATTCTCAAACTCAAATTTTGCTTGCTCATTTTATGCAGTGAACAAAACCTCAGTGTTCTTTCTGCTTTCCGATTATTATTTTCTGAACTAAAATGTTTTCATTATTTTAAGAATTATTTGGGCAAAAGACGGCACTTGTGCATAGGATCAGAAAGAGGGAGTTGAAATTTGTAGGACTTGTAATGAAGAAAGAGAGCTTGGAGAATTTGATACTCACAGTAGGCAGAATTAAATTGATGCCTGTCTGAAAAGCATTAATATTTTTTAAATCATTTCTCTGCAAACAAGGCAATAAAGCTACTAAGACATAAGTGGTTACTGAGTGTGAGAGAATATGATAAAAAGAAAATATTATTAAGGAGAGAGTACAATAAAATCAGGAATTAAGAAGATAGAATATAACAACTAAAATTGCACTTAAATTTGTAAAGATCAAAGTTGACTGGCAAGCAAAAATTCAAAAGAATGTTCCACAAGTGAGAAGTGTGAGAGAAAAATCTATTAGCATAGAACTTATAGTTGCATCTTGCAAGTTAAACTGTAAAAAGATGAGACCTAGTTGCTACTCTAGTACTGTGCTTAAATTTGTAAAGTCAAGGTACCAAAGAAGAAAACTCATTAGAACAATTACGATGAAAATTAAACAAAGAAAAATAAGAAAAGACAGATTCTTAATTTAATCTTTAAGATAGGATTTTAAAAACTTTGCAATGCTCATCAATTATGTTAAACTAATTAAAAATAAAGAAAGATATAGGTTTTGATTAACATGCAATTAATTTTTACTGAAAAATTTAAATTTCATTAAATTATCTTCATCAAGGTTGGATTAAAACTCCTTGAAAATGCATTTGACAGAGGTAGAAGCACCAGGAGTTTCCTGAAGCCTTGGTAAAAAGTGGTTGTCATGAAATTAAATAAAAAATAAATTACAAGATCCTTTTAGAAAATATATAAACCTTAAATATATAATATGATAAAATAATGAAAATGTCAACAGTGATTGTTTTGTTGAAATTAATTTCTGAAGGTGTTTATTTAACATTTGTTTTTTTTTCCTTCAACTAATTTATAAAACAAAATATCCAAGTTCAAGACATTGACACAAATGCAATGATTAAATATACAATAGTAGCAGTTGTTGTGGCCTGTTTAGGGGCCAGAAAGAAAAGACACGGAAGACGAAGGTAGGTTGAAAAAGTATATTAAAGATATATGCAAAACAATAGTGTTAGTAATAAGTAGATTAGCACTGCGTCTACTACTCCACTTCACTTTACACTCTTCACCTATCCGACTCTCGCTGTTTGTATTTATGAGAGAAGGAAGAGTTCATTATACTGTAAGAGGGTTTACCACAATGGTAATGATCTAGCATAATGCTTGTTAGCCATAATGACACCATGCAGTATATCAGTAACAACTGAATGAAGGAATACAGGTTCAATTCCTGTCAAGAGGAACATTTTCTTTAGTAGAACTTTCTGGTCCTCTAGGTCAGTAGACATAAATTTAAAAAAAGGATATCTATCCAAACATATATACTCACTATATGTTATAGTGGAACACACCTATTCTATAGTTAATAGACTCTCCCACCTATAATAAGTAGGAGTAGTAAGAGTAGTGAGGGGGTTGCTCAGTAGGTTTGGTCAGTCAGTTGATGCCGGACGACCGTTAGTCAGATACTAAAGTATCAGCGACCACAACTAGATTTCTCTGCATCATTACCTATTATATCAAGTTCCTAACGTTTTGTATGTCAAACCTATTTTAGGACCGACTTAGTACAAATACAAGCCTCCACTGTGAAACCACTCCATAACACACTTGGCGAACTCCATAACACTATATTCAAACATATATACTCAACCATATAGATCAAACATCATACAGTCAATATTTCTGCTTAAAATTCAGCTAATGACAATATCAGAATACAAACTACAACTATATACTTATTGAATTTAGCTTAACAAGTTCACAAGTATGGATCAAACTCAAAAATACAATTTGCAAAACAACCATTCCTCTATAGTAAACCATCCAAATAATTATTTACCCACTTCAGTAATTATTGTCCAGCTTGTTAACTACCACACTACCTCAAAGTAGCTATTGTTATTGATATTTATTAAGTTTAGTACTGCCCAAGGCCACAAATTTTAGGCACCCAGGAATAAGAATAGTCTACATGGCTAACTTGTTAGCCTTTGCTCAACAATTAATTGTTTGTTCTTGTTTGTTATGTTCCATTAAGTTAATATTTTGGTATCAGTGACCTGTTTTTATAACTAAAATATACAATGTGTGGTACAAATTCATGATGCTTTTTTTGCTATACTGAGGCAAAAGAGAGAAAATTGGTAAGATGTTTCAGTGATGATTTTTGCCTCTTTCACAATATATTTTCTTTTTCAGTCTTACTGAATAGAAAAAGTAAATCACAGTTCAATTTATACTGGCACCAAAGGAGAAAACCATTGAGTCAAGTTTGAGTAATTCTTTGCAATGAATAGAGAAGTCCATCCCCAAAAGATGGTCTGTTGGTTCTTTGAAAGGATTCACTCATTCCTCATTGGATAGAAATGGACTTTGCTTCCAAACAACATTTCCACTTATTGGAATCAGAATGGAAAACTTTTGGAGCCTAAAATAAGTTCTAAGCAAGAAAATTGGTTTTATGAATGATTCCAACTGGATAAAAAGATACTCTAAAACCAGAGAGGGTTTCCAAGACACACTTGAGTATTTCAGATTTGGTGTTAATAAATTTTTCTCATTTGAAAATAAAAACATACATATATATATATATATATATATATATATATATATGTATATGTAAGCAAATATATGGATATAGATCCGACAGTATGAAGAAAAATATACAGAAAAAACAAACAAAAATCTTAATATGCAATTATGGTGTATTAATGTTAATATAAAGTCAACGTCGGATGTTTCGGTCTATTTTAGACCATCTTCAGGACATTATCATTTAAACATAATTAACATTAGAACATATAAAAATTCAACACGAAAAGACGATGGGCATAAGAGCACAACTAATCCAAACAGATAACTGAAATTTTTATATAAGATCAGCATTCCGTTTAAATACGAATACGTTTTCACAACATCGCCCACGTGACGATGACGTGATCATATTTAAACGGAACGCTGTAGTTCTGCTATTAATATTCAGCATTCAGTGGCATATAGAAAGAGTGAGAATACCAAAGCTTTCAGTAATCTGATATATGATTTCAAAATATAAACTTGAAATGCTTTGTATTTTAAGATGGCTAACATAACAGTATGCATCTCTTAATAAAATGAAACAACATTCATAACACAGGAAAAACTGTTGGAACTCAATTGGTTTGTTGTATCCCACCCAACGTATTCAAATGATCTTGTACCAACCAATTATTACCCTTTTTGATTACTACAAAACACTTTGATGAGGAAAACTTACTCTAATAAATTGGGTCTATTTCACATCAAATCCTGTGGAATTTTATTCAAAAAGTGTTGAAGTGCTGCCTGGGAAGTAGTAACATATCATTGCAGATAATGGGGAATATATAATTGAATAAAATGTAATTGTACTTTATTTTTTGTAGAATAAAGTTGATAAAAATGCAAATTATTTATGACACAATGTAATTGTTATAAAATGATTGAATTCATAGCTGAATCATTTTACAGTACAAATGCACTGAATGTTATGATAAAAATGAATTGTCATTTATTAGGAACTTCATTACTAAAAGAGTTGAGCTATTATATATAAAACTCTCCTCATTTTTGCTTTTTCATCACATTATTGTAGTTAGTGCTGTCTCTGACATTTGCATGTCTATATATTATTATTTGGTACTTCCAAAATTTTTAACAGAAACCATTATCGCATTGACAACTTTTTTTTATCTGACTCACTTTTATTATCCCGAATTCAAGTAATCAAAAAAGTCAAGCAATAAAGTGTCAGAAAAGTCTGTCACTTGGATCTGTGAATTGAGCTAATTGGAATGGTGATGAAAGATCAGCCAAAAAAACAACTTCTCAAAGAAATATGAGATTCAATACAGAGCTTTTTGGTGATTACTGAATATGAGACACACTGAAGGAATTTTGAGTAGTCCCAGTCAAAATATAGTGATAAGGCAGTAAGGATGAAGTATTAATCTAAATAACAGAATACTGAAGATATGAGGTCTTCCTAGAAAAAAATTTACCTAATTCTATCATTTATAAGAGTCAGATCAGACCAATAATGGAGTATTGCTGTTATATCTAGGCTGGTACCAAAAAATACTCACTGTCTGTCCTCAACAAAGTTCAAAAGTGCTTAAGTAGCCGTGTGGGTGATGAATTAATCTCTACCCTGAACCCTTATCCCACAGACCAAATGTCGTCAGCCTTTCGTTACAATATTGGTATTGTTATAAAATAAAATAAGACATATCTCGGCTGATTTACAGGCAAATACTCAAGAGCGAGAACCGGATGTGAACGGGACAAAGCCCCATCACAAAATGACCATTAACTTTCTTTACAAATGTTTCCGACACATGTGTTCCGGTCAAAAAATAAAATAATAATTAAAGTGCTCTATTTTTCGCCCAATAAAAATGCTTCCCTCCTAATTATACTCGCTTTGTTTCTCGAGCCTGTTAAGCCATAAAAAAATGCTATAAAAGGGGTCACAGGGAAGTTCAGCAGCAGTCAACAGGTGGCCACAAAGGAGACCAGTCATATTTAGCAGCTGTCAGCAGGAGAGCATTAACCACCGTCAACATGTGTGAACTACTATGAGAGATCGACCTAGATCCGAAAGCCGGCTTATGAACTTTACCACACCAAGGTAGCTGTCCTAAACCCTTACGTTCCTGTTGAAATAAACCACGTAAATCTATTTCTACTGTTGTTGTATTTCTTTCTTGCAACCATACGCTTGTCTATAACAGTATTACTATATCAGATGAGTTACATTCTTTAGAGCCACGAACTTGAACCCACCATAACATGTTCACGGTGCCAAACTATTCCTGTTCACTTTGTATTCCATTGATAAAAAACATGTTCCACTCAGACAGTTTCTTCTCCAGAAATGTTACTTTGGGTAACAAACTCCTGAAAGAATGCTTTACTGACAACTAAAATCTTGATCTCTTAAAATCCAGGGCCAACAGATATCTATCATACTTATCCTCATAATACTCTTACTGCCTCCTTCCTTCTCCCTTATAATCTCACTCAGTGAGTGGAACTTGGGCCTTGTATTGGGGGAACTATCAGTAAAAATAAAAATGTTTCTTTATAATTCTTACTTTCCTTAAAACTTCTTTGTAATTTACGTCTTCAGTCCATCATATTCTCAGCATTCTGTCATAGACCACATTTCTGTTGTTTCAAGTCTCTTTTTAATCTGTGAGGATATTGTCCAGCATTCACTACTGCATTGGAGATTACATTGCAGCACACTTTTTTGTTTCTAAAGATATTTTCCTATCCCTTAATAGTTTGCTTAGTTTCTAAAAGTCAACTTTCTGTATTTCCATGCATCTTTAGATTTCTTTTTTCTACCATCTATAACTACACTACTGAAACAGATAAATTTCTGTAACTCCTTGATTCTAACATCCCCAATATGTAGCTCACACCTTGAGCTGTGTCTTTTGATGACAACTATACATTCTGCCATCTTACAGTTAATACTTCTCTCTTCTTGCATTCCTTGTAATATTTTATCAACCTAAATATAGTTATTAAAAACAAAAAATATAAATATACTATTCCTAATATCTCATACTTACATGACACAGGGATCCGTCCTTGTGCTGGTGGTATCATGGCTATGACTAGCTTGGACCAGCTATGACCAGCTAAAATCAGCTTGGACCAGTGTCCCGAGTGAAAACTCTCAGGTCCCACATTAAAAACTGACCTTGCGTCACAACCTGACTCAGTGTGGGGGGAGTGGGGGGGGGTCAAGTAAATCTCTACTGTTTCTAATATCTCATGGAATTTAATAATAGTTAATTTCAGAAATTAAGGCACTATTTACTCACCTCCCTCCTCATTCTTTCTCTGTTTTATTTGCTTTTGTTTACATATATGGTCATCAATTTTGATCTATGTCTGAGGGATGTGTACTTATTTAACTATGCTTCATCTACTTCTCAGTGATTTATTGTGTTGTCTACAATTTTGTTAAATCCTGCTTCCTTAGTGAACCTTTGTCATGAGATCAGCCAGAAAAATCTGATGTCACTTGGTGAATAATTGATACCCTCTCAATACTGGTAAATTCTTGAATGTCTGCCTACAAAAGAAGGCATGGCATGTATGCTTTATTCAAAGAGTGTTGGTCAGGTAAATTGTCCTGTCTTGCTATCTGGATATCATCAGTCATTTCCAGTGCTACATACCTATAACAGTTTCTGGTTTATTCATAATTAAATTGGTTGATAACTTTTCCAAATGTTGTTTCATTATTTTTTCTCTCTCTCTCTCTCTCTCTCTTGCTTCTTTAACTGTTTTCTCTGTTTTTCTCTCTTGTTCAAACTTGTGCTTGTGCTTCTAAGAAATATTTTATGAACTGTGAAATCATCTTACTGGTATAAGGCAGTTCCTGATTGAGTCTGAATATCTAGCTCTAACTAGACACTGATTTTATACTGTGAACAAAATCAGAGACCTATTCAAATATGTTATAAATGCACACATGGTAGCACAAGAGAAAGAAACGAAACAACAAATACCTCCAAAGAGATGATAAGAAAATAAGACAAGAATTGTTCATATAAAATTCTTTGTATTGCCAATAGGAAGGATGTAGATGTCTTTTTGTAGGCAAGAAAGATCTGTAATGTAATCTATTCTGACTAGACATCTTGACCAGTTACTTTCTCACTGATGTAATGTGGCTTCCCTCTCTCTTTTTTACAAATATTTTCATGTCAACTCCTCTAACAAGCTTTTTTTCCCTGGTGCCCAGATTACATCAATACATGCTACAGGATTGGCATCTAGGTCCCACCCATTGAAATAGCTAAATGCAACTGCCACTTCTACTCCAACAGTTTCTTTTCTCGCACTTCCCACTTGTGGAATTCTCTTCCTTTTCACTACAATTTTTAAAAATTTAAATACAATCTCAGTTGCTATCTTCTGTCTTCTTGAATCCCGATTTTATGGCAGTCAAGGACTATCCTGGATATGACAATAAAATACAGCTGGTAGGAAGGCCTCTGATCATGAGGTTTTGAGGAGTATAAAACCACTTCTTAATGACTGTTGTTCACAGGTCAACTCTGACCCAGTTTTGTAGCACTTGTTAGGGTCCCAGCTAAGATCAAATAGTTAGCCCCCAAACTGGGGTCAAAACACTATGAAAGCATAAAAATATATTTTTATAGTAAAAATACCAACAATAAATTTTTGTAAAAAAAAATAATGACCAATTCGTTATTGTAAAGACAAAAATTTCAAAGTTCCCAAGAAAATTAAATTTTGGCATTAAACATTCTATAAAGATTTGATATGCCACTAAACAACAAACAGCAGCCAATGAAGAAAAATATATAGACAAAATTTGATTTAAATTAATGATCTGGAGAACCATTTTGTTTTGATAAGTAGTGTTTTGTATAGGTTTTTGTCATGTACAAAGCTATAAAATTGCAAAATCCTATTTATAGAATTTCAAATATCGACTAGAAAAAATTTCTTCATAAATGATCCATATTCGACTTCTGTTTAATCTTGGAATTTTGGAATTTAAAATTTATTTCATTTACTGAAATAAATGGGATTTTAGACACATGATAGCAGAGAATCTCATCTGACTTATAGAAATAAAAATCTAAGATATATTTTCTTTGATTGATAAAATCTACAAATAGCATGTACTTTAATGTAACAAAAAGAATTTCAATTACATTTTATCAGGAGACCTAAATTAATTCAGCAGAATTTTATTGTTTTTATTGTTTAAGAGCATTTATTAAAACTATCATAGAAAAAGTACTGTTATCAAACAGTTAAAGTATTTTTTTGTTTTCTGTGATTAAATATTCTGTATCTAATCATTCATAACTATCTTGGTAGCCATCTTAACTGGGCATCAAGAGGTGGGAAGACATTGCCAATGATTACTCATGCAGAAGACATGATTTACACTAAGGACCAGAGTGAGGAGAGGTGAAACTGAGGCTTGCTGTCAAACAGAAGTGTGTTCGATGAAAAGAATGGAACACAGTGACATTGGGTGAGAGTGTCTTAACATGCAACCACTGCAATCAAGAGTGTTACACTCAAGACTGAAAGATGCCATATATATATATATATATATATATATGTATAGGTGATATAGAATATTTGAACAAAATTCAAAATAATAAAAAATCATGGAAAAACTATTCAGCTATACATTTCAGCCCTTATAGTAAACATCTTCAGGCTGGAATGAGAGACACACCCTGTACATTAAAGCGTTGTATCCTTAAAAAGGTTAAAAACAGAAAAAAGTGGTACTTGAGTGAAGGAACAGCAACATGCACATAGATGAAAGAAAGAGAAGTTTATTTAAAAGTGAATACAATACTGAAAGACAGGGAATCGGGTGGCAAGCCCCCAGGTATATCCTGTGCTCACTATATATAGCTACTGATATAGTCAGTCCACATAGGCAGTACGGAGTGTGGGACATTCCATTACAACAAAAAGTGTGCTTCAATATGGAGAAGAGGTAATAAAGATCCTTATCAAATGTCAGTCATCTTTATGTTTTTCATACTGAAGCCAGTATCAACTGCTAGTTTTTAAATTTAGCCCATTTCAAGCAGATTTTTTTCTTTCTCTATTACTCAATATGCCACATTGTGTTATTAATATATGTACACTGATAGTGCATCCTGTATAGGAGCCCAGTCTTAGTTTAATCATAATGAATTTTGTGATCAGCACACTTTCAATGCATTTTCATCTGAGTAAATTCTTTTCTCTTTTAATTAGACTGGTATTTCTCAAGTTAAAATTATGGTCAGATATGTTACATTGAATTACCAGTACATTGAAAGTGTTATTCTGCAATAGATACTTTCAATTCATGTATATTCTATTCTTTTAAAGATTTCTGGATGTTTCACTAGTGTATGCCATTGGGCATTAGTGCCGTTCATTTTGTAATTCCTCCTTCTTGTTTATTATCATGGCTATTTTCTGTGCTGTCTATATAATTTACTGTTTTAGAGGTGGTGCTGATAGATTTTACATAAGTTATTTTCCTTGGTAGCTGTTATGGATTTTGGTAGATAGAACCTAATTTTGTTGGGGTTGCTGGGATCATTATTATCTATGAATTTTGCAGGTGTATTTTTTTTAAACATTTCATCTAAGTAATCAAGCCACTAGAATGCAAGTGATTATTGATTGTGAGAGAATATGAGTAAAAGAAAACATTAAAGACTTAAACACACAGTCAAAAAAACAACTATCCAAGAAGGCAGAATGTAAAGACTGATGCTATGGAGAATAAACATTCCAGTGATTGTAGAAATCAAGTGAAATCAGTGTCATCAAGTTGACAAGCAGTAATGAAAAATAAATGTAACAACACCAAATATTGATTTTAAATAACTTTTTTCACAGGGGTGTACTTATTTTGGGAATTATTTATATTTTTGCTTACAGACTTTTGTTGTAGTAGAGTTTAGCAAAAATACCTAATAATTTAATTGTGTAATATTTCACTAAAAAAATAAAAACCTGGTGTTAATTAATGTTTTATAAAAAAATTGGGTGATATATACTTACAGGTAATAATGTATATAATTTATAAATTTATTATAAGAATATTACATAACATGGTGCACCAATGTCTAACACATTACATGAAACTATTACTTTAATTTCAATCTGAAATAAATGTTTAGTAATGAATTAAATACATTATAAGCTAATCATGATTTTTCTTGTTGCATTCAATTTTACATTGTTTTGTGGGAAAATATATATCATAATAATTGGATAGTGTTTTTCAATACAGACTTATCAATATGGGGATTAATTAACAATGTGTTTGTGCCTGTATATATATATATATATATATATATATATATATATATATATATATATATATATATATATATATATATATATATATATATATATATATATATATATATATATATATATATATATATATATATATATTATTGATCCCTGTATTTTTTTGAACTTTTTTATAAGTCTGTATCAAAAAACACTATCCAATTATTATGGTAAATATTTCATATATATGTGTATGTGTGTGTGTATGTGCTTCATTAAATATGACAGTCAAGGAATATTTAATTAATTTTTATTTAGTTTTTCATCATTCTTACATTTTTTGCCTTTAATGGGAGTAAGGAAATGCAAGCTCTGAATAAACGTTCCTACTAGTATTCAAAATAACACAAAAACACATCTTATGCACTCAAACATGAAAAGAAATTAACACCCCAAAACAAATCTTCTTGAAAATGGCTAAAGATGTAGCTGAATGCACTTGGAACAATGGACAATATGGACAATTTTTGCTCTCTCTTACTCCCGCCAAAAGGGAAAATGTAACAATGCTGGAAAAATTAAATAAAATGTTAATGAAATTTTCCTTGTCTTTCATATTCAATGAAACTTGTTTAAAAGAAATGTTTCTGACCAAATATATATATATATTAATATTTCCCCTTTTCTAGCAAGATTAATGCTCGACAAACATACATATAAGATTTAGATCAAAATAAAATTATTTTTGTTTTTCATTCAAAATACTCAAATTTTAGGAATACATTTTCACAACACCGCCCACGTGATGACGACGTGATCATATTCAAACGGAACGCTGATCTTATAAAGATTTCAGTTATCTGTTTGGATTGGTATTGCTTTTATGTCCATCGTCTTTTTCATGTTGAATTGTATATGGTCTATGTTAATTATGTTTTATGAATATGTCCTGAAGATGGTCTATTAGACCAAAACGTTCGGCGTTGACATTAAACATTAAGACAGCGCATATTAGGATTTTTGTTTGTTTTTTCAGTATATTTTTCTTCATATATATATATATATATATATATATATATATATATGGTCAAATCACGCTGAAACACCGGTTCTCGTTTGATCACCGAAGTTAAGCATCGTAGAGCCAGGTCAGTACTTAGATGGGGGACCGCTTGGGGAACACCTGGTACTGTAAGACCCCCAAAGTCCAACCCTTACCTCACAGTTGGTGGGGGGGTGTAAACGGTAGTGTCAGACCTATGCCGCCCGGAACTTCGTTCCTGGTAGGGCCACCCAAGGCGGACAGGTCTGACACACACGCCAGCTAACAAGGGCTCTGGGGAAAATCCAAGGAGCGTCTGCATCGGTAACCGGCGGCTTCTGGTCGATTTCCTGTCTCTGCGTCTGTGGGAATCCCTTGCAAGCAAGAACGTTATTCGAGTAGGCCTGGGTACCCTACTTCTGTAATTTATCCCAAGAATCTTCTTCTCACAACAGGAAGGAGCCGGCTCAATCCGCCCAGGGTGAATGCCGCATCAGTACAGTACAGTATATAAATAGATAGATAGATAGATAGATAGATAGATAGATAGATAGATAGATAGATACAGTAATAATTTGTACATTAAGAAGCTTAACATATATATATATATATCAACTCTTTAAGCTTCTTAATGTACAAATACAAATTATTACTGTAATTATCTTATTTGTTAGTTTTTGGATTTCATTATGGAGACTTAATTTTTTAAATTTTCTTATCATTTTAATTGGAGATAGTTGTTGCTTATAACCTAAGTGATTTACTATAGAAACACATTATTATAATCCATTTTCTGCCAGTATTTTCACAAGTTAAGAAATTATATTTCATCTTCTTCTATGTGCTGTGTCCCTTCAAGTCATCATACCTCTCCACTACTTCCTATTCTTTCTTGCTATTAGCAGTGTTTTTTTTTACTTTTTCTATCTCCCTCCCTCTTTGTTCTTTTATCCATTTACACAAGCTTGTTAAGTAGCTTACTCATTAAAAGTTACAATGGTATATGACAACTGTTATACATTATGAACTAGTACCATACTAAAAATAATTGCTATAGCAGTGTCCAACTCTTCCCAGATGTTGCTGATTCACTTGCAGATGTCTTCAAGCTATGGTTTTCTTATTCTGCCACCCACTGTGTAGTTGTGATTTATTTTCCTTTGTTGCAATATACCTTCAAGTACATATTATCTCTCTGGTAAAAAAATAAATCCAATTTGACCCGATTTTGTCCATTTTAAGTCCTGGGAAAAATGGGATTGATTTCTAAACCAAATCATAAAATGGAGCAGACTTCTGGACATGATTTCTGATGAAAACACCTGCATCTTTTACACACAGGATTATGGTAATTTTAAAAATGATGTAAGTAAGTAAGTAAGTATGTACATATGTATGTATGCATGTATGTATGTAGCCTTGTAAGTGAAATTGGGTAGACGGAACCCCTGGGTGTTGTTGATAGTTGTGCAAAGTCACAAGTCCCTGTGGATGAGGGCTTGAGCATGCTGGCCTTGTTCAAATTGTTGATTATGCTAGATAACATGCTCTTTCCCAGAAACTGTAAGTAAGGTCTGCTAAGCATAGTTGCAGTATGAACCACAGGTGGGCTCTGTGGGTGTTGAATAAACACAAATGTGCCTGAACAAGCGTCTGCAATAGGGATTGGCTAGCCACCCTAGTAGATAGGTATCCTTCAATATGAGTGGCCAGCCATATCTATATATGTATGTAGGTAAGCAGCAAACAATTAATTCATTAATTAATTAATTATTTTTGGGATACTGACAAAGAACTAAGAAATTACACTGTAGAAAATGAAAGAGCAACTGTTTAGTTTAGAAATGCAACTAAAGGAAATAGTTTACTGTAATTGGCCACAAGTCAAATGTCCTATCACTTTCATCTTTGTCTACTGCTTAGTCCAGCTAATCCCAAATTCTAATAGCAAACTCTTAGGCAGGACTTCACTTAACTTTGAATTATATACAGTTTTAAGGCATCAAAGTAGTTGTGACCAAAATTAAAAGGAAGAGTGTATGGTTCTTGATTCTTTGATCTATTAGGTTTGTTTGGGGAAAAACATTTGATTTTAGAATAAACCTTTTGTGTACCCATCCTGGGTATGACAATAAACTACATCCACATCCTGGATAAGACAATAAACTATGTCCAGCAGCAAGGCCTCTGATAAGAAGGTTTTGAGGAGCGTGGAACCTCTTAATTGATGGTGTTCCCAAGTCCACCTTGACCCAGGGTGGTAGCACCTGTTAGGGTCTCATCTATGGGCATATAGTTAAACCTGAAACTGGAGTCAAAACACTAGGAAAGTGTAAAAATAGATTTTAATACCAGAAATACTTTGTAAAAAATTATTACCAGCAGTAAATTTTTTAACAAAAAAGCTATTACCAACAATACATTTTTGAAAAAAATATATTACCAACAATACGTTATTGAAAAAAAAATATTACCAGCAATACATTTTTGGAAAAAAATATTACCAGCAATACTTTTTTGAAAATAAAATTGTTACCAGCAATACATTTTTGAAGGAAAAAATTATTACCAGAAATAGATTTTTAACTAAATAAAATATTACCAGCAATAAAAATTTTGTCTGCATTAAATAACTCATTGAGGTTGATATGCCATAAAACAAAATAAACCAAACCAAACCTTTTGTGTTATAATAGTAATTGCACAAAAATATATTACTCATTCCTAAAAATTAAACCGCCCTCTTTGTTAATTTTATATCAATCTATTATTTCAGAATTTAACTTAAAACATTATATACTTAAACACTTTTCAAAACTGAAATTGCATCAGTAGAAGATTATGGTGACTGTCTTGTGGTCTACCATTGTTATTATCCATTACAGCATTTTAGAATTTAACCAGAGCATTACTGCTGAATTTTACTGTCAACAACTGGATAAAATACACATTCAGTTAAGAAAAAGGCAACTTGCACTGGTTAATCAATGAAGAATTTCATGACCATGCTCAATAACGTCTTGCCAAGATGACACTACAGAAGCCGACCACTTGGGATACAAAACTTTGCCACATCTTCCATCTTCCTCTGAGCTTGCAACAACTGATTACCACTTTTTCAAGCATCTTGAAATATTTTAAGCCAAAAGACATTCCATTGCAAAGAAGATGCAGAAACTGCATTCAAAGATTTCTTGATATCTAAACCTTTAGAGTTTTATCATAAAAGTATAAATAACCTTGTAACCAATGACAGAAATGTATAGATTTTCATAGTTGTTATTTCAACTTATTTACACAGTGTGTCAATACTTTAATTCTAAAACTGGACATTATTTTATGAATAACCTAATATATAATATTATATTTCTGTATTTGTTTTGTGTCCATGCAAGTGGCATAAAGTGTACTTATCCTCCTCCTCCACATCATCATAATTATTACTCAGAAGAATATCAAAGTCAGATTTTCTTTTGATAAATGTTACACAAATTTCCACCACTGATCGGATGTGAATGCTCTGAAACCCAAGACTGAACTAAAAATTCCGTCAACTGCACATCGGCTCCGCACATAGCTTACATTTTACTTACACACACACAAAAAAAATACCATCCAGAATTTCCAACAAATAGCACCGACTCCCACCTAAAGAAACAAAATGAAAATTGGAGCCAATCTGAGCCTAAGAAAAGGACATAAAAGCCCATCAAGGGGACATCTTCAGCAGTCGGATGGCACACCAGCCAGGCTTCACAACGCTTGTTGGAACACAACCTCTCATCTCCAAAGGCAACTCGCCAAAGGTCATCGCTGCAGTAAATCACAACTCACCCTCCCTCTCCTACTGTACACCTCTGTGGACAACTTTTACAATTCTACTTATCTCTTTCTTTCAACAAGAGACATTTACACTGATTTACTATTTGTTGTATTTTTTATGATAATAATACATTTGTTTATTTCTTAAACCTCCATTGTTTCTTCTTTGTTCTGCCACCATATGCTTTATATAACAACTATTGTATTATTAACATAAAAATACAATAAATGGTAAATTGATGTAAATGTCTCTTGTTGAAAGAAAGAGATAAGTAGAATCATAAAAGTTGTCTGCTGAGGCATACGGTAGGAGAGGGAGAGTAAATTGTGACTTACTGCAGCAACAGTTTTTTGGCGAGTTGTCTTTGGAGATGAGAGGTCACATTCCAACAAGCATTGTGAATCCTGGCTGTTGTGCCATCCAATTGCCAAAGATGTCCCTTTGATGAGCTTTTATGTTCTTTTCTTAGGCTCAGATCAGCTCCAATTTTTATTTTGTTTCTTTAGGTGGAAGTGGGTGCTATTGGGTGGAAATTCTGGATGGTATTTTTCTTTGAGTGTGTAAGTAAAATGGAAGTTATGTGCAGAGTCATTGCACAGTTGATGGAATTTTTCATTCAGTCTTAGGTTTTGGAGTGTTCACATCTGGCCAGTGGTGGAAATTTGTATAACATGAAGCAGAAGAAGATCTGGTTTTAGGAAGATTATAACATTGATTTACACAGTGTTTCAATATTTTAATTCTAAAATTGAACATTATTTTCTGAATAAACTAATATATAACATTATATTTCTGTATTCCTTTTGTCTCCATCCAAGTATAATTCTCCTTCTCCTCCTCCTCCTCATCATCATCATTATTATTCAGAAGAATAACTATTATCATCATAATGGAAATTCAAAAGAATTATCAATACATAGAACATCATCATGATCTTCAAAGTGATTTAGCCAATTAAGACCCAGTATCATCAAGTGATGAGTCATTGAAAGTAGAGCTTCATTGACCAGGAACACATCACCCTTCACACCATTGCTTCACTAACATCTCCCACACACCCAAACCTTATGGTGTTGTCATCTCTTAAGGGACAAAGAAATTAGATTCCTGTGTAGAATTTTCACGTTACAGAAATTTTTTAGCTTCCAGTAAGTGTTGCGAAGAGAGTATTATTTACTTATTCTGAAAGTTTCCTTTTTCATGTTCAGACATTTTATTTCTCTCCCTTTCTAAGTCAGTATATACTTCTGTCACACACAATATATATTTGTATATGTGGATATGTGTAATCACTGTCTCTATATATCAATATGCCCTACTCTACACCTTCTCATTATATATTTATATATATATATATATATATATATATATATATATATATATATATATATACATGTGTATATATATATATATATATATATATATATATACACACACATGTATGATTTTTATTTTATATATGTATACAATATAAAAAATATTAATAGATTCATTGGACATAAAGTGCAAAACCAACAAAACTTATAAAATTATAATATATTCTATTAGATATTAAATGTGAATATTTATTGAGAAAAGAAAACACACAGTATAAGTGTGTAAGCAATAAGTAATAATTTAAAAAAATATTCCCAAGTAGAAAATCATAACATATAGTATGGTGGTTTGGCTGTTATATATATATATATATATATATATATATATATATATATATATATATATATATATATATATATATCATATAGTACTTCATCAAGCCTAGAATAATCCTCAACAGAATGTAGAAAGCACTTGACGGCTGTTTCATCCTATCCTTGGATAGCAACTCATCTTGGAGAAGGAAAATTCTGAATTCAAACCAGTCTGAAAAGGGTTGGGCTTTGTCAGGTAGTCTTGCTCAAGTCACACCACTTCTGCTACAGCTACAGTACATGTGGTGCCTCTCAGACCCTTAATGGCTTACAAGACTCAAGAAATCATGAATATATATATATATATATATATATATATATATATATCATTCACAGACAGTACTGTTTGACTGTATCACAGCTTCTCGGTGAGACTAGACATCCAAAGGCTTCAAGCCAGGACCAAAACATGACTGATTTGGTGTCAGTTGGAGTTTCTACCTTTAAGCCATCATCACTTGGCAGAGAGAAACAGCTAATTCTAGCATATTGTTTTTTACGAATATAAACAAATGCAGTCAGTTCTCCAGTTCAGTTTACTGAAGAGCTTTTGCATTAGCATATATATATATATATATATATATATATATATATATATATGATGTTGTACATTAGGATTAAAAGTATGGATAAACTGTCAGAAGTTTTTGTTTTATTCTGTTTTTGTTCAAGTACTTTCAACCACCTCAGTCATTATCAAGAACTGGATGTTGTCAGTATGGTAAATGAGATTGTATTGCCTACATCCTTGCAATTTTTAGAGTGACTTCTACAAACAGAAGGAAACATGAACTTTGGACAGTTTATCCAACAGTTTGACCCTGATGTGTAATATCTTATGTGAAAACTGGAAAAATGCAATAAAACATTAAACAGGCCTTGTCAATTGGATTTCACAAAAAAATTTGGGACATAAAAAAAGTAAGGAAAGAAGAGGTAAGAAAACTGTGTTGCACCAGTCTTCTTATGGGAAGCACTTGACTATTTTAAAAATCAGCATTCAAAATCCTAATATTTGAGCTCCAACACTTATGGTAATGAGAAATACCCAACTACTTTGCCAGCAGATCCCCCCCCCCAACAAAACTACTGTCTATATTCTGTTGGTGACTAATCCATTAAATTTGGAAACTGTCAACTGAAACATTTCATTACAAATTAATCTGTACTGACAAGACTCCATATCTAGATTGTAACCTCCAGCCTTCTTTACATGTCTTTCATATTCAGTAACTTTATGAGAATTTTGAATCAAATCCTTTATTGAATCAACAGAGGCAGATTGTTCTCATGCCACTCTCCTTGCCGAAGAGATGTATCTTTCTCACTTTATAAGTTATAGAGTCACAGACTCACCATGCTAGCATTGCTGTTGTTGTGTCCTTAGCAAGTAGGCTTTTTACAGGGTACAGTTGCCAGCCCAATGTTCAACTAGTTTTGAATTCAAAGTCATCGTTCTCTTAGACTGCTTGTCAACCAAAGCTAGAGAGTCTAGTCTACCCTCTTATTTACTCCCAAGCTGGGGGGGGGGCTAAAAGAAAGGGATTAACACCTTTCTAAAGGGTATTCATGGGAAAAAAGAATACAAAAACATCATTTAGAATTTGAATTCACCCTATAGATAACAACTATGCTAGGTACATATCTCATTGCTAAAGGACATGCTACCACATCTGCTCTATATATTTAGAGATTCTTGATAAAGTACAAAGAATAATCTGCAATGTTATTGGTCCTGACCTTGTGTCTCAGCTTTCCACCACCTTAATGTAGCTTCCTGTGCCTTTTCTGTAAATATTTCCATTATATTTTTTTTTTTTTTGGTATCCAGACTTTATGAATATAAGTGAAATACTAGATTGACGTCAAGGTCTCATCACTTTACAGTTGAAATGGTTAGATCTATCTGTAACTTCTATGCTAACAGTTTCTTATGTCATACTTATCACTTGGGGGAACTCTCTTCCAGCGTTTTGGTTTTCCTTTAAACTTTGATCTTCAAAAATTTAAATGCAATGTCATCTTGACTCCTCTTCTTTTATATTTTCTCTTTTCCTAATAGTGTTTCTTTTTTCTTACATTCTCTCACACACAGTAATCCCCTGAATTTTAGTGGCTTTTAAAAAATCAGTGAATTTTTTTCTTGTTACTTTGTTCTTGTGACATTGCTTTTTACTTTTTCCACTGAACCAAAATATCTAAACTAGGGATTGAACCCAAGACAAGTAGATTTTTTTCTCACTAGGCTATTGTCATAGTGTAATTGTAAAAATTTGCTATTATGAATAGAATTTGGCTTGAAAATTTCCAGCTTATCAAATATGGCACACTTAAAGTATGCAAGAGGATTTGACAGCAAAAATATTGTAACTGTTGACTAGAGGCAGATACTAGTCTGAATTGGTTACTGTATTATTAGGATAATTACTTGTGTTTTTGACATATCAGAAAGATTGGAAATTAAACTACAGTAAACATCCAGAAGTATCATTATTGTTTTTTGCTTTTATTTCTTTCTTTCTGTCACCAAATTTATATTAGTTTTCCTCACAACTTTCAGAGTCATATTCTAAGAGTGTTACATCAGGAGTGTGGTTCAGGGAAAAAATAATAAAACTCTCACAAGATTAAAAATCATTGCCTTATCAATAGGAATGTGTGATTCCATGTCCTTGCTATGGAGCCTTTACTTAGAAGGCATTACTCATTTTCTTTTCTTTGGTTTTGACTGTACCATTATACTGTTTATTTAAATACAGTATTAGCAGCAATAGGCTTTGAATTTTTTAGATATAGCATTAATATCATTAATATATTTGTCATTCTTTTATTTTTTCTGTTGCTTTTTATTATAACTCCCAGACATATGTATATTCTGCAACTGTTAAATAAACATCAATGAATACATCTAATCTTGCTAGGTGTAAAGAAGCTAAATAAACATCATATACAATAAAAATTAACCAATAATCTTCTATGTCTGTTATTCAGACATTTTCAGAGCAAACGCTGTAAAAGCTCTGAAATGGATACAAAACACACATTCAACCATTTAATTCTGATTAAAAAATAATTTCTAAACTAGATTTATTTAAACCTTTTTTTAGCTATTTTAATGCTTCAATATGTTCAGCCTGTCATTAGACATTTGGTTATTTTTCTAATATGTAAGTTTCAATGTACAGGAGTAAATTTTTACTTTATAAAATCACTCATTGCAAAATTTTTGTATATACAAAGTTGTTGGCACCTGCCATTGAGGATGGTTTAGTAAGGTTTTTACAAGATTCCATCTCTTGATGCTCCCCTATTGTGGCCTTTTGCCAGACTAAATCAAACTGAGTAGATATTTACTCTGGACACCTGTCATATCCATGGTATGAGATTTAGTGCCTCCAGCACTAGATCTCATGTTCATGAGTTCAATTCTTACTGAATGCCTCACTATTGTAGCCTTGTGCTTCACTAGTGTTAGAGGCTATTGTTTATAAGCTCAGTTCTAACTCAATACATAGCTATTGTGGCTTTGTACCAGATGAAAAGGTTAGTGAATACCTAAATACTCCTGATGTTGAATGTGGTGAATGTACAAGGGAGAGCTGAAAATTATTTCACCTGACTAAGAAGTTCTTTCATGCTCTTCTAATGTTTTGGCCATTTGGTCATATTTTAGGAAGTATGTCTGGTTGAAGACTTTTCAGCACCACTTTGCACAATAGAAACTTTAGATTTGAACATTTTATTTTTCTGTTCTTTTTTAATGATGACTCCTTTTTTTTAATTTTATTTTTAAATTTTGTGCAATGAACTTGGTTTCTACTACATAATTTGAAATCATATTTGAATTGTGGAATAATAGATATTGGCTCAAAATGAGATATTGAAATCATACGTGCATTGTGGAATAATAGATATTGGCTCAAAATGAGATATTGAAATCATACGTGCATTGTGGAATAATAGATGTTGGCTCAAAATGAGATATTGAAATCATCGTGCATTGTGGAATAATAGATATTGGCTCAAAATGAGATATTGAAATCATACGTGCATTGTGGAATAATAGATATTGGCTCAAAATGAGATATTGAAATCATACGTGCATTGTGGAATAATAGATGTTGGCTCAAAATGAGATATTGAAATCATACGTGCATTGTGGAATAATAGATATTGGCTCAAAATGAGATATTGAAATCATGGAATAACGTGCATTGTGGAATAATAGATATTGGCTCAAAATGAGATATTGAAATCATACGTGCATTGTGGAATAATAGATATTGGCTCAAAATGAGATATTGAAATCATACGTGCATTGTGGAATAATAGATATTGGCTCAAAATGAGATATTGAAATCATCGTGCATTGTGGAATAATAGATATTGGCTCAAAATGAGATATTGAAATCATACGTGCATTGTGGAATAATAGATGTTGGCTCAAAATGAGATATTGAAATCATACGTGCATTGTGGAATAATAGATATTGGCTCAAAATGAGATATTGAAATCATACGTGCATTGTGGAATAATAGATATTGGCTCAAAATGAGATATTGAAATCATCGTGCATTGTGGAATAATAGATATTGGCTCAAAATGAGATATTGAAATCATACGTGCATTGTGGAATAATAGATATTGGCTCAAAATGAGATATTGAAATCATACGTGCATTGTGGAATAATAGATATTGGCTCAAAATGAGATATTGAAATCATACGCATTGTGGAATAATAGATATTGGCTCAAAATGAGATATTGAAATCATACGTGCATTGTGGAATAATAGATATTGGCTCAAAATGAGATATTGAAATCATACGTGCATTGTGGAATAATAGATATTGGCTCAAAATGAGATATTGAAATCATACGTGCATTGTGGAATAATAGATATTGGCTCAAAATGAGATATTGAAATCATACGTGCATTGTGGAATAATAGATGTTGGCTCAAAATGAGATATTGAAATCATACGTGCATTGTGGAATAATAGATATTGGCTCAAAATGAGATATTGAAATCATACGTGCATTGTGGAATAATAGATATTGGCTCAAAATGAGATATTGAAATCATACGTGCATTGTGGAATAATAGATATTGGCTCAAAATGAGATATTGAAATCATACGTGCATTGTGGAATAATAGATATTGGCTCAAAATGAGATATTGAAATCATACGTGCATTGTGGAATAATAGATGTTGGCTCAAAATGAGATATTGAAATCATCGTGCATTGTGGAATAATAGATATTGGCTCAAAATGAGATATTGAAATCATACGTGCATTGTGGAATAATAGATATTGGCTCAAAATGAGATATTGAAATCATACGTGCATTGTGGAATAATAGATATTGGCTCAAAATGAGATATTGAAATCATACGTGCATTGTGGAATAATAGATATTGGCTCAAAATGAGATATTGAAATCATCGTGCATTGTGGAATAATAGATGTTGGCTCAAAATGAGATATTGAAATCATATTGTGCATTGTGGAATAATAGAATTGGCTCAAAATGAGATATTGAAATCATACGTGCATTGTGGAATAATAGATATTGGCTCAAATGAGATATTGAAATCATACGTGCATTGTGGAATAATAGATATTGGCTCAAAATGAGATATTGAAATCATACGTGCATTGTGGAATAATAGATATTGGCTCAAAATGAGAATTGAAATCATTGCATTGTGGAATAATAGATATTGGCAAAAAAATGAGATAAATCATACGTGCATTGTGGAATAATAGATATTGGCTCAAAATGAGATATTGAAATCATACGCATTGTGGAATAATAGATATTGGCTCAAAATGAGATATTGAAATCATACGTGCATTGTGGAATAATAGATATTGGCTCAAAATGATTGATATGGAATGAAATATTGGCTCAAAATGAGATATTGAAATCATGCATTGTGGAATAATAGATATTGGCTCAAAATGAGATATTGAAATCATACGTGCATTGTGGAATAATAGATGTTGGCTCAAAATGAGATATTGAAATCATACGTGCATTGTGGAATAATAGATGTTGGCTCAAAATGAGATATTGTGCATTGTGGAATAATAGATATTGGCTCAAAATGAGATATTGAAATCATACGTGCATTGTGGAATAATAGATATTGGCTCAAAATGAGATATTGAAATCATACGTGCATTGTGGAGATATCAAAGATGTTGGCTCAAAATGAGATATTGAAATCATACGTGCATTGTGGAATAATAGATATTGGCTCAAAATGAGATATTGAAATCATACGTGCATTGTGGAATAATAGATGTTGGCTCAAAATGAGATATTGAAATCATACGTGCATTGTGGAATAATAGATGTTGGCTCAAAATGAGATATTGAAATCATACGTGCATTGTGGAATAATAGATATTGGCTCAAAATGAGATATTGAAATCATACGTGCATTGTGGAATAATAGATATTGGCTCAAAATGAGATATTGAAATCATACGTGCATTGTGGAATAATAGATATTGGCTCAAAATGAGATATTGAAATCATACGTGCATTGTGGAATAATAGATATTGGCTCAAAAAATTGAAATCAGATGCATTGTGGAATAATAGAATCAAATGAGATATTGAAATCATACGCATTGTGGAATAATAGATATTGGCAAAATGAGATATTGAAATCAAAATGGAATAATAGATATTGAAATGAGATATTGAAATCATACGTGCATTGTGGAATAATAGATATTGGCTCAAAATGAGATATTGAAATCATACGTGCATTGTGGAATAATAGATATTGGCTCAAAATGAGATATTGAAATCATCGTGCATTGTGGAATAATAGATATTGGCTCAAAATGAGAAAATGAGATAATAGAAATCTTAAATGAATTGTGCATTGTGGAATAATAGATGTTGGCTCAAAATGAGATATTGAAATCATACGTGCATTGTGGAATAATAGATGTTGGCTCAAAATGAGATATTGAAATCATAATGCATTGTGGAATAATAGATGTTGGCTCAAATGAGATATTGAAATCATGCGGCACGTGGAATATTGTGGAATAATAGATATTGGCTCAAAATGAGATATTGAAATTGAAATCATATGCATTGTGGAATAATAGATATTGGCTCAAATGAGATATTGAAATCATACGCATTGTGGAATAATAGATATTGGCTCAAAATGAGATATTGAAATCATACGTGCATTGTGGAATAATAGATATTGGCTCAAAATGAGATATTGAAATCATACGTGCATTGTGGAATAATAGAAAAATGAGATATTGAAATCATCATTGTGGAATAATAGATATTGGCTCAAAATGAGATATTGAAATCATACGTGCATTGTGGAATAATAGATATTGGCTCAAAATGAGATATTGAAATCATACGTGCATTGTGGAATAATAGATATTGGCTCAAAATGAGATATTGAAATCATACGTGCATTGTGGAATAATAGATATTGGCTCAAAATGAGATATTGAAATCATACGTGCATTGTGGAATAATAGATATTGGCTCAAAATGAGATATTGAAATCATACGTGCATTGTGGAATAATAGATATTGGCTCAAAATGAGATATTGAAATCATACGCATTGTGGAATAATAGATATTGGCTCAAAATGGAATAATTGTGGAATAATAGATATTGGCTCAAAATGAGATATTGAAATCATCGTGCATTGTGGAATAATAGATATTGGCTCAAAATGAGATATTGAAATCATACGTGCATTGTGGAATAATAGATATTGGCTCAAAATGAGATATTGAAATCATACGTGCATTGTGGAATAATAGATATTGGCTCAAAATGAGATATTGAAATCATACGTGCATTGTGGAATAATAGATATTGGCTCAAAATGAGATATTGAAATCATACATGCATTGTGGAATAATAGATGTTGGCTCAAAATGAGATATTGAAATCATAATGCATTGTGGAATAATAGATATTGGCTCAAAATGAGATATTGAAATCATACGTGCATTGTGGAATAATAGATATTGGCTCAAAATGAGATATTGAAAATCATGGAATAATAGATATTGGCTCAAAATGAGATATTGAAATCATAACGTGCATTGTGGAATAATAGATGTTGGCTCAAAATGAGATATTGAAATCATACGTGCATTGTGGAATAATAGATATTGGCTCAAAATGAGATATTGAAATCATACGTGCATTGTGGAATAATAGATATTGGCTCAAATGAGATATTGAAATCATACGTGCATTGTGGAATAATAGATATTGGCTCAAAATGAGATATTGGCATTGTGGAATAATAGATGTTGGCTCAAAAATGAGATATTGAAATCATACGTGCATTGTGGAATAATAGATATTGGCTCAAAATGAGATATTGAAATCATACGTGCATTGTGGAATAATAGATGTTGGCTCAAAATGAGATATTGAAATCATACGTGCATTGTGGAATAATAGATGTTGGCTCAAAATGAGATATTGAAATCATACGTGCATTGTGGAATAATAGATGTTGGCTCAAAATGAGATATTGAAATCATACGTGCATTGTGGAATAATAGATGTTGGCTCAAAATGAGAAATGCATTGTGGAATAATAGATGTTGGCTCAAATGAGATATTGAAATCATACGTGCATTGTGGAATAATAGATGTTGGCTCAAATGAGATATTGAAATCATACGTGCATTGTGGAATAATAGATGTTGGCTCAAAATGAGATATTGAAATCATACGTGCATTGTGGAATAATAGATATTGGCTCAAATGAGATATTGAAATCATACGTGCATTGTGGAATAATAGATGTTGGCTCAAAATGAGATATTGAAATCATACGTGCATTGTGGAATAATAGATGTTGGCTCAAAATGAGATATTGAAATCATACGTGCATTGTGGAATAATAGATGTTGGCTCAAAATGAGATATTGAAATCATACGTGCATTGTGGAATAATAGATATTGGCTCAAAATGAGATATTGAAATCATACGTGCATTGTGGAATAATAGATATTGGCTCAAAATGAGATATTGAAATCATACGTGCATTGTGGAATAATAGATATTGGCTCAAAATGAGATATTGAAATCATCACGTGCATTGTGGAATAATAGATGTTGGCTCAAAAATGAAAGATATTGAAATCATACGTGCATTGTGGAATATTGTGGAATAAGATATTGGCTCAAAATGAGATATTGAAATCATACGTGCATTGTGGAATAATAGATATTGGCTCAAAATGAGATATTGAAAAATCATTGTGGAATAATAGATATTGCAAATTGATGAAATAATGCATTGTGGAATAATAGATATTGGCTCAAAATGAGATATTGAAATCATACGTGCATTGTGGAATAATAGATATTGGCTCAAAATGAGATATTGAAATCATACGTGCATTGTGGAATAATAGATATTGGCTCAAAATGAGATATTGAAATCATACGTGCATTGTGGAATAATAGATATTGGCTCAAAATGAGATATTGAAATCATACGTGCATTGTGGAATAATAGATATTGGCTCAAAATGAGATTCAAATCAGGTTTTTCACATTCACTCACACACACAAATACTGTTGCGAAAGGTATGAATCTATCTCTTACCCTCCTACCTAAGGGTTAAATAGCACAACAGACTTAGTCCTATAGACTTGGTTGGCAACCAGTCTACTGCAGAAAGACACAGCAGGAAAGTTTATCTACTTAGTCATGAATCAAGAGACATGATTTCCCAAGTGTGTAACCTGTTTTGCACTTAACTGACTGAATTTGAAATCAAATAATAAACTCACCTTATCTAATATAAAAATGAAACTATTTTTTTTGTTTTAGAGTATTGCAGATATTCATTTTATATTTATTTCTGTCTGTTTAGTTCTTAATTTCTTTCCAAATATTTTATGTGTCTATCTAGTTTGAATGGAACAAGTTTGTAGATTTGTGTTTGTATCTTCACCCTTTATAATTTGTTCACTTTTTAAAAAAGAAAACAGTTTTATTTTCTTTAATTTTCTGTCTATGAATGTCTTTAACATTCCTTCAAAATATTTCTCTCTCCTTCCCACTGAAAGCAACAAACAGATAGTAACAATTTTTATTTTATAACTGTTAAAGTTCAAACCTGATTGCTGTAGCAAATCACCATGTGCAGCATCAAACATCTATACTTTAAACTTTATTTTTTTCACTTTTATATATTATATTTTGCAGTGGGCAGTAATAGGTTAATTTGGAATTCAGATACATTGTTGAACCGATAAAAAAAGTCTGACTGCCATATTACTCAATTACTAAAATACAACAATTTCTTTATCAGGCTTTAGATAAAGTCTTGGTAAGTCTTGGGTTATGGATTTAGATATCTCAAAGTTGTTTGACAGGATTTGGCATGTTGGCCTCTTCTACAAGCTCTATGGCTATATCTCTGGCTGGATATTTGACAATCCAATCATTCTTAACAAATTGGGTAATGAAGGTTGTGTTGAACAGCTATGCTCCTAGCTCAGTTCATATTAATGGGTGGTCCCCCAAGTCTCTATCTTTGAACCTACTTTGTTTCTTATCATCAATGACCTTTCTGATGTCATCAGTTCTCAACTAAGTATTCATGCTGGTATCACAATTATTTACTCTTGTCTTAAGAGTAAGTTTAATAAGCCCAGTAAAGTAAAACTGGCAGCTACTCCTGAAAATGACCTTTGACTGGAGCAAGAAATGGCTTGCAAAATTTTAATGCCTCCAAAATGAAACTGCTATTCTTTAATCATCTTAGAGAACCATTTTTGCCTTCCATTAGCATGGCTGATGCTAACCTCCAAGAGAGCAACTCATTGCGACTTAATGGTTTCCTGTTTTCTACTGACATGAAGTGGATTGATTATGTTGAATCAGTTGCTAGGTCTGTTGCTCAGAAGGTTAGTTCACTATGTGATGCCAAATAGTTTTTCTCACCAGAATCCATCTTGCACATTTATAAATCGACTATTTGTTCATCCGTACATTGAATATTACTGGTCTGGTGCTTTGGCTATATATCTTAAGATTCTCAACAAAATCCAAAGAAGGGTGTGTAAAGTAATTAGTTCTTATCTGACAACTCAGTTTCAGTTACTTTCTCACTACTGTGACAGGGCTTCCTTTTTTTTCTAAAATATTTTCATGGCAATTGTTATAATGAGCTCTCCCTCTTGGTATCTTGACCATGTGAATTTAAGCATAATACTAGAGTAGCTACTTCAGGATGTAGGCGTTCATAGTCCTCCACATCTTTCTGTCCTTTGTAGCTCTTAATAAATTTTGTCTTTTTGTTATTTCTCCCAATCCCTATTCTACCATCCATTTACTCAAGCCCATCAAGTATGTTACACACAACTATCCTCTGTCCCTCTTATACTCAATCAGTTGTGTGAATATAAGATTTTCCAAGCCTTCTTTCCTCATTATATGCCCCAGAATTTTCAACTGCCTCTTTCTGATGTTAAGTATAAGTTTCCTTTTTGTTTAGGTAACCATAAGTTCTGTTGTAATAGTTTCCTTTCTTGCACTTTTTACCACTGGAATTCTTTTCCAGTTCTTGCTTACCTGCCACCAAGAAAAAATTTAAATACAATGTCAACTGTTATCTTCCAGATTCCTCTTCTTTTATTGTCCTTTCTCATCACTAAAGTCTTCTCATTCTTGTCCACTCTCAGCAACCCCTTGTACCTTAGTGGCATTATCAACTTGCTTGGGGTGAAATGATTTTAAGAAAATAAGATAACAGAATTGAAATATTTAATATTAGTAAATGATGATTTTAATTTTATGTTAAGGAATGTCTTTTGTTATTGAAGCATAGAGAAACATACTCTATTATCCTGCAACATAGCTTTTTATTTTATTATTAGTTTTACTACGTCTGTTAAGTGTTGTTTTTTTATCATTGTTATGAAAAATGTATTGAGTGGAAGTGAAAGAAAGGCTGAGTCCGTATAGCTTGAATGAAGCTTTATTCTACTAGAAATCTATTCCGGTAGCGAACCGTAACAGGAAAATGGCCGACTACTTCATGGAGAGAGGAAGACAAAACAAAGGGAAATAATTCGGTCCTGGAAGGCCAGAGAAAGATTAAAGAGTTCTTCTATTTTCACCACAATCATAATAATCTAAGTTTTATACACTCTTTATTATTACTATTATCTTATTGGTAGTTTTATTCTTGCAACACTCTTTCATTATTATGATTATTCTACTGCTAGCTTTCCGCTATCTTGCACTTTTTTTAAAAAAAACAATTTTGTTTTGTTTAGTTCTCTGTCTATGTATGTCACAAACATACCCTCAAAATATTTCTTTCTTTTTCCCAGTGAAATCAACAAGCAGATATTAACTTAATTTTTATATTATATCTGTAAAAGTTCAAATCTCTGGTTGCTGTAACAAATCACCATATGCAGCATCATACAAATTCCATTTTAGTTTTCTCTCTCTCTCTCTCTTGTTTGCATTATGTTCTCAATAATTGCATCATAGTTTACATTTCTTTTTGGTTTTATCAACTGAAAAGAATGAAAACTATTTAAAGTTGACTATTTTTTCTCTTTTGCTAATCAGATCGGATCAAATGTTTTGTTTGGTTCTTGTTGTCGATGAAGATTTCAGAAATCAAAAGAAATTGACACAGGAATTTCACAGATTATTTTTCAAGCATCCAGATTTAATACTGCAAATAGCATTTCTCTTCCAAAAGGAACAATAAGAGAATTTTGATCTGAAATATTCGTTGTAAAAATATTCAGGCTATGAGGCTAAGGGAAAATTGTTTGATTAAGGGCATTGACAGGAAATATCTGAACAAATATTTGTTGCAAAAAAGTAAAGGGTTTTCTAAAAATTTACCTACCTACATACCTACCTATATATATATATATATATATATATATATATATATATATATATATATGTGTGTGTGTGTGTGTCTGTGTGTGTGTGTGTTGGGGGGCATTTATGAGTGTTGACTTCTGTCTGTTTCATGCTAATTGCAATTGTCAGGCTAAATTACATGATATTTACATATATATATATATATATATATTTGTTAGGCTATATTATATTTACATATATAAACACAATTTCTCTTGCAATATGAGCAATAAGCTGCAGCTGAATTTTTCATCATTTGAAAAATCTGTTATACTTGTCGGAATTACTGTTCCCCAAAATAAAACAATCCACCTATATGAAAAATACAATTCTGTATTGATTTGATAAATTTTGAAAAAAAACTTCTTTAATGTCAGAAAAGATTTAAAACTTTCAATAGATGAGCCATGTCTGTTAGACACTAGGCAGAATTTCAAAAGAAATAATGTCTTTGTTGCTCTAGAAAAAAGTAACCCTTGAATATCAAGTAAAATCTTTTAATGAATCATTACCATTTTTACGTGAGTTATTGTATTTAATGGCATATTTTGGATAAAAAAAATATCGCCCTGGTCTTATATGCAAATTTGAGCTATCTGGTAGGGTAATGTTTTCCGAGATTCTGTAGACTACTAGTACTTGTATCTAACAACTCCATAAACTTTTTTATTCTATGTGCTTTGTCTCTCTTGGATGTGGGTGAACATGGCTCTACACAATTTTTTGTCCTTTGTAGATCTTAAGTTAGGAGTGTATCAAATGGTATTTTGATGAGAATTTTATTCCTTCAATTCTGGGGATCATCTTTTTTTACTTTTCTTTTTGGTTGATAAAACAAAAAAGAATAAAAACTATTTAAAAAGGACTTTTCTTTTCTTTTTTTCTAATCAGATAGGATTAAAGGTTTTGTTTGGTCTTTTGTTGTTGATAAAAATTTCAGAAATCAAACGCAATTGCCACAAGAATTCAGGTTTTTTGTTTTGCCTGTATTGTCTGAAATTATCAACTGAATCACTGTTATCATCTTATGCATTTTTCAGATAAATATCTTCATTTATATTTGACCATAACAACCGGGATTACCATGCTTGTTCAAATGTTGGAATCACGTCATGTTCACCACTATTGGGATCAGTCTCCCCAGGTTTTTGTTGCTATCTGCATGTTGAGATTCCACACATCTAGCAGCAACAACAACACATCTTTTAAATGAAACATATAAAAGGTTATTTTCTGGAGGAAAAGGAGAAACCTTAAGTCAGTTGAAATAACATTTATATATTCTTTTCAGAAATATACAATAGCAATAAAATGTTCAACTTCTTTGTGGTGAAGTTTGTTTTATAAAGTAATTAGATGTTCTTAGTGCAATGTAAAATGTATGAACAGACTTACTTTATGATAGTCATCCTAATTTGTTTGTAAGTTTGTAGACAAAAGCTTAGTTGGCAGGTGCTGGTTAATCCCTTCTATTCCATGCATGGACAAGGCCTTAGTTGGTGGCTGCTGGCTGCTGGCTCATCCCTTGATTGTGTGTGTGTGAACAGACATGTAGATCAAACTAGCCTCCAAAATTGTGTGATCCCCTTCTACATTTATATCCATAAAACATACCAAAATCTAATTTCATATAGAGGTGTGAACTTTTTGAATACAAGGTTTTCATTGGTTAGAAAATACCTTCACACTGGTTCACAAAAATCTTTTTCTCAAATTTTTAGGAGTAATGAAGGGATTTATTATTGTTATTTTCTAAATGGTCCAAAAATAGCATGTGCTAGGTCTACAACTATATCCACAAGTATTTTGGCAGTATTTGCCCTAGTAGTGATTGTTTATCAAAGAAACCTTCTGATGGGATTTTATTGGTTGAAAAATGTATAAATTGGCAGCTGATCACAAAAATGACCTACAGTTAAATGGGGCAAGGGATGGCCTGTTAATTTTAACACCTCCAAAATGAAACTTCTCTCCATCAGTCACCTGAAAGACCACTTTCTCCTTCCCATCAGCATGGATGATACAAACCACCATGAGAATAACTCTTGGCTGACATGAAGTGGAAAGATTATATCGAATCCATTGCTAGGTCTTCTGCTAAGAAAGTTGTGTGAGATAATTTTTCTCTCCTGAATCTATCTTACATATTTATGAGTCTACTATTTGTCCATGCTTAGAATATTGCTGCCACATAAGTTAGGTGCTGCTGCTGCTGTATATTTAGAGGTTCTTGATAAAATCCAAAGGAGAATCAGCAATTCAGTTCTTCTTGACAGGAATATATCAACACTTTTGAAACACACACACACATACACACACATATATATATATATATATATTTGAATCATTTCACCCCAAGGAAGGCAACAGAGCCACTAATGCACAGAGGCTTATTAAATGTGAAAGAATATAAGAAAAACATTATTAAGGAGTGATATGCACATAACCCCAACAATGGTATTGGACATCATCTCTAAATTAGACTCCCATAAGGCTAGTAGTGGGGACAGGATAGCAACCATTGTCCTGAAGAAATGTACTCCTGAATTGGCTCCTGTCCTCTCTAAACTTTACAACTACTGCCTTACCCACTTTTGCTTTCCAGCCTGTTGGAAGTCCTCATCTGTTGTGCCTGTCTATAAGAACTCTGGTGACACTTCTGACCCATCTAACTACCATCCTATCAGTCTCCTACCATTTTGAGGCATTAAACAATGCTGAAGCAGTTAAGCACCTTACTTCACATAATCTGCTCTCTGACAAGCAATATGGTTCCCACTTTGCCTGATCTACCATTGACATGCTCACAGTCATAACTGAATTTGTATACCAAGCACTCAACACTAAGGGAGAAGCTCGAGCCATGGCTCTAGGCATCTCTAAAGCATTTGAAAGGGTTTGATATGCTGGCCTTCTTTGTAAACTTCAGGTATATGGTACTACATGATGATTATTTGACTTAATACAATTATTCCAGTCAAACCATGAAATAAAGGTCATCCTAAATGGGTTCTCGTTCGGCCCCTTTATTACGAACACTGGTGTTCCCCAAGGCTTTATCTTGGGCCTACACTGTTCCCAATCTTCATCAATAACCTTCCCAATGTCATCAGTTCTCAAGTTGGCATCTATGTGGATGACACCACTATTTACTCCTGCCTCAATAGTAAATCTGGTATCATTGACAAAACTAACCTGGCTGCTGATCTTGAAAAGGACCTCCAATCTGTGGTTGACTGGGGAAGAAAATGGCTTGTAAACTTTAATGCCACCAAAATGAAACTGCTCTCCTTTGCCTGTCACAGAGAACCCTTCCTGCCTCCCATCAGAATGGCTGATTCCCAACTCCTCAAGAGCACCTTGTTACACCTGCTTGGTCTCATGCTGTCCACTGACATGAGGTGGAATAAATACATTGAATCAATAGCTTCATCTACTGCAAGGAAAGTTGGCTCTCTATGTCATGCCAGAAAGTTTTTCTTGTCTGAGTCCATCCTTCAAATCTCTAAATCAACCATCCGTCCTTGCATTGATATTGCTGTCATGTATGGCATGGTGTTCCCACTGTATGTCTTGAGGTCCTTGACAAAATCCAGAGACAAATATGCAAGATAATAGGTTCTGATCTGGCATCTAAGTCTACAATCACTATCCCACAGATGTGATGTGGCCTCCCTCTGTCTCTTCTACAAGTATTTTCATGGCAACTGTTCCAACAAGCTATTTTTGCTGGATCCTGGACTACACGAATTTAAACAAGCTACCAGGCTGGCATCACTGTCAAAATGGTTAAATATCACAGTCTCTACTCAAACAGCTTCTTCTCCCACACTTCCCATCTGTGGAACTCCCTTCTCCTTACTTACTTCCACGATGACTATAATCTTCAAATATTCAAGTGTAATGTCAATTGAAATCTGACACTTTGAGCTTGTTCCCCATCCTTCTCTGTATCCTTTCCTGAAACACACCTCTTTACTCTTGTTCTCAATCCTCTGTAACCCCTTGCATGCTAGTGGCACTCCTGCCTTGCTTGGGGTGAATTGCCTTCAAAAAAATATAATGGCCAGTTACTCATTTCTGAGTATACCTGTCTGCTAGAGCATCTACATAATCCCTATTGCTGATGGCTGCTTAGGTAGATTTGTGTTTGTTAGACCCCCACCCACAGTCTATTTGTGGTTTATACTGAGAGGAACCTTAGTTTCTGGGAGTGATTAACAGTTTTGAACAACACCAGTGTGCTCAAACAGTCAATCACAATAAAGTCTTCTGAACAGTTCTGTCTACCCAATTTCACTCAGATGGTGTGTTTTTTTAGACATTTTCCAGTGGTGTCACATGCAGAGGTTCCCATCCCAGGCAGAGATAATATCAAAGTTACCTCCCGAACAAATAAGTCACACACACACACACACACACACACAATATTGTAAATTTGAGTAAAAATCCCTCTTTTATACAAGTTTCATTAAAAATGACTGACAAGGTACTGTGTTTAAGCTTTTTATTTAATTTTTCTTGTGTTCATATAAGCTTTTTCTTTTCTGGACATAAACTGTAAAAATCTTCAGAATGTTTTGTATATGTGAGCATTTTTTTTCTTTTAACCATTATCAGGGGTGTTTTTCTGATTTTAATTCTGTGTAAATACATACATAAAAATCTACACATTCAGATAGAATTATATAGCAAGCAGTGTTTTTATACCACCAGTGCTCAATGTGTGACACTTTATAAGTATATATGTATATATTTCTGTGTATTTAGTTCTGTGTATGTAATTGACTGATTTTATATATCTATGTAGGATGGTTTTTATTTTTGTTTCATCTTTTTTGTACATGGGGTGCCTTTGATTTTGGTAGATGTAAATAGTGTTATTGTTTATATTATTTTTATGACCGGTGATTTTTTGTAAACATGTGTGAACGTGCTCTGTTATAATTATTTGAAAATTTTTAATTTATCCATTGTAGCTATCGTGTTTTTTAAAACAAGCATCCACTATGTAAGGGAGCTAACCAGAGATGGTAAAAAATGCAACATGGCATTAAATGTTGGTCAAATGCATTTTAAAATATTGCTACTACACTCTTAATAAATTTTGTTCAGTGTTAGTTGGTTGCTTTTGATATAGGGGGCCTCAATCATTTGAAGTTTTTGTTTATTATTTTCATGGCGTAGAATATTGATGTTATATTGGTGCTGTCAACAAATATTTACCTGTATTGTGAAGGTGGACAGGAATGTGTCTTTAAATGTTGTACAATAGATCTTGTATCTGACAAATGCAATGTAAAATGTCTTGATAAAGTTTTGGTTGTTAAACCAACATATGTACTTACTTTATATAAAAATATATATTTACATAGGCTTCTACCCACATAGATAAATTTTAGGATACTTTGCATGTATATAGATAAATACAAAATGTATCCCTAATGAAGGAAAGAAGAGAGAGTTTTAAAAATGTTTAGCTATCGAATAAATTTTGTTGATAATGTTTAGATTTACAAACACCATTTTCCTAATATTAAGCAATCTTGTTCGTGAATATTGCAAAATTTAAAAAAAAATAATCAAATACACATTTGTTCAATGATACATATGTCTAGTGTGTAATCAACTCTTCTCTCCAGAGCACAACTTGTTAACCATATAAAGTGCTGTAGCCAGAATGGACAAGTGACAACAATAACTGCCTAGGGATAACCTGTATTGTCACATTTGAGAGATACTCAAATAGCCAAACAATGGTTAATTTGAGAAAGTAGTCATGCTTGAATATATATTCATATATATATATATATATATATATATAGCAATGAGTCTAGAAGAATCCTCAACAGAATGCAGAAAGCAATGGACAGCCATTTCATCCTATCTGGGACTCATCAACAGTGTGCATCCACTACCGAGAATCGAACCCAGGATTCTTCTAGACTCATTGCTATAAGCCTAAATCCTCAAAATTAATTACATATATATATATCTTTCATCAAATAATATAGACAAGTGTTGTCTATTTATTTTATGTAAATTCTTTTCATATCATCTGATAAGCTTAATAACATTATCATTAAACGAAGAAAGAAAATCACAATATTGATACATATTTTTTAAATCCTATCTAAGCTTTCGGCTTACATAAGCCATTATCAAAGATGACTATTACATTACAATATATTAAGCAATACATGGACAAAACAATGATGATAGTTTGTTTCTGTTTACATGGAAGATTTCCAAGCAATGACAAACTCATGCATACAAGAAGCTGTAAACGAAAATCACACCACAGCTCATGACATCAAACATGACCATGCGAGAGTGAAAACGAGAGGTATTAAGTATCAGAAGCTGTTGGTATAAACCAATGGCTTCTGTTACCAATTATAGGCATTTAAGAATATTTGTGGAGTTTTCATAGTTTGTTTTTTTCAGGTTAGGTTTCAACTGTTTTTATGTATATAGCTTCAAGAATTTTTAGTTTTTGTTTATTGTTTTCATGTTTAAGTATAGTTGTGTTTTCAACAAGGATTTTCTGGAATTGTGTATTTACATAAAATAAATAGACTACACTTGTCTATATTATTTAATGAAACATGCATCAATGAAAAAATGCTGCCTAAATACACACAGTATATATATATATATATATATATATAGAGAGAGAGAGAGAGAGAGAGAGAGAGTTGGATTGATTTGAGTTTGTGACCCTGGGTTTCACACTATTTGCAATCGATTGCAAATAGCATGAAATCCAGGATCACAAACTCACATCAATCCAACTAAATATGTTAGTTCCATCACTGATATTGAACACTTTCCAGTAAGTACCACGTATATATAATATATAAATAATATATATAAGAATTGCATATATTTATATACATACACATTTTACAAAGACATATATATATATATATATATATATATAATGATGAACTCTTCCACAAATTTTGATGTATGAGAACCCAACAATCTCATTCAGTTTTTATGTTTGTGTCATATATGACACTTCAGTCCCACTAGTGACCTGCATGCAAACATATTGTGCAACAGTGAGGATCTTCAGACATAGCACCAGGAATATTTGCTAACACTTTTTGCCATTGTCTTTTGTCGCAATAAGACTGATTTCAAAATTTCATACATACATATATATATATATATATATATATATTATTTTTATTTCTTCAGATTTAATTTTTTACAATACATAAAATGTATTTGGTTTAATTTTTTCGAATTCTAATTGTTTCTGAGTTTCTAGGGATTTTTTCAGAAATATATATTGATGTACTCATTAAAACAAGAAATTGTTATGCCAATACTTAGCATCCTTCATCTTCTTAAACAGCCAGAAATAGCAAGTCTAAGTTATCCTTCTTTACCAATGGTCAGCACATTGGTTTCTAGTTAGAAACATGCATTATCATAGTTTTGCGGAAAAAGTCATGGTTAAATTTCTCTCTTTACTTTTTGAAGAACCATGGTGTTCATATTCTGCAAAAATATGAAGTCTTGTCAGAGTTATCCACCATTAGAGATTTACAGATTTTAAAAATGTTCAGATTTGCTGACTGATAATAGATTAGGAAAATGACATTTGATTGGTCCACCAGTAAGAGTCAAGGTGAAATTCCTAACTTATAACCTGGTTCAAACCATGAACACTTGTGTGATAGGTAATTTCATTTCTTTCCTTCTTTTTATTTTGCAAACAGATCCCCAAGCAGACATTTTCATCTATCAGATATTATTCAGAATTTAACTTATTATTGGAAACTGAAAAATTCATATCTTAGATGTTATGGTCTTAAATCTCACAGGTATTCCTTGTAAATATTCAGCAAAAATATCCATTCTATCAGTGGAAATAAAAATCTACGCATAAATGTAAAAGAAAAGATAATTATACAGAAGTGAGATAAAATTATATACAATAAAAAGAAAAGGGAATATTGAAAATGTTGAAGAAAGATACAAGTTCAAAGCAAGTCAAAAACACTGATTTATTTCCACAAATATAGCAAACACATAATTTAGGCAGAAATATGTCTCTATATATCAACTCCAAGAAATCGCACCAACCTAACATGTTTGTTCATATGTAGCAAATTATGTTTCTTCAAAGTGAACCAAAACCTATGTAAATTTATAAATTCTCAAATGTAAGAAAATAAAATTATTCTTCTTTTCTAGAATATTCAAAATCACTTTAGTTAATGTTTTGGTTTATTTCACATCAGCACTCTTAGGTCATTTAATGCCAAATTCTATCATTCTGATAAACAATAAAAAGGTAGACATAAGTTTGGTTTCCACAAGAGTCAAAAAGGTATACATAGGTTTAGTTTGCATGAGATTATAAAAGTGCTAATATATTTAAATAATGTGTTAGTATTTCAAATCCAACATTAACTACCAGAATCATTTAGTGTTTATACTCCTAAAAAAGGAATGCACCTTGAACTGCCATCCATATAAGTGTATAGGTCAACATGTATTAAATGCTATAATACTGGCTGTTGGCAGTTTTTGGAAAAATTGTTGAAAACAGTCAGTCTGTGCCAAGTCTGATACATGCTTAGGTGATCATGTATCTTTCAATAAATGACTGATGACGCAGATTTTTTTCCCACAGTAGTTTGCCATTTCTTTATGTGGTAGACCTGTTGACATCCAAAGCTATAGAACCCAGTCTGTCCTGCCATTTACCCATAGCTGGGGAGAGAAGAAGAGGATTCATACCTTTCCCAAGGGTATTAACACATAAATGAATATAATGGATTTGACTGGAATTCCAACTCATCTCTTTGATTCCTCAATCAGATCTGCTATCCATTGCTCCACCATGCCTCCTACATTGAAAACAGTAGTCAAGTATTTAAACTCTTGGCAGCATGGAAAACACATAAAAGTTTGATGGTTTAATGGTTTACATTTATATATAAACTGGAGATATATGTACTAAAATTAGCTTCATTTGGCACAGACTCATCTGAAAGAGAAAGATGGTGCTGTTCCAATCTTCCAAGTGGAGAAGGTTTATATACATTAAAAATGAGTATTCAAAATGTTGCCTTTTATCTGGAATTAAAAAAATAATCAAGTGTTGTATATAATTCATGTCAGAAAATTTCAGATGCCTGAATTGAATCTGTCAGGAACTTTCAATCTAAGAAGAGACCCCCATCCCGTATGCACAGATTCTACTGTAAGAGATGCTAAAGTAATTTATGTACTTAGTGTCCACGCTGAACATTAAAAGATCTAGGTGCCTCAAGAGTTGATTTAGAAAGTGCATTAAAATAAACAGGAAGTGATCTGAACTGAGGATAAGGACACAAAACAACTAAATGTCAGGAAGTTATATAAATTCCTGATCCATGAGGGGGACAGCAGAATGCCTCACATCTGTACAAGAAGAAAATTGAGGATTAAAAGAAAGACCTAAAATCACTTACCCTCTACAGCCATAATTAATTTGATGGAGTTCAGAAGTATATAAACAATTATTTTACATGTGAGGAATTTAGTTTCTTCACAGGTGCTACTAACACAACATTACAAGACATATACATGACATAAAGTTGGTTTTTAAAATTTCTTGATCCAACCATGAAAGAATTCCACAATGAAGTTTGATGTTTTTATTATATGTATATATATATATATATATATATATATATATATATATATATACATACACACACACACACACACACAGTAAAACCTCAAATTAACGGCCCCAGAACCAACAGCCTCCAGAGTTAACTTTTCAAACTTTATTTAAAGGTATATAGTAACTTAAAAATAAAATACACATACATATATACTGTATTTAGATTTATTTACAATAATTTTGTACTGTACTGAGTGTTTTTAGGGCACAAATAAAAGTGCTTCAAATTAATGGACAAACAGCTTTAACAGACGACCCTACCTTATTAGTCCATTAAATTGAGATTCCACTATATGTATATATATATATATATATATATATATATATATATATATTAAATTTAGTTTAGTTGACAACAAAGACAGGTAATAGTCTCTTTTCTACTGTAACAAATGGTAAACAGGAAAGAAATATTTATATTATTTACTTTTGAATTAATCTCCTCATCTTTGCTATTATTATCACAAGGTTTCAGCCATTGTACCCTCCAACCTTCTTCAGATGTTTGTCAATCCAAGTAACCTTCAGGGATTTTCAGACTTAACTATTTATTTAATCTACAGGGATAAATATTTGTAATGTCTAGGGATATCTTCTCTTGCTCTTTTTTAGTACTGCTTAGTTATTGCTGAACCTATTTCCATTTTGTCTGTGCAACTTGGCCTCGGGATTGAATTCATAATTACTATGTCATGTAATTCACAAAGCAACACTTTAATCCACTAGGCAATTGTCTTGTGATCCAAAACTGATATAATAACAATGATGAGGATATTAGTCCAAATGTAAATAATATAAATAATAGTAATTCTTCATCCCAGAAATTCAGAAAAGAAATAAGGCTAAATGTAACAACCATCAATTCAGTCCACATATATAATGCCATATTTAGCAATCCATCTCATACTGGTAATTTCATATTTATACACAAGAATTCTTTCCACACTGAGAGAAGCAATAGACACCATCCTGACATAATATGGATTCCAAAATTAAAGGAATTTATGTCTAGTGAAAAAATTTGGGTTGCAACTGACAGTTTTGTTTCTGATCAACAAAAGTGACTTAAATTTTTTTTGAGTTAGAATCAAACAACTCCCAATCAAAACTAAATTAAATTAATGTCATACTTGCAATAATAAACAGAGAATACAGAGAATAGAAAGAGAATCAGACAGAGAAATTAATTTTAAAACTGTATAATAATCATATCATTTTTTCCAGGATTGGTATTAGATGTAAAAAAAATATCACTTTTAAAATTTTAGTCACATCTGTTTCTTTTTAGGATGAAAACTTAAAAATTGATTTTGTATTTTTCAAAGTTTAATAATTCAGAACATCATACAAATTATTTCAGTGAATTTAAAGGTGTGTATGCAAGAAGATAAAAAAGATTTTAACAAAATTCAGTTTGAATCTATGCAGACCAAACATGGGAAAAACTTCCTGTTTGTATTTTTAATATGTGGAAATATTATCATTGATCTGTTTGCAGTAGTCATTATCTTATTCATTAGAGTAATTTCTCTCTAAATTTGAGAGATGAGAAATTATCATTACTCTACACTGATCTGTTTGCAGTAGTCATTATCTTATTCATTAGAGTCATTTCTATCTAAATTTGAGAGATGAGAAATTATCATTACTCTACACTGATCTGTTTGCAGTAGTCATTATCTTATTCATTAGAGTCATTTCTATCTAAATTTGAGAGATGAGAAATTATCATTACTCTACACTGATCTGTTTGCAGTAGTCATTATCTTATTCATTAGAGTCATTTCTATCTAAATTTGATAGATGAAGAATTATCATTACTCTATATTGATCTGTTTGAAATAATCTTTATATTATTCATTAGAGTCATTTCTATCTGAATTTGATAGATGAGGAATTATCATTAAATTGATCTCCTTAACTAGAACCTTTATGTTATTCTTATTAGTTTCTGCCTCAAATATTATTAATAATAGTATTGTTTCTACATATATTTCTGTTATGTGGAATTATTTTTATACATTGTTATTCTCAAACTGATGTTTTCAATTTATTCATTATAGTCTATAATCTGTCATAAAGATTCTACTTGAAATTTATGAAAAGTTACCTCATCTGACAGATACCCAAACAAAGCTAAAGAGTACAATGATTGAAACATTGTGACAATAACAACCAAGCTAAGATATTAATCTATATGGTAAGTGCATGATACTGGGAAACTACATTTAAACTGTAAAATTAATAGAGTCCTCTTAACTTTCTTCTTTGTTTTTAATCAAGTTTCAATTTATAATAATTATTGTTTCACACATCTCTTTTTCTCTCACCACTTTAACTCTCCTTATAGTATCTTTGTCAGCCACAAGATGAATTAGTTGATTCTATGTATGTGTATGTGTGTAACTTGTACACATATTCCAATGATTGGGCACATTTCTTTCACTTTGAATATATCGAAATTTGATACATTATTTCAGTTGATTAAAATTAAAGAAATTGTACTTAAAATTAATTCGCTATAGCTTTAAGAATTACAGAATTATTCACCATGTTGCATAAGTTATAGAGATAAAGGACTCTATCCTAAAGGTCTGAAAAGCTGCATTTAATGATCCATCTCTCTCTTTCTTATTTCATCCAAAGAAGAATCAGTATTATCATTGGTCCTGATCTGGTGTTTTTCAGCTTCAGTCACTTTCCCATCACTGTAATAATGCCTCCCTGTGCCTTTTCTATAAATATTTCCATGGCAACTGTTCAGATGAGCTCTTCACCAGGGTAACTATTCCATCCTGGGTATGACTATAAGCTACATCCATGTCCTGGGTAAGGTGATAAACTACAGCAAGGCCTCTGATCAGGAGGTTTTGAGGAATATGGAATCACCTCTTAATTGCTGGTGTTTCCAGGTCCACTCTGACCTGGGGTGGTAGCATCTGTTAGAGTCCCAGCTATGTGGAAAATTGTTAACCCCCAAACTGAGGTCAAATCACTATGAAAGAAATATTACCAGAAATAGTTTTTTGGAAAAAATGTTACCTTCAATGAAAATGTTGTCAGCATTAAATAACCCATTGAGGTTGATATGCCATAAAACAAACCAAATGAGGGTACCTAGACTTTATGAATTTAAGCATTGTACAAGATTGGCAACAATGTCTCATCATCTTACACTTATATTACCTGGTTGTAACCATATTTGCCTTGCTAACAGTTTCTTTTCTTGTACTTTTCACCTTTGGAACACTCTTTCAGCTTTTTACTTTCCAGAAAACTTTGATCTTCAAAAGTTTAAATGCAATATGAATCATTATCTACTGCCTTCTTGATTCCTCTTCTTTTATTGTGTCTTTCCTAGATAATGTTTTTCTTTTTCTCATTCTTTCACCCTCAGTAACCACCTTGTGCCTTAGTAGGTTTATTGACTTGGTTTAGATGAAATTATTAAATATATATAACAGTGGGCACTGAGGTCAACACAGTGTGGTACTAGTCAGTTTCATGCTTGAATGCAATCTTCAGCTCATTAATGTACACTTTTATATTTACACACACTTGATTGATCACTTTTATCCATAAATATACCATACCTTAAAATTATATTTTTATCCTTATATATATATATATATATATATATATATATATAAACAAGCTTTGTTAAATTCTGCCAATAAAGTTTATTAAAATATTTTCTTTCATTTTTTTCACCTTTTTAATAAGATATTAGGATAAAAATTGTGAATAAAATGTTCAAAGTTCATATTTTTTCTGTTTTATTCACATACTTTTGACTGTTTCAGTTATTATCAAGAACTAGGTATTGTCAGTAGGAAAGACAAGACTTATAAAAGTACAAAAATTGAAGCATCTAGAAAATATTTAATATGTATGCAAAAACAACAATGCATACAAATATTCAGTAGATGCCTTTCTCCTTAACCATTGGATTTGGTGTCACTTTGAATTGATTGCATTTCCAATTCCAGTGATCTAAAATATGACAGAATGTTGTCAACCAAATTTGTCAGTTTAATTTAACAAAATTTGTATAAATTCTTACTGCCTAAACAGACATATATATATAGATATATATATGTGTGTGTGTGTGTGTTTCATTAAATGCGACAGACAAGGAATATTTAATTAAGTTTTTATTTAGTTTTCCATCATTCTTACA
Source organism: Acanthosepion pharaonis (assembly GCA_903632075.3). Taxonomy (NCBI): domain Eukaryota; kingdom Metazoa; phylum Mollusca; class Cephalopoda; order Sepiida; family Sepiidae; genus Acanthosepion; species Acanthosepion pharaonis. The sequence continues at coordinate 4,171,492 of CAHIKZ030001113.1, forward strand.
TTTTTTCATTTAATGGGAGTAAGGAAATGAAAGCTCAGAATATATATATATATATATATATATATATATATATATATACACACAGCAAAAAAATAAAAAATACCTCAAGATGGGATAGTCTATTTCAAGTTGTTCTGTGTGCAGCTATCATCAGTCTCTGGCTTGAAATAAACTATCCCATGTTGAGCTAATATTTGTTTTTTAGCTGTAAGAAAATACATATGCTATATTATAATAAATACATTGAGCTGTCAGTGGATCAGTTTTATTAATTAATATTACTAGGATCCACCAAGATTATATAACAATGGATTGATTACCTGTACACTATATATATACTACCAAAAATTCCCAGAATGCAAAAGATTGTTCAGTCTGTTTTCAGTCAAGTTGGTTCTCCAGTCTCACCAGACATTTCATGTATTTATCAAAATCCCTCCAATTCGAAATATTTGATCTCATTTCCATACATTTCTTTCTTTCTTTGAGGAAGCCATTTTGTTTTAAGTTGATACAACTTTTTGATAGCATCTCATACTACCCCTGGTAAAAATTATGAATTCACCACACTTTGAAAATGTTATTTTATTTCGTTTTATTTCACAAAAAATATACAAATGACATAAGATACAAAACAATTTTTGTTTAATAACTGAATATTCTAATTTTATGAAATTTACCTAAAATAATTTGATTAAATTATTTAAATTAATGATATTTGTTTCAGATCAAATAGAAAAAATATTTTGCAAGAAAAATTTGATTATAAACTTTCACAGTCAGTAAAATAATCATGAAATTTTTCAGTTAAAATACTTGCCTCCAGTGAACAGCTTTTATTTTTAATTCAGCAAATTTTAAATTATTACTAATGGTAATGGTAATATTACTAATGGTAATATTAGCTTTTTCATTATAAGGAAATCTTCAATATTCATTGACTTGAGTAGCCAGTGGTACTTTTATCTAAAATTTATAAAATATTGCTATTAAAACAATTTTTCAGGAAAATAGTTTTCTTGGATCCAGTAATTGTTATTGCTCTTTCTAGTAGCTTTTGTTTGAAGTAGTCTAGAACATCAGCATACTGATTTAAATGTGGCTCAATTAAAATAAAATTAGCCTAAAAAGAATTAATAATGATTTTTCAAACTATTTCGATTGGGAAAACATTGGATAACCTTGCTACTTGTTATATAAAAAGTGACAGTTGAAACTGGAATTGAAATTCATTCTTGTCCATTTTTTATTTGATAAATGCAGCCATGTTTTATCAAGCTGCCTTCAGGATTCTAAATATGTAATTTTCTACTTTGACTAAGTCTAACAAAATCAATCTATTGGGTTAGTTTAATATTATGGCTTTGTCATTCGCTGTTATGTAAAAAGTTTGGTATTCTTGAATTAGTTTTTATGCCTCCATTATTTCTGCTTACTTTGGACGTATTTTTGATATTTTTCTTTTTGATACAGTGTTTAAAAGTCTGTAAGTTCTTTGCAAAGCAGAATTTTATATTCACCTTATTTATTTCTCTATTTCCATAATAAACACTATTATCTTGTTGCTGCTTTTGTTTTTGTCGACAACCAGGCTGATGTCATAAGCCATTAGGTTTTCTCCACAGTCAATGTATTTACTGTATTCTAATGCATATCAAGAAGTTTTAAAAATATTTTAGCTTATCTCTAATAACAGTGACTTCTAATATATGTCCAAAAATACATTTTACTTGCAAGGGTCACCAAATACATTGCTGCTTTGCTAGGTATATCAAATTTTTGATAGATTCTTCATTTTGACAGTTCTTAACCAATGAAAGACAGTTTTTTTTTTTATTTAGGTATAGTTTTATCTGAGGTTGCTTTATTATTTTGAATTTCCACTGTCTAATAATCAGACTTAGTAGTAGACTAAACAAATATTAATAAATATATATTTTAGCAGCTTGTAATGGACAACACTCTGGTCACTCAGACCATTTCTTGTGTAATGAGTTTGAATCTCAAGCTGAGTAAATATCTGCTTTGGACACTTGTTTGTCACTCTACAAGTGTATTTTGATCAGGATATTCACAAATAATCTGTTTGTTGCAGCTATTTTTACTTAAATTATACATTTTGTGGGTTTTATGAACATTCATCAGATTTCTTTAAAACCCATTGCAGTAATTTGAAAAAGTAAAATTTGAATTCATATCTTGTCACAAGAAACACCTTTTGAGGTATCATCCCCGAAACAAAATTTCTGTGTGTGTGACTCTAAATCCATTTGCAAAATTAGTCTAGTTTATATTTTCAGTATGGAACTGAAGCTAACAGATGTAGATTCATAAATGTCTCAATGATGTTAACAAACCTGGTTGCAGCAAGCTCTTCACCTATAGGGAGTGGTGGTGTCCCTGATATAAAAGGTATACAGGTTCGATTCCTGTCAGAGGCACAATTTTCCTTTAGTAGGACTTCTTGATCAAGGCCAGTTGTTATTAATTTCAGTGTTTAAGAAAAATAAAAAAACAGGGATAGTAACAAAAACATGTTTAACTGCTATAGATAACATTTATAGTAATAAGAAATTATATATATATATTTTAAGACATTTTTATGTTTATACATTCTTTTTATAGATACAAATATTTAAGTAAATGCTCTGTTTATAATAAACAGTATTAAACAACATTTACCAGCCTGAATATCCGAGAAATTTTCACATAAAATATTCACCCTCTGACAGGATATGAACCTGTATTTTATACAGAACCGTTATTTAGCTTGACATGCCTTTACTGTTTTGGCCACAGAGGCACATTCAGTTAGCAAGGTCAAATTTACTGTATTTGAATTTCAATCTTCTATGAATCTCTCACGTACATTCATATCTGCTCATGGCGTATCAAATGTAAACAAATGATTTCACACATTATGAAATGGACAAAGTCCGACAATTATTTTAAGATATTTTTATGTTTATACATTCTTTTTATAGATACAAATATTTAATTCGTAATTTTTATTCATAATTTTTTATATTGTGAATTACAGGAATGTTGTAGTAGATGTCTCACAATGGATGATTATTCAATCAATATATATATATATATATCTGATTGAATAAATTACAGACATTATGTCTGCTAATTTTTAATAAAATTCATTCATACTCATGGATATCCTTCTGTGTATTAATGTTAAAGGATGAGAGAAATGTGTTATAGCTGTTTAAATTTCTTTTATTTTCATTTCCTAAGTACTTTCGATCTTTTCCAAAGATCATCTTCAGGGGTACAAGTGGTACAAAACTATATGTTGTTGATTAGTATAAGTATTTATACAAAGGTGTCTGGTGTTATTCATTACTGTAAATTTTTTCATTATACTTTTAAATGCAAAATGGTTGACAATGTGCTGAACGTGAAAAAATTATCCATTATGGAATTTTTTTCTTCTATGTTATAATGCCATGGTCACACATGCATTAAAACCTGAAAAAACTGTTCCTTTACAGGCATTTCAGAACATTACTGCAGTATTCATAGTTGCTTCTGTTCATTTCCAGCTTTAATTTTTTAATATAAATTGCTTCCAGTATTTGTAATCTAAATCTGTTGTCTTCATGGTGTAGGATAATTGTGTTGTTGATTAGTAATTTTTTATAATGTTGTTGTAAATGTCTCACAATGGATGAATGGTCGGACATGTGGAGTGTAAGCCTTCTTGTTAGTTTATTTGTCGTATACCCAACATATATATATTTGTCTTTTTTTATCGGAGATAAATTCTCCCAAGGGACATTTAAATTGGTATGTAATGTTGGTTTTACGTAATACATCAGTTAGTGGGGAGGAGTTATTGTGGATAATTAAATTTATTCCATCAGACATGCCTAAAAGAGAATTTACTGCCTAAATACACAAATATATATATATATATATATATATATATATATATGTATGTATATTCATAATCTCAAGAAACAGGCCCACTGCATTTTTCTTCTTTTACTGACCCATCTCAACATGAAAATGCATAGGGACAGATAATATGCTTGAATTCCATCCCAAAATCTGAACAAATACACCCTGATCATAGGTAAAGATAACAAAGAATGACATATTGATGGGATTTACCTGCCCGCTAATGCTGGTAGAATGTGACACATTGGGTGCTGTACATATTTTCCGATCTACTGCTGACCACTATCCACCTACCTACCTCTTTAGTGAAATGAGGAAGACTCTGACATAAAGTTTGAATCTCCAGGTGTAGTCACCCCTCATAGTTTAATGAGGAGAAGAACAGAACTTTGATTCCAGCCTAATTGGCAAGGTGTGTGTGCACTTGTCATGAGTGATAAAATGCATGGGAAATCTGATATACCAGTCTATTTCTAAATAATTCCATCATTTTTCATGAGTACTATGTTAGTATTTTAATATTGAATAACTAATCATGTAGATTTTTAATAATTTTAGATTACATCTTTGTGACTGTACTAAAGTTGTAAGTGCAAACCACCAGTACATGATCATCATCTTGCGGCCTCAGCCGAGACTGAACTCACCAATACTTTGATTGGTGTAGTTCATAATCTTGTCAATAGCTGAATTCTTGATGCTTTGCTAGGGCTATCAAGGGTGTTTTTTTATTGTGACACCATCACTAAATGGATTGCCAACCAAGACTCAGAGTGACTCCATTCACCCTCATCTAAGAGCAGGTTTTGAAATCAGAGTTTTTCCTTCTCCTAGACCAGTTGCCATCCAAGGCTATAGAACCCAGTCTGTCCTGCTATTTACTCATAGCTGGAGGGAGAAGAAAGAGGATTCACACCTTTCCCAAGGGTATTAGCACGTAAGTGAATGTAATGGATTCGACTGGAATTCGAACTTGGCTCTCTGATTCCTCAATCCAAGCCGCTATCCATTAATCTACCGTGCCTCCTCACGTACAGCTGTCTTTAAGATATCCATTCTTAAATGTTTGAATAATTAATACTTTCTTAAAATACTTTAAACATTTAAGAACTATAATCACAGTGACTATGATAGTTTTAGAGAAGATCTTTGAAATTATAGTTGTAGAAACAAGGAAATATGTACATGGATATCTTTAGACTTTTATTTTGAAGTGTTCAAATCAAATAATTATTTGTTAAATTTTACATACAATCCTCAGCCTTCCAGGGTACTAATACCAGTACTAAGATAAGTAGTACTATAGCTGTTGAACCTTAAATTGATTCTTATGCCAAAAACAAATTGTGCAGTTAACATCTTTGGCCCTACAGAATTCATACATATTACAATCTTCTTTCTCCACAATCCAGCAAAAACAGATTGAAGGCAAACCATTGAGTCTGCTCATTCAAGAATAACAAAAGACAAATTTTATTTCATTTCAGATAAGAACAGAAGTAGTTTTTTTCCTGTTTTGCCTCCTTTTTTTCTTTTAAATAAGGGACAGGTTACAAAAGTCGAGCACACTGTGACAATTACTAATCAAGAAAATAAACTCTGTCTCTAACCCTACTGGCTTGCATCTGTTGTGACAATTCAATAAGGTTAATTGAGGCCAGGCATAAAAAAAAAATCTACCCCTCTATGACCTACGAACTTGTGCTAGAATGATCATTTTCTGATAGAAGTTATTTTTCTGAGAATTTTATGAAGCACAATGTTTTAACAAATTTCAGTAGCAAGAAAAAAAATCAATTAAAAATAATGCCTACGCCTGTGTTATTACAGAATTGATGATGCGATTACTATTTGTCTTTAAATGCACAGATGAATTCACCTGTCTTTTATCTTATTTATTAACATTTAGTGTTTTCTTAATTATTTCTATTTTTTTATTTTTCAGGTAAGTCTGAAACTTGAGATTCACTGAAAGTGTTTTTGTCAGCTAAGTATGTCTGTTTTTCTAACATAAAAGGTAATATTTGTACATACCTAACTTTAGAAAAAATATTTTGTTACTTGTTAAACTTTGTTCATAACTCTTTGATTTTCATGCATTTTCTGTGTATGTAAGAGAAATCACTGTTTAATTCAGTGTACTTTACCACTTGGCCATGAAGATTGTCACAAATTATTTTCTAAGAGTAGCTTAGATGTAACACAAGACCAAAAGTCTGGAGAACCTGATACAGATCAATTGATCTAGTGAGACAGATTTGCTAACCATTGAAGTGCCTATGCATTTGGTGTCTGAAAATCAAGCCATTTTCAAAAAAAAAAATTTCCTAACATTATGTAATGATGAATAACCACAAACGGAAAGTATATCTTATGTGAAATGTGTACACATCTAAGAGTAATATTTTTTTACATTTGAATTTTCAGCTATCAGCTATTTGAATTTTAACACTTTAAAGGTTTTGTGATATTAAATACTCTCACCTAATGAAGACAAGAGGATTTTTTTTTCTAAACTATTATCAGTTTAAAATTTTTTTCATTTTTTATGCAGATGTTAGACCAGGAAATTTAAATTAATCATGACTGCATTTTTCAGAAAAGAGTGAATATTGAGATCCCGATTTTCAAAGTTGCATTTTTATTGGTCAATTGATTCATTCAAGTTGCATTTTTATTGGTCAATTGATTCATTCAAGTTGCATTTTTATTGGTCAATTGATTCATACAAGTATCCTTTCAAAGAATGATAAAAGTGTATTTATTTATATCTTCATGAATTATAGTTAAATCCTAATAATAGTGCTAATTGTCTTTCCAAACAGTATTGGGTATCTTTGACATTTTATTGTAGCATGTAATTCACTAGGCTCAAACTCTTAAATTTAAACAGCTAAAATTTGCATATAATAAGGCTACATTTTTATGCATCCATACAAATTGATAATCAGGTAATTGTATCTATTTTTATCATTTAGAAAACTGGACAATACTGAATACTTCTGCTAGTATATATATATATATATATAGATAGATAGATAGATAGATAGATGAGACAAATGTTAAGTGAATAACAATAATTTTTTTCCCTATTATCACTTAACCTTATATAAGGTGTAATGGGTAAATTGTTGCCATTTTATATTTTTAATTTCATGTATGCACATTGTTTGTTTTTGATTTTGTTGACTGCACAATATAGTAGGGTCAGTTGGGCACAGTCTGTGAGAAAAAGCACACCATGACACAATTCACTCTGCCAGAAATTTGGAAATGGCACACTGTACTACTTGGCATTCACACCAGAAGCTCCAATACAAACATTTCACAGTATTTGAGTATCAATCTGAGAACAGTACAGAGGATTCAGAAAGAGTTGGATGAGTCTAATAGTGATTATGAATGTGTTTGAAGTGATCACTGGTGATGGCGTCATTATTCCTTCCATTTGTCTTCCCATGCGGCCTCAGACTCAAAACAGAGGCCTACCTCCAGTGCCTTGAGGAAGTAGTGATGCCCTGGATCAAAAGTGTGGCTGTTGGAAGACCCTATGTTGGACAACAGGATTCTGCGCCATAATACACAAGCAAGAGAACCCAGTCATGGCTATCAGACAATTTCTGCAACGACATCATCCTTTACAACTGGCCATCTAACTCCCCAGACTGCAACCCCCCTTGATTATTATGTGTGGGTTGCTGTTGAGAGATCAACAAAACTCCTTGTAACACCAAAGATGAACTGAAGGCAAGGATTATGGCAGCATTCACCAACTTAAACAAAGAGACCATCCAAAAGAGTTGCAGGAGATTCTGAAATCATCTGCATACCATGTTTGACACCAATGGTGATTTTATTGAATAAATTTACCCTTTAGTATTTCAATACATTTTTCTGTAATTTTGGTAAATATATATCTGTTAGAATATGATGTCATGTTTATTTTCAATTTTGCATAATTTGAATGACAATTTATCCATCGTGCCCTGTATGTGTGTGTGTTTATGGTGAAATCACACTGAAACGATGGTTTGATCTGGAAATCAGGGAAGGTAATCAAGGTTGAGCATGTTCAGTACATAGAGAGGGGACTGCTTGGAAACTCCTGGACCTGTGAGAGAAAACTAGGTACATTTTTGCATAATTTAAATGGCAATTCATCCATCACACCCTGTATGTGTAGAATAGGGGTGGGGGGATAGATAAACAAATGTGAATGTTATTTATAAATTATGCACCAAGGGGAAATAATGAAAATATGGGAATCCTGAGATTTAAAATTTTTAAATTAATAAATTAATTCTTTTTTTTTTTCAGACATTGTTTAATGGCATATCAACTTCTTATGGGTCATTTAATGGTGAAATTTAATTTTCTGAGGAGCTTAGGCAATTTTTTTTCTTTTACAAAAATCTACTGCTGGTAATTTTTTTTTTTTTCTCAAAAATGTGTTGCTAGTATTTTTACTATAAAAATGTATTTTTATACTTTCTCAGTGTTTTGACACCAGTTTGGGGGTTCACTATTTGCCATCCTAACAGATGCCACCAGCTCAAGTCAGGGTGGACCATGGAACAACAGCAATTAGAAGGTGGTTCCATCCTCCTGATCAGAGGCCTTGCTGCCAGATGTAGTTTAGCATCATACTCAGGATACTTTTTCAGACATATCTGGACATTCAGTCTCGCCAATCTCATTCACTTTTATTATGTTTTTGTTTTTATTACTTTTTTATTAAGTATCTCACATTGTGATAACAGATCTGCTAAGAAGGGTAAAATATTGTAAGAACATGGACACAAATTTACCATGGACGATCTAGCAATCAAAGCAATTTCTAGACATTTTTGCCTAAGTATATTGCTTTCTTTTTTTTAATTAAAGTAGCATTTTTTAAATAAAAAAATCTCTTTTGTGTTCATATAATATTTTATTTAAATTCCTTGAAGTCTCTTCAAGGTATTCCTTATGGCAATCACAGGTTATAGAGTAAATTCTTACTTCCTGTTTTAGGTTATTATTATTTTCTTTTGTATTAATTCTTTTAGTTTTTTACTTGTTGTAACAAGTTTTATGTAAAGCTTAGAAAAATTCTTTTCATTTGTAGTTGTAATAGTGTTGTGACATCTGAGATATGCATATTTGTAAATTCAGTACAGTTGTAAAACCCCAAGGGAATGCCTCAAACACTCTTTCATGATGTTAGCATTCTCTGTTACTGATTTCTTTTGTCAGTGTCATTCTTATTGTTTTTCTGCCAAGAAAAAATTGATTTTCTTTATCACAACATACTAGATATTTTTATATTTCTTTTATTTTGAACTTACATCTTGACACACTGTTATTATATTATCTCTGTCGTTAGGGAATACTGTGGCCCTGAAACCCCCATGACAATATTTTCCACCATTGTCATTTTATATCTATGAAACCCAACTACCTATGTGATTTGTTTCATATGTAATCACTCTTCTACAGAATATTACTCTGGTTCTACCTTAACTTCTAATATAATATCTATAATGATCCTATTTGGTTAGGAACAGTCTGCATTAATTTCTGATCATTAAAAATCTCTTTTGAACTGATTTTCAGTGCATTTCTATAGTAAAACCATCAGTAAAAATATTATTTGTACAAATTTCATAAGTGAAGCATTATTATTATTATTATTAATTTTTTACTAGTTTTTCTATCTTATTATTGTTTGATTAATGTCTTTATATCCTCCTGGAAATTCCATATGGATTAACATATTGTATCATTACTATATATATATATATATATATATATAATTATTTATTTTAAAAATTATAACATAAATATGTTATAAAATCACTGCAAAAATAGCCATTTTGCTTCAATACCTCTGGTGTCTTTTTTGATAAGACACTGGAAGTGTTGAAACAAAATGGCTATTTTTGTAGTGATTTTATAACATATTTATTTCATAATTTTTTTAAAATAAATAATTATATCTGCTCTACTCTGTATTGAGCACTCTTTTAAGAATAGTAATTGTTGGTTATTGGAATTCATTCCGTATACACCAATTATATACTTGGATATATATATATATATGATAGCTGGCCACTCATATTCAAGGATACCCATCTGTTGGGTGCTGCTAGCCAATCCCTATTGCAGACGCTTCCTCAGGCACATTTATGTTTATTCAACGCCCACAGAGCCAGCCTGTGGTTTATACTGCAACTTTGCTGAGCAGGCTTTAGTTACAGTTTCTGGGAGAAAGCATGTTATCTAGTATGATCAACACTCTGAACAAGGCCAGCACACTTGAACCCTCGGTCACAATGACTTGTGACTTTGTGCTAGCACAGCTGGCAATGCTTCCCAAGGGTTTTGTCTACCCAATTGTACTCACAATACTTGGGTCAATCAATGGCATGGTTTTTAGGCACTTTCCAAATGTGCCACATGCTGGGGTTGCCTCCACTAGACCAATAACATCAAGAAGTCTACTTCCTGGCAAATCAACCATGGTGAGATTCAAACCCGGGTTTCATGGTCAGAACACACAAGTTTCATTAAAAATGACTGACAATGACAAGGTACTGTGGTTATTCGGGTTCATTCTAAGTGTTTTTCAGTATCATTATGTTTTGGGATTTCATTATTTAAATAATAAAGAAGAAGAAGATTCATACTTTTCCTAAGGGTATTAGCACTTAAGTGAATGTAATGGATTTGACTGGAATTCAAACTTGGCTCTCCAATTCCTCAATTCAAGCCACTATCCATTACTCCACCATCCCCACTCAATGTATAACAACAAGGATGAAAATTATGCTAATAATAAATATACATTTTTTCTCTCACTTGTAGCACAGCTCTGAGTTTCATGCATGATGCAACTGTCAGGTGCTGACTGAATATCATATTAACCCTTTCACTTCTGTATAGAACTATAGTCACACTACCGCTTGAATATTGGACATGTAAGCCTTAAGATGTCTGGATTTCTTTGATAACATTTTGATTAACCTTTCACTTTCATGTACAACTATAGTCAATGTATCATCTGGATAATATTGGATATTTAAGTCTTAAGCTGTCTGGATTTCTTAGATCACACACACACACACATATATATATATATATATATATATATATATATATATATATATATATATATTAACTTTCATTGTTGTGTGCAGCTATTGTCAAATTTGTAACATTGTGCTCTTTGTAACTATAATTATGTCTGTTGGCCCATACTTGACAACAACTGGGGAATTTTGAAGAACAGTTTCACACATATTGACTACATTGTAGCCCTCGAATCTGATAGAGGTAGATGACATAAGTCACTTTGTACTGAGCAGAATTGTAAAGATAGGGCTTACAACCACATCATGTTGAAACACCAGTTCCTGTACAATCACTGAAGTTAAGCAACATCAAACCTAGTCAGTACCTAGATGGTTAACCACTTGGGAATATAATGTACTGTAAGCTTGAAAGTGTAGGTGGTGTAATTTATAATAGCTTGGAATCAGAGATCCAAGTTCCAATTTCATTTGGGTTTCTTATATTCACTTACATACAAATACCTTTGGGGAAATTATGAATCCACCTCTCATCCCCCCAGCTATGGATTAATTAGTAAGACTTGTTTCACCAAATAGTTATTATCTCAAAACAAATTCTTACAATCCAAAAATTTTTTCTGGCTTTAAATAACCCACAATAGATTGATAAGCCATAAAAAAAGGAATTAATTAATGTAAAGATGGGTAAAGGTAATCTCAGCTTACATGTCTTCTGAACTGCTTTATGAAATAACACTTTTAGAGATGTAAATTAAAGAAAAAAAAAAAGACAGAAAAAATCAACAATAATGAAGCTGGAAATTGATTTTATTGAGAAAACCTTTTTATTGTTCTAACAACAGTTGATAAAGATTAGATTATCATGACCTTTTGTGATGATTTAAACTTTTTAAAGTAACATCTTTTGGAACAATTGTATTTTGTTGGGAGTGACTGAAAATTGGGTAATGCAGCAGCAGAAGAAGAATTAATATATATAATCTGATATATAAGTGGCCTACTCTTGGAACAGGATTTGTTTATATCTAATTTATCAACTGAACATTTGTTTGGGGTTTTTTTTGGCTTTTAATATATCTTTTTGTTATTTTTTGCCTTCATCTTAAACTTTTGTTTGATTGATTGGAAATTTGAATCTGACATCATGGAGATGTAAGCTATTGTACTTCAGTACAGATTGGTAAAAATATATGAAGTTATATTATAAATTAAATCTTCTTCTCTGTGCCATGTTCCTTCAGAATGTTGATCATGGCTCTCCTGTCCTTTGTAGCTATCAGTAAGGATTGTTTCTTTGCTATCTCTCCTAATTCCTGTTCTGCTAGCCATTATAGATATGTTATTCACTGATTTCTTCTGGCCCTTATGTCTGCAGTATGTCTATTGAGTGTCAAGTTTTCCAGGTCCTCTTTCTTCAGTATGTATCCTAAAAATTTCAACTGCCTCTTTCTGATTCTAAGTATAAGTTTCTTTTTTATTCCCACTTTCCCTAAAACTTCCTTGTTGCTCACATGTTTGCTCCATGGTATTTTTAGCCTCCTTGTATAGAATCACATTTCTGTTGCTGCAAGTCTCTTCTTCATCTTTGAGGAGATTGTCCCAAATTTATTGTTATGTAGGAGAACCAATATTATATAATGGTTTTTACTTTGTTTCTAACAAAATTTTTCCATTTCTTAATACTTTGCTTAAGTTTTGGAAGATGTCTTTTTCAACCCAGTGAGCCTTCAGATTTTAGTGTCTCATTTTCTGCATTCCTGTCAAACCATGTAATGAAGGTCATCCTAAAAGGATTCTCCTCCAGTTCCTTTCTCACGAATGCAGGTGTTCCCCAAGGTTCTATCCTGGGTCCCACACTGTTTCTGATCTTCATTAACGATCTTCCTGATGTCATCAGTTCCCAAGTAGGTATCTATGCATACAACACCACTATTTACTCCTGCCTCAATAGAAAATCTGGTATCACTAACAAAACTAACCTGGCTGTTGGTCTCAAAAAGGACCTCCAATCCCATTGACTGGGGCAAGAAATGGCTGGTAAACTTTAATGCCTCAAAAACAAAACTGCTCTTTTTTACCTACCACAGAGAACCGTCCTTGCCTCCCATTAGAATGTCTGATGCTCAACTCCACAAGAATGCCTCTCTGCACCTACTTTGTCTCACACTGTCTGCTGATCTGAGATGGAACAAATACATTGACTCAATAACTTCATCTACCACAAGGAAAGTTGGTTCTGTGCGTCATGCCAGAAAGTTTTTCTCACCAGAGTCCATCCTTCAAATCTATAAATCAACCATTCGCCCTTACATGGAATACTGCTGCCATATATGGTCTAGAGCCCCCACTGTTCATCTCAAGGTCCTCGACAAAATCCAGGTAGAGATATGCAATGTGACTGGTCTTGATCTGGCATCTCATCTACTGTCACTTTCTCATAGACATGCTGTTGCTTCCCTCTGTCTTTTCTACAAATACTTTCATGGTAACTGCTCCGATGAGCTACTTTCACTGGTTTCCAAACTGCATGAATTTAAGCATGCTACTAGGTTGGCATCTCAGTCCCACCCTTTCATTGTCGAAACAGTTAAATGTAGCCATCTCTTCTACTTCAATAGCTTTATGTCTCACACTTCTCATGTGTGAAACTCCCTTCCTCTTACTTGCTTCCCTAGCTATAATCTTCAATTATTCAAATGCAATATCAATCAACATCTTCAGATACCTTGATCTTATTCCCCATCCTTCTCTTCATCCTTTCCTCTATCACGCCTCTTTATTCTTGCTCCTATTTTCTGTAGCCCCTGTGTGCTAGTGGCACTCATGTCTTGCTTGGGGTGAAATGCTTAAAAAAATTATTTAAATTTTTGTATTTGTTTAATTTCAATGTTTTCAATTCCTAGTTTACATGTTGGGCTGTTACTTTTGACAACAATCCTACATAATGTCTTCTTACAATTTTGATATTTAGTTCTGTTTTCTCATTTTACAATTTGCATGTTCAGCCATTACTTTTGCTAACAGCCATGAATTTCATCTTCCTGCAATTAAGGTTTCGTCCTTTTTTCTCACTTTGCCTTCAGTAAGAGTTCTTGTAGTTTTCTTTCTCTGTCTGCTATCAACACTGTGTCATCTAGATATTTTATGCTGTTAAAATTGTGGTCACCTATAATGAATCCTAGTAGGTCTTCTAATTGCCTCGCTGCAAAGGTTGAATAAGTCTCGTGAGAAGACACATCCTTATCTTACACCCCTTTTTTATTTTTGTTTATTTATTAAGTTTATTTTCAATCTGTATGCAGACAGATTGCTCCTGGTATAAATTCTAGATTATTCTAATATCTTTCCCAAATAAATCAAGCTAACTTAGTATTTCAAATAGCTCTTTATGTTGTACCTTATCAAAAGCTTTTGCATAATTGATGGATAGAATAATGTTAACAAGTTAGCTAGTGAGAGAATTAAAGGAAGTAATAGATAATGTAGATATATGGAATTTAACCTAATAGATCACTCTCTCTCGTTATATATATATAATTACACACTTATCAATAAAATACTAGCTCATTAATATTTTATGAAAATAGATTATATATTATTTAGTAAATCTGTATAAAAAAATAAAAACTAAGTGAATATAGAATATTACAAAAAATGTGTATCAATATTTTCTTAATTTTTTTAAAATGCCGTGTCCTTTCAGGACATTGTTAGTCATGGCACTCCATAGCTTCCTTTTCTATATTATCTGTGAATTGACTTCTCCATGATTTTGAATTCAGAATTGTCTTTCTCTGATTTAAGAAAATGGTAATACACATTTTTGGAGAGCCTGCTATTTTGGATCCATGCCTTAGGGTATTAGTGTGAAGGAAAAGTAACAGACTTGATCAGAATTTGAACCTGGCTTACTGGTTCCATTTTCTTTGCTAGTAGCTGTTATACTACTTGCATGTCTATTTTGTTGAGAGCATTTCTAATCATTATACACCTGGGAGTTAATTAAATGCTTTCATAAGAAAGAATGAATTTTATATTAACATTTAGAAAAAAAATCTTACAAGAGGGTATAAGAGGAAGGAAAAAAGGTGGGGTCATCCAGAATGAATCAATGATTTCCCAAAAAATTCCAGTTTGTGTTTAAGTCCTCTCTGTCTCCACTACACCTTCTAGAATATTCAGATGGTGTTTTGTCCAAGCTCTGTACAGAACAGAGAAGAATTCTTCTGAATAGTTATTCCTACAAGTATCCATATTTAACAGACTTATGTGCCTGTGAGTGCTGAATATTGAGCAATTCTTATTTCCAACCATTGAATAGCTTTGCCGACACAGTCAGCATTGTACTGGCATTTATAGCAATAAATAACTAAAATTTGTTGAAGGGCAGGCAAAATGTCTTTATGGACAAAAGGGAACACACTTCTGGTAGTAAAAATGGTACGTACTTCAATAGAATTAAAACAGTGCATGATAGATGTTAAGATCTTATTGGCAAAAAATTGACTACAAGTTCCAATCCATGCTAATTGGAAATACACAGGACATTTAGGAAAAGTGAATTTTTTAATGCCATAAAAGTTAGAAATTTTAAGTATAATGCTACTCAGAATAACACTTTTGTGGTAATAATTCACAAGGAAGATATTGGTGATTTGCTTGAGTTCAGCATCAAATTTACATTTCAAGCATATCACCAGTGCATGGTTGGTAAGAGTTTTGACAAGGTTAATCTTTCTAGATTTAGGGACAAAAGAATTTCAACTAAGATATAACCCTGTAAATGTGGGCTTTCTGTATATGCTAGTGATGAAAGATGTAGAAGTTTTCTTGACTAACATATGTCTAAGAAGAGCAACATATTATTATTTTCTCCTTCCATCATCAATTGTAAGGAAGGGTGGAGATTGTTTAAATGTTGCAAAAATCTATTCACCTCACTATGTGATGTGAAGGACACAAAGGTATCATCAACAATGTGCATAACAGTATAGTTTAGGAACCTTATCAAACAATTGTTTCTCCTGGAAACATATGAAAATATTAATCATAAGAGGTCCCAAAGGAGTAACCATCAATATTACATTGATCTGCTGATACATAATATTGAAACTGAATGAGACACACTTGGTAGCCATCTCCATCAGCTTGACAAAAACCTTCTCAGGAAAGGAAGGAAGTTTTAAGTAACCTCAATATAAATAGTTGGCACAAATATCAGTAGTTTCATCTAAGGGTACAATGGTGAACAAACAAGAAATATCAAATGTCACAAGATATTCAATGTCAACAGAACTCTGTAATTTATGTATATGTGATGCAAATTGAAAGGAGTCAGGAATACAGTAGTCTGAATAAAATTTCAGAACAGGACAAAGAATTTCAACAAGCCAATCAGCTAACTCATGTTGAGCAGAGCCAACTATGGGTAAAATGGGTCCGAATGGAGTATTTGGTTTATGAATTTTAGGTAAACCATATATTCTAGGATGCTGGGATACCACCAGATAAATTCTATTATACACCTGCTTGGAAAGAAATTTTCTTTTCTGAAATTTAAGACGCCTTTTTTTGAAACTTAATTTCCATCTTGTAGTTGTGATCAAATGATGTATCACTTAACTTCTGAAAATTTTAAGAGTTTAAGAGAAGGACATCTATTAATTCCAAATAATAGAGAAGACAAAAGAAAAATACTGTACTATCTTTCCCCTAAAAAATCATGAGAATGCACGTTTTATTTAGAAAAAGATGTTTTGGTGAAACATGATCATATCTATCATGAAGAGAGATGTCACTTAAAGATGAGGATATTGTTTCTCAAAAACAATATTTTCAGATATATCTATTTAAGGGTATATGATGCCAACCTGGGAACTTGAGATTAGTATGCTTATTTCATGCAAATGTCTTTGAAAAAAAAACATTTTACCCAAGCAAATATAAACTTACAGCAGGCATACATAACACACACCCAAGTTTATCAATTACTTTGATAATTTTTTTTCTTGTATTATAGACAAGAGGCAATGATGAGAAATGAATGTGCCCTAGGACATTCATCTCCCTGTTGTCAAGAAAAACAGGTTTTGCTTTTCAATCACTTACCAGTCTTTCATAAAGATATCTAAATAAAACCATCTTGAGAATTGAGCATTCAAGATGGCGGTCAAATACCAGCTTTGTCTTTGCTTCCAAAATGACTTCTCAAATATTGCATTTCTCTACTGTATTAAATGTACTTTTTACTCTGCGGTGTATACTGATGATCATAAATACTTGTCATTTCATCTCCTCTATAGAATTTCTTATTACTGTCCAGGGTGTCCCTAAAGTCTGAACACATAAGCAAAAATGGATATGTTCAAGAAATTAAATTTTCAACATTTTATTGAACTGGAATATTAACAAATAAAATCTTCGATATGATTTTCATCATTTATGATGCATAAGTTGATGTTCTTTTCAAGATTCACGTGACCTTGATGAAATAACTCCATTTTGCTGCCAATTTTAGCACATTCACTATTTATACATTCAGTTAAGTGTATTGCATCTGTGATTTTCATTGAGTACACCTCTCCTTTAGCATATCCCAGAAAAAAAAGTTCTTTCTTTCTTTCAACAAAGCCATATTTAATCTTTGGAGGTAAAAAAAAAAAAATATAGTTAATGAGACTTCCTATGTGTCCAGACTTTAGGGACACCATCTAATTTTCAGTATTTATGGCACTTTGTTTTTCCAGAAAAGCAGAGGTACAAATTTTCTTACATTTTATATGCAGTAGGTTATAAAATGAAACAACTGTTTTTCTTGTATGTAAAAAGTTCTTCTAACTCTTTGGTTACTGTTAGAGAGTTAGAAGAACTTTTTACATACAAGAAAAACAGTTGCGATATTTTTGCTTCCTGAGAAAAATGAGATGTGTGTTAGCTTCTCATGCAGATTTAATTTTATATTTTCAATCCATACTGTTTGCTAACAGTTATAATGGGATTGTATTGTAATATCAAACAATTTAAATTAAGATGAAAAAATTAATAAATATGAGGTGACCCATTTACATAAGAAGTTACAAAGTCTATAAGTAGCTACAGCTCTTACCCATTAGGTAGTTGGGTGCATACTACTTCTCATGAGTCTGTAACACTTCACTACAGTGGTGTTGCCAATATCTAAAGAATTGAATGAACAATCATCACTTGATAATTATGAATATGTACAAATGTGGCTTAGGATACTAGCTGCTAAAGCTAGAATAAAATATCTAAAGCATTTGAAATCAGTTGGAGGTAAAAAAACAAATAACTGATCCTTCATTGGCCACTGCTGATTGTGTGGCCATTATAAAATTATCACTAATTGCACATCCAAGACATTTGGAGGATATAACATTTGATGATATGTCAACTAATAGTGAAAAACATAACACCTAAGAAAAAACTAGTGAATATAGAGAGAGCCAAGTTTATGAATATTTCTCAAAAAGTGAATTAACCAGTTATTGAATATGTTCTTCATTTGAAACAGGTCACTAAATATTACGAGTTTGAGTAACAGTGATCGTAAAAGCAGTCAATGGAAGAAGATTTGATCCAAATGAAATTGGTGAATGGGCTTCAAAATGAAGAGTATCAGCAAATGACTCTAATGTATTTACAACTGGGAAATTTGTCACTAGACTAGTGCATTGAATTTGTTCAACAACAAGAATTGATTGGAAAATTTAATAAAACAAAAGTTATGGATCTGGACACATATGCCATAAAGGAAAAGTATAAAATAAACTGTACTTTGCATGGAACTCAACATCAGAGAAAAACAAAAATGTCTGACATTTTAAAAAAAAGAGTGAATGTGTTTCAAGATGAATCATTTTAGATGTATGTGTAAATCCAAAAAGAAAAAATATAGAGACGGTTCAACAAAATGAAGGCGAACGTGTGATGTCAAGGCAAAATGAGCTAGATGGGGAAGTGGAGAGTTCTTTGAAGATGAACACTCCTAGGAAAAACGAAAAATATCAAGATCTCCCATATCTAGACAATCTCTTAGGGAGAGAAAGGAAGAGGGTGAGGAGACAAAAGCTCCCAGAACAAGTACCAGGGGAAATAAGGGGATAAAACCCCTTCAGTACAGAGATGATGTGACTCATTTACATAAGAAGTCACAAAGACTATAAGTAGATGCAGCTATTACCCATTAGGTAGTTGAGTGCATACTATTTCCAGTGAGTCAGTAATACTACACTACAAAATGTTAACAATGTTTCATGTAATAACAATTCAGTATTCCTACTACTAATATTACTAGTGCATGTAAAAACAAAATAATATCAAATATGGTGCTACCAAATGATTAGAAGAGAAGAAAAATAAATTAATTCCTTATTTTTTCTCACTTGATATTTGATGTTGTTTTTGTTCTTTATAACTGTGGATTTATGTTAGTTAAAATCAGGTCACTCTGTGATTCCTACTGTTACCAATAACAGTGTTCTATTTCCTGCATGACTGTTCTCATCAGTGGCTAAACTGGTTCACCTACCAGGCTTTTCTGATGAGGAGATGGCTAGATATGCTGCATAATTAAAAAGAAAACCTCTCAAAGATCGGATAAATCTTCTTGAGTCAACAACTATCTAGCACAATGTAATCAACCAGTGCAGTGATGACACAACATTGTTGGATAGAAGGTTCTTATGATGGATCAATGACCCATGGTGATGAGCAAAGTGAGTCTTCTAGTTGGAGAACATCAGCTGTGGTCTGCTCCAGAGAGAAATGGTTCCACCAGGTGTACTTGCCCAAGATATGTTACACATGAATGATTACCTCTCTGGCTTCCACCCTAGACATGTGAAGGTAATTGGCCAGGTGCTCAGTTACATAGTGGCCCTACAACCACACCAGGTCATGAGATTGATGAGAATGATCACTCTTATAGTTCAAATAGTAGAACAGTTGTCATGCATAAATTGACATGTGAGTTAGTCCTGTCTGGAGCTTATTTTTTATTTCTTATCTGTTTACCTTGAATGATGGTCTGAGTAGTTGCAATAAAGCATCTGAAATTAAGATGAAAGGAATACTAGTCAGATGTTAATAATAGTTATCAGGAAAATCATTAAACATTGTAATTTGCTATTTCAGCATATGCTATTAAGCTTTTAAGAAAATAAGATTTCCAAATTCTCTTACAGAAATACACTGTAACTTATTTACTTTTTGATGAATGTCCTCATCTTTGTTACAATAATTACAATTATATCTGTTGATTTCTGGAAATTTTGAAATGAACACTTTATTTAATTTTAAGGGTGTTGTAGCATACCTACAGACAATAATGGGTATGTCCTCATTTAAATAAATACTGTAGTAAATACTGTATGTTGGTCTGCAGTTGGAGATTCATTGTGGAATTTGTTTTACTCACTTCTAGCAGTTAACTACTTCTTCTATATGACACTGGCAAATCTTATATGTATTGTTCTTGTCCTAAGTATTATTATTCATTACCAACCTTCATGTGATTATTCTATTCAGTAACCTTCCTTAGGTTACAACAAAAGGTTTGATTGTTTTTGTTCCACTGTCCATGTTTAAGGATATCTTGTTCTCTTTTAGTACTGTTTTTCTGTTTATTATTTCATTATTATTTGCTTTGTCTCCACTGATTCACAATCACCGTGCAGTGAAATTCATGAATAAATGCTTTAATTGATTCAGCTGTTGACTGATAGAACAATACTGGATCTAGAACTTGGAACCTTAAACCTAATGTTATTACTGCCTGCCTGCTGCTGATGCTAAAAAGAATAAGATATGGTATCCCTAGATATAGACAGAGGAATGAGAACAAACTGTCTTCATAGATAAAATGAAGGGTTCAATTCAAAATTTCTTGAAGGTTACATAAATTGACAGACATCTGAAGAAGGTTGGAGAGGACAATGGCTGAAACATTGCAATTATAATAACAAAAATGAGGATATTAGTCAGAATGGAAATAACATGAATAGTAATAATGGCTCATCCCAGAAATTCAGATTGAAAGGTAGTTTAAATAACAAGATATAAGTTTCAGTGCATTAACCAAATCTTTGTTGTTTTTTTTTTTTTGTTTTTTCTGGGGGTTTATATTTTTGAATTCAAGTACTTCTTATTCACTGAAAAAAAACAGTAATTTTTTTTATTAAGTATTTTATTTCAGGATATTTTGACATCTCAACTTTCCTTAAGGAACTTAGAAAAGAATTTTTATTTTTCCTGATAAATCTTCTTTGATAGCTTCAAGAAAAAATAATTCTTTCTACTGATTAAAAATAAGACAAAAAGAGGATTAGATTATAGTTATCTTAATCTGGACTTTGCCTCAAGAAACACTGTAAGGGTTCTTGAACAAACGAGCAAAACATTGATCATTGCGATGGTTTCTCAGTTTCTATTTTCTGAAGAATTTCTTTTTCTTAGCACAGACAACTTTATTGATATGATTAATAATATTTCACAGCATGGCAACAAAATTTCTATTTTTGACTTGCTTTATTGCAGTTTTGGAAAATAACTATTTACTCAAAATAGTTGCTGTAGGTAATTTTCTGTTCAATAAAAATATATATGCACTATTATATGTATTCTGTTATAGATATTTACTAATATCAATTTAACCTGGCACAAGGCCAGATGCACTAACGTAATATCATGATGGAAATCAGATAATAACCCAGAATTTAGAAAAATGTTTTTTTGATGTAAAATTATGAGTTTTCAGATTTTCCAGTAATTTTCTTCTCCATAAACAGCATGACATTGTTGATTTAGAATTATCCTGCATTAGAAGCCTCTGACTTATTAGCTTATTTTTACACAAATACACATGCACATATATATATATAATTTGATTATTAGCCTATATATATTAAAAGTCACAAGAGAGTAATGGATAGCAGCTTGGATTGAGGAATCGGAGAGCTGAGTTCAAATTCCAGTCGAATCCATTACATTCACTTACATGCTAATACCCTTGGGAAAGGTGTGAATCCTCTTCTTCTCCCTCCAGCTATGGGTAAATAGCAGGACAGACTGGGTTCTATAGCCTTGGATGGCAACTGGTCTAGGAGAAGGACAACTCTGAATTCAAAACCTTGCAGAGGGTTGTTTGGGGACCTTGTGGCATGTAGTGCACCAGGTCTCTGTATTCAGCCCTTCAAAAAGTAATAGGAATTGACATGGCATTAAATCCAACATCCATCCATCCTTCAAAAAGTGTGGATGGTCCTGCACAAAACCTTCACCACTATAATCAAATCTCATGTGCTGTTGTCAGGCTGTCAGTTTCCTTGAACTGATCTACTTGAACCTCATACATTGAATTTGACGGGAGAGTCAAGTATATATATATATATATATATATATATATATATATATATATATATATATACATGTGATTATCATTAGCTTATCAGTCTATAATTTAGGATGATTGTACAGTTTAATAAAATAAAATGTATTAAAATAACATTTATAGTAATAAGTATTAATGTTGAAGGACTTTAAAAAAAACTATATATATATATATAGTCTGTGTAATGTTTTGTTTTATGAGCCTATATATATATATATATGTGTGTGTGTGTCATATAATATCTAATTTTCATTGATATATATATATATATAAAGAAAAAGTGGTTCCAACGAGGATTATATTTAAAACACACAAACAGAATGTCTCATTATCGAGAATATTCCACATTGAACATGAAAAATGTTTTTAATTAATTTTAATAATATCGCTGGACAAAAAATTTTCCACTTTCACCTGAAGACGGGTTCATTGACAATTTAGAAGACCAGACCAGAAAGGTTTGTCTGAAATTAGAAAACAAACATATAATATTTTTCTCAATAAATCCACATTACAACCAAAAACGTTTAATATTTTTCTCAATAAATCCCATTACAACCAAAAACGTTTTCTTTTTTTATATATATATATATATATATATATATATATATATATATATATATCTCAGAATTAACCTATGGAAAAAGACAATATGCATAAAGGAAAAAAAAAAAACAATAGGAAAACTGTAGTCTTAGCCAATGCGTTTCATCCAATGTGGCCTTTTTCAAGGGAAACATTTTGAAAAAGTCCACAACGGACAAAACATGTCAGTTAAAACCACAGTTTTCCTATTGTTTTTTCCTTTATGCATATATATATATATGTGTGTGTGTGTGATATATCTAATTTGCTTATTTGCCTACATATATGTGGGTATAGTATATGATGTAATGAATATGCATACACCTGGGTTCCCCTTCACAGTAATATGATTGGCTGGTGTCAGCCATAAATACAGACTGATGTAGAGGTACATGGACGACACCTGTCTTCACCTATTGCCTACCACTACAGCGATGACCCGCCCATTACAGTTACCTGTTATATTGTCCTACCCGGTTACAGTAGTCACCAACCACTTTGGTACTTCGAACAAATATATCCCTTTCCGGGACATATCAGTATATCTCATTATTGTGTAGAAAGACAACCTTCTCTACACTAATTGTTGAATATGGACTTGTCTATCCACTATGAATAGAATATCTGCTCATAAGAAATGTCTTTGCATATTGGGTTGTAAGGTATCATGTTTGAGTCATACACAATGTCACAATTAACTATGGTATTCTCTATTACTTTATCATGAATCCATGTCTATCATAGGATCAAACCTGTTCTTCACTCAACCTTTTATTTCAGTGTTTCCTTACAGTATTATTAACTAGCACTACAAGTATTCTACAACCTTTCTAACACTTATTATTCTATATATCTGTGTATGTTTGTGTAGTATATTATCTTATTTGCTTTATTAGCATATATATATATATATATATATATATATTGAGAGAGAGAAAGAGAGAGAAGGAGAGAGACAGAGAGTGTGCAAGAGTGCATAGGCCAGTAGAGAACATAAACACTGTTTTAAAAAAATGGAGGGTCTACTCAGATATGGCTATCAACTAAAACTAACCTTTGAAGTAATAAAATAAGATGGATTAAAAAATAAAATCCATTAATATATATATAATTTTTTTTTCTGTTTATATGTTGTTATTTTTTTCATAGATACAAATATTTAAGTAAATGCTCTGTTTATAATAAACAGTATTAGCTTCATTTACTGGCCTGAATGTCCGAGAAAATTTGTAGAAAATATGTCTTTTGGCAGTAATCGAACATGTATCCTACATGGAACCATCATTTGTCTTGACATGCTGTATCATTTAGCTGATAGAAGACACATATTTTCTACAAAATTTCTTGGACATTCAGGCCGGTAAATGAAGTTAATACTGTTTATTATAAACAGAGCATTTACTTAAATATTTGTATCTATAAAAAAATTAATGTATAAACAGAAAATATATTAAAATGATTGTCAGACTTTATCCATTGTGTATATATATATATATATATATATATATATATACACACACACATATATGCACACACACACACATATATATATACACACACACACACACACACATATATATATACACACACACACACATATATATATATATATAACATCAGTAATTATCCTTTTATATTCTGTCATGACAAGTTTCCTAAATGTTGTCTTATTTAGAAGAAACAGCATTCTCTAAGAGTTTTCTTGAGACAACTTGGTTCCATGGCTTACCTGATAATTTTGGAAATCTTGATTACATTCCTTTTACTTTCATCTTCAAATTGATTTAGTTTTACTTATTGGCTACACAGAGAGAAGCTTTTCTTTTGCAGAAATCCTTGGCTCCAGAATTATCAAATGTGCTTCAGCTTACCATGGCAAAATGAAATGTTTCACTTTGTTACTTGCTTAATCCGTCCAATTTTCTTTACATTTTTCCCCAAATGTTGCAGAAAAACACTGAATAAGCCTTCCACTCAATGCTAAAACAAAAATATTAAATTCTCCTTGCCCTCTTTTCCCAACATCCTAGAAATTTCATCTCTTTCTAATTTTAATTATGTGTCTTCTCATTTATATTTTCTTTAAAATATCCATGTGTGTTACATGTTCTCCCCATGGTATTAGCATCTGTTGATAGAACTACATTCTAGCAGTTCATCTGTGTAGAAATTGTCCAGGATGCATTGCTTAAAGAATAAATATGAAATAGTAGTTAAGCAATCTTTTGTTTTTTATAATGGAATTTCTCTATGGTATTGTGGGTGAATAGGTTGTTTTTCTTAAACATGGCAGTCACTAAAGCATTATGGGGGTTCACTCATATCATAGCAACAGAAATTAGCCTTGTGTTCATGGTGATAAAATCAAACTCAACAGGAAATAAAATGTACAGAAATAACAGGAAAAGCATAGTAAATTGTATGTTAATTTCATACAATTTACTTATATTTTTTGTGTGTATTGGTGTGTGATTTTTTTGGTTACAGTTCTTTTATGGTATATGTTGCCCGTACCAAGATTTATGGCGAAGAGATTGAATTTAACATTTTTTGGTGGGATGTCCATATTTCTGGCAGGAACAGTTTTTGTTACATGCTGGGAGAGTATTTATTATTTTTATTTTTTGTTTAATTTATTTTATACAACACTTTTATGCTATTGTTTTATTTATAATTTTCATTATTATTATTATTATTATTTATAATAATAATATTCCTACAACATAATACTTTGTGTAATTTCTGGAAAGCACATTCTGCTATTACATTTTGTCTTCAAATTTCTATGTCACATTTTTTGCCATCTGTTACTACTCTACCCAGATAGTTAAATTTCTCTACTTGCTTGATTTCTGATATATCCACCTGGAGATGGCTCTCATGATTACAAACATACATTTAATTTTCTTACAGTTAGTAGTCCTTTCTTCTTGCTTTCCTTTGTGACATTGGAGTTTTTGCAATTTTCCTTCTGTGTCTGCCATCAATATTGTTAAGATGTTCACTGATAATAAATCCTGGTAGGTTTTCTTTTAGGATTGTTTTATTGTATCAAATAAATAAGTTTAATAATAAAAAGCATCATTGTCTTCCTCCTCTTTCATTTCCAAATTAATTTTTTTCTTTTATATGCCACATCCCTTCAGGATATAGACTATCATGGCCTTCCACATCTTCCTATCCCTTGTAGCTCTTAATAAGTTTTATCTTTTTGTTTTTTCTCCCAAACCCTCTTCTACTATCCATTTACTCAATTTCATGAAGTAATACATTGCTTTCCTCTGTCCTTAAATGTGTCCTGTGAGTATCTGATTGCCCTTTCTCCTCATTATGTTCTCCATAAAATTCAACTACTTCTTCCTGATGTTAAGTATTTTCTTTTTCTTTCCATTTTCTCCTAAACCTCATCATTGTATCCTCAGTATCTTTCTGTAGAACCACATTTCTATTACCTCAAGTCTCTTATTCATCTTTAAGGAGATTGTCCAGCATTTGCTGCCATACACTTTTTCAAAATATATATAAAAAGTGGACTTAAAACTGTTTTTCTCATTGTTTAAATCTCTCTGCAGCAAAATGGTAGAAATAAGTATTTCTTCTGGAATCATGCACTGTAATCTATCTTTTGTCTCTTAATCTGTATTGCATTTGAAATGCAGATACTTTGACCTTTCATCTCAGAAAACTGACACTACTAAGAACATTTCTAGAGATTGCCAGGAATCTTGATTTATCAGTAATCGTAATCTCCACAGGATTATGTGTACTTTTCAATTGTTACTTTTAATTATGAAATCTCAGTTACATGTCTGCTTTGCAGACAGCAATAAAAGTTTGAACCATTGTAATATCCATCTTGTGCCTTCTGCACAGATTAAATTCAGTATTTAATCTTTCCTTATGGATGACACTTTACTTGACTGTTTTCACTTTACCAGATGAGCAAAGTCTTTGCAGAAAGTGAAAACTCATTTCTTTTTATCTCCATAAACAATGGCAGGTTTTATATTTGGGATTTAAAAATTTTATTTTACTAAAGTTTGATTTTTTGTCATTACTTTTTTATATTCTTAAATTTTAACAATTCTTTTCTGTTATTTTTGTTCCATATGACAAAGAAAGTTTCTCTTTTACTTTCTATCATGATAACTGTTCAAATGCATTTTCTCTGTTGACTTGATGGTATATTTAAAAGATAATGAAGAAAGAATTCTTAAAATAAAAAAAGGAAATAGATGAGGCTTACATGGATAAAGAAGTGCTTTACTTTTATTTTAATTTTTTCCCCTTTCAAATCTGTTTCATATGCTGATTGTTCAATCAGCAATTTCCGAGTCTTAAATTTGCCACAAACTGAAACAGTTTTTTTTTTATTTATTGTAATCATTAAATGTAGATTCTATCTAAAATTCTAACTTTTCAGGTTTTTTTTTGCTGTGTATAGTAATCTACTTGGTCATGTTTTGAATGATTTTTCCAGTACACTTTTTATTTAATGTAAAGCCAAAAATTGCCTGTACATTATAAAATTGCATTTATTTAATGTTTATTGAAAACAAAAGAAAGACAATCAAGTCAGTTTTTTCCCACAAAATAAAGAATGCTGACTGATAATACCTGTAAAAATTTTAGTTGCTTCATGTTTCTTCTTCATCTCTAAGGAGATTGTCCAGCTTTTGCTGCCATACACTTTTTAAAAAACAAATGCAAATTCATTTGAAGAACATGAAAGTTTCAGTTAACAGTAAAATGAATGGAAATGCAAAGGAAACTTGAGAACATTTAATCCTCTATAAAACTCAACATAGAATTTTTAATGAAACAAAAAATCTTTCACTCTAAAACTTTCTTTACTTGTCCATATTGTTCACTTACAGGGAAAAGAAATAATTATGGATATTTGTAGAATTTTCATGAAATTTCATCTACCTCATATGCTGAATAGTCTAATATTTTACATTTTGTTTTTTGTTAAATTGGTTTCAAAGTAAGCATAATGTTATCATTGTACTTTTTTACAGTTTATCAACATTTAGCATGTTATTTTATAGTCAGAAAATATTTTTAGATTGTAAGAATTGTAAGAGATAATAATCATTTACTGATACAAGTCTTACTAATTAACCTGAGGGGAAGTAAATATAATGAACCTGACAGGAATTGGAACTTGGCTCTTTGATTTTCAATTCCAAGCCATTATCCAGGATGCCACCAGCACATCCAATCTTACAGCATCTAGAATTTTCAAGTGATCACCCACCTAGTTTACTTAACTTTGATCAATGTACAGGAATGGGTGTTTCAATGTGATATGGCTTTAAGCCCTTGTACATTTTAATAAGAATACAAATTTCTCATGAATAACACTATATTTTATCCAATTCTGGTCTTCATCAATTACTGTCAGTAAACGGCAAATGAAAGAGACTTTCTTTCCTTTTCTTCCTGGATGCGTTTTTATATATCTGGCTGTAAAATTCTTTCTGATGCATGCATATCCTAGATGCACCTGTGCTGACCATGCACTTTCTATTCAGACGCAGCTACTAACCAATTGAAATATGGATCTGCTCCTGGTGGCTAGGAGCTCTTTTTTCTGTTTAACCCACTGATGCACCTGGCATCTTTGAACTAATTCTGGAATCACCTGTGGTGTGTCATATATTATCACCTGAAATAATGTTAATGTACATATATAGAGACACTAATAAATCCATACCCAAACAGTGAAAAGAAAAAATACTGTGATCTTTTGAATCCAAATGAAAATTTATGGCAAAGCTTGAAATTTCAATTTATATACCAGATACATCACCAGTTTAAATATAAAGAAAATGTCAGCATAGGAATTTTATATATTAAAATAAATAGTTTTTTTCAATTCTCAAATACTTACTATCTCACACACAATGTGTGTGTGTGTGTGTGTGTATATATCGGTAAACAAAGTTCACAGTACTTATTTATAACCAATTAAAAGTTTCATGATATTATCACTACTCAGGGTCAGTCAAAAATATTATATTATTGACAGAATATATATAATTAGAAAAATAGAAATGCTTATTAAATATGCTAAATTTTCAAATATTAAATTTTCTATACTGACAACTGTTAATCATGTGACAGTATTTTCAATAACTGAATTATTTCATATATATATATATATATAATGTAATCACTGTTCAAAAGTTATGTTGTATGTATTATAGAAAACAAAGTAAATATATGACTTTTGAAAAAATAGCAAACTAAAGTTATTATGACATAATTTTATGTATTTTATATATATATATATATATATATATATATATATATATACTCTGCAGAAATAATAAAATCAAAGAATGTTAAACAAAAAATATTGTAGGTCTTCAACTAAACATGCATTAAAACTGATCTCCATATATATATATATAAAGAATGAGAGACAGAGATAAAAGAAAATATGTTTTATGTCATTGCTCTTTTCAAGAATAAGTAATTCATCTTTGATGCAGATATCTCACAAAAAGACATCATTGGAACTTGATATTTCCATAAGGTTAAGAAGTCTATCGAGCTGAGTCTGACAAGTCTAGCATGATCAGGGACTAAGCCAAATATAAAAATATGAAGGTGAAAAGCAAAGGCATAAGTTGGATATTTTGAATAAGCAGATTTACAGCAAGGAGTCAAAATGCTCTTATCTCTTGGCTTCAAGAAAGCAAATATTAATTATTTATACCAAAGAAAACTGCAGGACATTAAGAACACACTGAATAACCATGAAACAAGTATTTGGGATACAGAATTCCTTTTTAGAATTCTTTATCATTCTAGTATTCTTCTTCCAGCATGGTTCCATGACACAAACTACCCAATGTTCTTTCCCAATTAGTAAAACATCCGAAACTACCCAATGCTATTCTTCCAACATGGATCCATATCCAAAACTGCCTAAAACTTTTCCTCCAGAATGGATCCATATCCATAGCTGGCCGATACTGTTCTTCCAATATTGATCCATATCCAAAACTGTCTAATACTTTTCTTCCAGTATGAATCCATATCCATAGCTGGCCAATACTGTTCCTCCAGCATGGATCCATCAAAACTGTCTAATACTTTTCCTCCAGCATTAACCCATATCCAGAGCTGGCCAAGACTCTTCCTTCGATATATTCTTCTTCCAGCACAGATCCATATCTCAAACTGCCCAATACTCTTCTTACAGCATGGATCCATATCAAAAGCTGATTAATACTCTTCCTTCTATAGAGATACATATCATAAAATTTCAAATATTCTTCCACCAACATAGATCCCTATCCCCTAACTGCACAATATTCTCCTTCTATAATGGATTTATATCCCAAACTTCCCAATACTCTTTCTCCAGCATGGATCCATATCCAAAGCTACCCAATAACCTTTGTCCAATATAGATTCCATATCTCAAAGTGCCCAATATTTTTTCTCCATATTCCCAAAACATCTTACATGGATCTATATATTATAGTTAAAATTCTGTTGCCCAAAATTATTCTAACTTATGAAAGCTTACTGAATAGAATAATCACATGAAGGTTGGTAATGAGTGATAATAGTTAGGACATGAACAACACATATAAACTTTGCCAACAGCCCGTTGAAGTAGTCAACTGCTAAAAGTGAATTAAGTGAATTCCATAATGAATCTCCAACTGCAGAACAACATACAGTGTTTACTACTGTATTTATGTGAATGAGAACATACCCATTATCATCTGTAGGTATGCTTCAACAAAAATGTATCCATATTTTGAATGTCTATTTCTTCTACAGAGGAATGAGAATTTTTTCAGAGTTACAAAATATAAGGAAATTTGCTATTTGAAATGTTTCACAATAAATAACAAATAAAGTGCAAAGAGCAAAACCAGTGATTTTCTTCAAATTCTAAAGATCATAATTTATCTTCCAATTGTAGATTTTAAGCAATATGTTTCCAGAACAACCAGAAAATCTTTGATATTATAAAGAGAGTCAAGTAGAAATGTTTACAGGCTTAATTTTGAATGATCTGAAAATTATTGGTGTTAAATTTGAACATCTTGGCATTTTTTGGTGAAAAAACAAATTAGATAGAGTTTTTTTTTAAAATAATCAACACTTTTATAAGCCAATTTTTCACATGTGAAAAAAATCTTAAGCAACTCACCTGTTGACACTACTGTAGTTTAAAGAATTCCAACACAAAAGGAAAAAAAAAAAACAAACTTAAACAAAACAAGTTACTAAATACATTATTTTATACTGTATTCAAGAATTCTACCTATTAAACTAATTTAGTTACAATGAAATATCTTTATGTATTTATTAGACCCAAGTTTAAAAAATATAAGCAACACTTGAAGTAACTTGATTATTAGTTACTGTGTAAAAAATTAAGCAACTCATATGTTGATCAAAAACCTAACTTTCTGACTTCAGATGTCATGAAAAATTCTTTTACTTGGTTTCAGTTAACTGCAGGTAAGAAAGAGAAGAATAATGAACCCAATATACATTATGTATTTTATCAGCATATCACATCAGTATTCAAACTTGACTCACACTTTAGCACCTATATTATAGATATCATTGTATTGTAAGCAGCTAAAAAGAAAAGAAAAATGAACAATGCAAAATTAAACAAATAGTATCACTAAATACAGTATTTTATATTTTGTATACAGTATAAAATAGTGTATTCAAAAATTCTGCAAATCCTACTAGTACTGGTTAAAATCCCAAATTGTGAAGAAAAATATATCATGTAACAGATGATCTTTATTTACTCATAATATTTTATCAATTTGGTCAAACAGGATCAATTAATTAAGATGATTAAACAGAGATTAATTTTGTTTATTTTGTTTTATGATATATAAACATCAGTGGGTTATTTAATGCTATCAAGATTGTTAGAATAGAACATGTATTGATATTTTTTTTAAATGTATTGCAGGTATTTTTACTATAAAAATCTGTTTTCATACTTTTATAGTGTTTTGATCCCAGTTTGGGGGTTAATTATTTGCCCCTATCTAGGATCCTAACAGCTGGGTCAGGGTGGAACTGAGAAAAACAATAATTAAGAGATGGTTCTAGGCTCCTTAAAAGCTTCAATCTCGCAATCATCTGTTTTGCTGCTGGGTGTAGTTTATTATCATATCTAGCACTACAGAGATTAGTGTTAACATGTGTGCTGCACTGTTAAACACAGGAAAATGACTATTTGAAGTTAAGGGAAAAAGTTTTATACTTTTACTTTATTGATGAGGAATTAATCAACAAACATCTGACCCTACTCCAAAATTACTTTCAAAGTGCAGCTATACTGTACAAATGTTAATCTATAAAAAAAAAAAAAAAGAACATTGCCAAAGAATTAATTTACCATTAGAATCAAGAAAGTTTACAGAAAAAAAAATGCAGTAGTTTTTGTGCAACTTAAATAAATTGCTTGGAATTAAGTTTTGAAAGATGTGAATGAACTACTTGCTGATTTACTTTTCCTAGATTAAAAACTGAGATCCGGTATACTTGCTTACTTTGCTCATCCAAATCCTTGGGGCTTGAACAGAAATAATGTCACTGTATCCTTTGCTTCTGAATTTGCACTTCTTTAACTCTCAGATCTACCATCAATCCATTTTAGCTCACTATTTTTATCATATAATGCTTCTGTCTCTATAGCAATATCAGAAGCAGTGTTTTTAAACACACCCAAATCACAATATATATATATAATGATCATATAAGTTTCATAAGTTTATACAGTATATTCAAATCTCTCTCCTCATATATATATATATATATATATATATATATATATATATATGTGTGTGTGTGTGTGTGTGTGTGTGTGTGTGTGTGTGTGTGTATGTGTATGTATTGACAAATTGCTATATATGTTTATATATGTATTAATGTGGATAATTATTTTATATGCTTTGAAACATGTCTATGTGCATTTATATATGTAGTTCTGACATAACTGTTTCAATATACACAAAAGTATATTTTTAGATATATACTTGTTTTAAATTGTATGCCATACAATTGCAAAACACACACACACGCATATTTCTTTTGTCCTTGCTTTTCCAGTTCATTCCATTTTCTTCCTCTCATGGATTTTCCTGATTATTTTTATTCATTTATTACATATTTGATTGATTGTAATTTGTTCTATCTGTGTTCTATTTTGTTAAGTTTTGCTTTTCCCCGTCCTTTCTTTCTTGGCCCAACTCAATTTCTTTGGCATGAATAGCCTCTTTTCTTATACTTTCTTCCCCACCAAATTGCTTTCAATTGTGTATTTATTTATTAAAGTATTCACCAATCAGATTGAAGATTTTTTAAACAAATAGAAAATATTGTCTGCTATAAATTCTGTATAAACCACCAGCATGTTTCTTGATACTATTCATCAAAATAAAAAACACTCGACTCCAGCCTTTTTGGTGGATTATATGGTTCCATGTTTGGCACTAGTTATTGCCAGTAGGTAAAGTTTGAATTCAGTAACAAAGTCAATTTTTTTTTTATTGCTGATTCTCATAATATGAAATCCTTCTTTAATTAGAAAATTAGTAAAATATTGTACTTAATCTCATTTGGTCCTTAACAAAAATACTAAGCTCTATTCAGTACTAGCATATGTCTTCTAACCCATTAGAGTCATTAATGCTTCTCATATACTGTTTCCAAAGAAGTAATGATGTATTTAGGGCAAAATAGCCTGTCAGAACCCATCTCTCTTGAGGCTGGTTTTGAATTTAGAGTTGTCCTTCACCCAGGCTAGTTGGTACCAAAGTCTAGAGAACTCAATCTTCTTTGCTATTTAATCTATATCTTGTAGAAAAAAGTTAAATTCATGCCTTTTCCAAGTGTTTTGGGGTGAAAATGGATGTAACAAACTTGACCAGAATTATAACTCAGCTCACTAATTTCTCAGTCTGAGCTGCTGTTACACTATATGCACATCTGCTTAGCTTCATGAAAGCTTAGTTACACTAAGATGTTTTCCCAGTCACTACAATTCTGACCACTTCAAGTTTAGGGTTCATAACCCCATGAAGTTCACTTGCATTTTCTTATGCTCATAAAACACCATGCAGTATTTATTGGCCTTGTATTGGGTGAATGTTAATATAAAAAACATATCAGATGCTTATTTCAGGGCACACAGGCACTCATGCCTTCTATAACTTTGAAAAGAGACATTATAATTCCATTACTTTTGCCTTATGAACTCTTCTTTTTTTGTTGTTTAAAAATTTCAGCTAGTGAATTATACAGCCTTCTTTATGCATGTAGTCTACAGAATTGGCATCTCTTTTCTATAATAATTGATGGTAAAATGATGGCCAATATACCAACCATCTCAATTTATTTCCAGTTATATAAAACTTTCAGATGATTCCATTATCAGCAACTTGTAACACAGATAAATCCATGTTTTCAATGAGTACATCAATCTAGTTCTTATCTCCTTGAAGACTGGTGCACCACAATCTTCCTATCTCCATTTAGCTTTGTGCTTAGTCAAGCATTGGCCTTTTCGGTACTGTGGTAGTCGCATGTCACACTAGCATCAGTGGCCAAGCACAAGTAAAAGTCAGGATAAAGTATGATTAATTTCAAGACTATTAGACTAAGTCTAGTTTTTATTATCTGTTTATTATTTATTTTATATATTACATTCAGACTAAAGTCCTCATCTTTGTTGTTATTATCAGAACATTTTCGACTGTTTTACCATCTGGCTTTCTTGAGATGCCTGTTGATTTGTGTAAACTTCAGGGGATTTTTAAATGAATCTTTTATTTAATCTGCAGATGTAGTCTAATTGCTTTGAAAAATGGCATATTTAGTTTTTAATTCCGAAATATTGTCACCATTATTTTCCTGTTTCAGTTTTTCCTTGTCCAAGACAAAACTAACCTTACCAAACACAAAGAAATCCCTAAATTCTTTAGATAATTGAATCTCTTCTTCATATTTTTGATATTGTCAACACAGCTTTTCAACTGATATATTCTAGACAATGTGAAGAAATCTTACTCTAACAAAAGGAAAAGTAAACATTTTTTAAAACAAAAACTAATGAAATTATACCAAATTGAAACCGTGAAAAGCTTTCGATTAATTAATATTTAAAATCAAGATCTGGACATTTACATCTTTTTCTTATATGAATTATTTGAAACAAATATGTATTCTTCTGTTACTAGCAGACATCTTTTGTAATTTCTAGTGTTTTAGCAAGTCAGTTGAACCTAGGAATTATTGATAAAATAGTTATTGTCTGAATACATCATCCATATACTGAAGCATATACCTTTAGTGATCTGCAGGTTGAATATACAGAAAAGTATAACCATGAAATTTAATGCTCTCTTTATTGATTACCACACATTTTATTCCATCTCAGCCAATGAACAAAAAGAAAGTAAACTGAAAAGGCTAAGTACTTTACTGTTGACCTGAACAGGCGTTATCTTTGATCATTCAACCAAAAATACAAAGAAGATGGTGAGCTTAAAAAATTATTTAGTTTAAGATATCAACCAGACTAATGTAGGCCCACCTGAATAGCTGATTTTTTTTAAGTATCAAACATTTTTTCAGTTTACTGAGAAATATGATTTAGCTTTATATTTGAGATATAAGTTTTCATTGATATGAATATTTTTAATTGATTTTTTTGTTAACACAAGGAAGATCAGCTTTTTAAAGCAACTTCATAATTAAGCAAACTTGCAGAGGAAATACATCAGATAATTGTGAACACACACACACACACACATATATATATATATATATATATATAGGAAATGAATTAAATCCAACATATTATTATTTTTAATTTATAATATATATATATATATATATATATGTGTGAAATCTTAAATATAAAAGTGGATACTAAGGTCAACAATGAGCAGTGACCATCTGTTTCACACTTGTACGCAATCTTCAGGTCTTGTCTGACCATTTCATCATCATCCTTTCATCTATTGATTTTTTTAAACTTTTATACTGTTTTTACTGCTACATAAATCTCTTCATATATTGTTTTACATTCTCATATACATCTTTTAGTAATAGACCATAAATTTTTATTGTATTTGGTGAGGCTCGGAGTGCATTCTGTTAATTTTGTTTTTTTTTTTTAAACATTTCTTATTTGGTAAGATGAGCAAGTGTCTTGTTTAAGAACTTTCTGTATAATTTTCTGCATTTATTTTGAAACTCTTGTGGGAATCACTTACATGTGCCACACCTCCGTTTTCTTTATTCCTATTGGATAATAAATACATGATATTTATTATAGGACAATTTAACCATCGCAGGTAATTCAAAATTTTCTCTAAAATCACGGATTGGTCCATTTCCTGACCAATCACGTATTTTAGTATCTTTTCTATATTTTCGCGCCAAGCCGTCTTGAGCCTAAAGCTTGCTATATAAACTCTCGCTGTTTGCCAACACAGGAGTAGCAGTTCAACTCTTGGAAAGCAAGGCACGGCGCTATATTGACATTTTAATTTTTAATTATCTTTCAACCAAGTGATCATACTGATTCCTATTAATATCACTCATGAACATTACATTTTTCTACACTGGTAAAACACTGTGGAACTATTCTTTATTTAGCTAAGACTTTAATTGAACCTTGTATTTAAATTACAGTCAATTTTGTACTTAACATTTATTAGCTAAATTTAATTTTTTTATTACGGAAAAAGGGGAACAACTTTTTTTATACTATTGCTGATATTTGTATATCATTGTTAATACAATATATTATTAATGTTCATTGAGATTGATTATTTTTCTCTCGTGTTTGTTGTACATTATTCATGTGGGGGTGTTGTTTTACAAGAACACAGTCTTCCTTCTTTATTATATTCACGGTGACCCTAGCCAACAATACTTACAGCACCACTACACTCTCATCAAGGACCCATAATTATATAGGTTGTCATACTAGCACCAGACATTACATTTTGAATGTATTCTTCTTAGTCATATATCATTGTCTATTTTCATTGCTTTGCTATCAGATTCATCCAATATAGCTCTGCATCCATCACTAAAAATACTGTTGCAAAATCAGTTTTCATGTACTACCTTGTCGAATTTAAATGTTTCTCTTTTTTGTGTTTATTTAAGGCTTTTACTTTGGCTGATTTTATCACACTAACCGGTTTTCTCTCTTTTTACATTTGCAAAATCAGCTTCTTCAAATATTTTCTTGCTGGTCAAACACCTTTTTTTTACTTCTAAATCTTTTAATTTTTCTTAGATGTCATTTTGTGACATTTGTAAGACTAGTTTTTTTTCTTGTTTTTTATCTTGTCAAGGTTTCCATTTTCTTTTCTTTTTTATTATTCTAACCTCTGTGCAATTCTTTACAATTACAAAAATATTGTTTCTCTCACTCAGAAACATTATAATATCTTAGTTTTAAACTTTATATTTTTCTCATAGCACATGCCAATTTTATGTATCTAAAATCAAAAAAATAAATCTTACATTGTATGTATATATTATATAAATAAATAATGTTTACATATGTATAAACACTCAATAATGATGATTTGTTCCATACAGTTACAAGGCTTGATGAATGTGTTTAAGTATAAAATAAACCGTCACTCTCCAGTGTTAATACCTAACCTATTTCCACACTTTTTTATATGTTGTATGGTTTGTTCATGATATTAACCACTTTTCTTTCATAAATATAACAATCTTTAAAAAGTACTTTTTATCATATATATATAAAAAATAAATATGCATTATTTCCTCACTGTTAGTATAACTCTGAATTTTATGCACAATGCAATCATCAGCAGTCAATGTGTGATATTTTATATTCATATATATATATATATATATATATATGTTTTACAATAATAAAATTTGTGTCAAAGATATGAATGTTACAAGGACACAGTGAACAATGTAAAATATTAAAAAATAGAAAACAAATATATACAATATAAAAATTGCTGAACTTGATCTTCATTCATCTGACTACTGATAGTTTCATATATATGAACATTCTTCTGGCAATAAGAAAGAAGCAGAATATCTTTTCAAAATTCAGAAAAAATATTCTGTTCCTTTCTTAACACCTAAAGATTATGCATTCATATGAAACTATCAGTTTGGGATAAATGAAGAGTAAAGTTCATTTATATATATATAAAAGTGAAGATTGAGGTCAACACTCAGAGGCCACAGACTGTTTCATGCTAGATGCAATCATCAGGCATGAAACAGTCTGTCACCTCTGAGTGTTGACGTCATTGTTCACTTTTATATTTGCATTCACTCTATCCCTGATATTGAGCACTTTATTCCATAAATATAGCACACCTTAAAAATATATTTCTTCATATATATATATATATATAGTTTATGAAAAACTAGGTAATCCGTATGGGTAAACCTAAGGAGGATAAAATCCAGAGAGCTCAATGTAAATCCAGAGCAAATAATTTAAATAAAAACAGGCCACTTTAAGTTTCCATATAATAAATTATTTCACCACAGCCCTTTTAAAAAGACTGCGGATCATCAGACTTTATAATCTTTACGTGTATATATATATATATATATATATATATATATACATACACACACAGACTTATATATATATATATATATATATGTGTGCAAAATATATTTTTAATTTTTTGTATACTTTAAGTTAATTCTTATATATATATATATATATATATATATATATGCAAAATATATTTTTAATTTTTTATATACTTTAAGTTAATTCTTATTGCATATATATATATGTGTGAGTATATTTATTTTTATATATATATATATATATATATATATATATATATATATATATATATTTGTTGAATTCAGCTGACAAAGTTTGGCTGCTTAACTATTTACTCTATTTTCCATTTTTCAAATAAGTTGTTTTATATCCAAAACAAAATTAACCAAGAAACGATTGATCAGCTCACAAATATCCCAGATTGTATTTATAACACTTCCTTCAAAATATCTTTCTGAAGAAAACATGACAATCAGAACTGGCAATAAAATCAATTCCAAATCTAAGGAAAACCATTTCCTGTCTTGTAAATTCTTCTACTCATTTGTCTTTGTGGCTGCTCATCCTGGCAGGCATATACAACAATGACATTTATTTTTGCAGAGCATGATAAACTGCAATCATTGCAAGAAAGCAGCTTTGCAGCAAGAATATTTACTTATTCCAAAGATAGTTTGAAACTTGTAATTCTCCAAGGCTCTTGGCAATACTCCAGTGGCATATTAAGTATTGCATCAGTATTTCTAATTAACACAGTGTAAGGATGTGCATGCAAGCTTCACAAATGCAAGATCAGGGTAGGTTTTCTCCATGTGCTTTGATGCACTCTGTGATTGGGCCTGGTAGAAACAATGGAATCACTTTGCACATATTCCTATTATTTGGTTCAAATGCAATTTAACAAACACAAATAAGTTGACTGGTTGGAAACAAAGGAAGTTCATTTCTTGTACATTGGCTCAGAGCTTGTGTGGGTGAAGATTACTTCAGAAAATTCATTATGATTGCTGCAGGAAGGCTGAAGAGTTGTATGAACTGAGACACAGGGATAAAACTGGAAAGGATAAGAATCTGAGTCTGAACAACATGCAGAATGATGATAATGAGTTCTCTCAGAATTACAGGCAAAGAAGAATTTCAAAGAACACATTGGCTCAAATGAGAATATTAATATAATCTGCTAGTGGAATAGTGATAACACCACCCAAAATTTCAGACAATATTATTTTATTAACTGTTATACATGAATTTACAAACTGATTCAAAGAAAGGAACAAAATCCTAAAATATACAATAAGAGAAATGAGGTTCATGAAGAAGGATTCAAATAGGAAAAGTTTTTAGAGCCTGAAACAATTGACATTGTTTAACCAACTTCAAACTCTAGTTTTAATCAATAATGTTACCATCATGCTAACATTGTTAGGAAATCTGCATACTTGGTGGAATTAGAATATTTTCTTTTAGCCAGCATTTCCAGATCACTGTGATGTGTTTGGAAAGCTATGACAAATATATGAGAGAGTTTATTTAGAATTCCTTATACTTCATATTTGAACTGATTATATAAATATTACTCCAAATGAGTCATTACTTTTACTTTTAATATTTCTCAATTCAGTAGTTTCATCCTTAAGGATAATAATAATTATGAACTATTTATAACTAGTATCTATTTATGAAAGACATAATACTATGGGCAAGGTTTATTAGACAAATATGTGGATACTGTCATTCACACTTCTGGTTACATATATAGTGACACAAATTGTAGTGGAAAATGAAATAATAAACATGGCTGTATTTTCACATCAACTGGATATGAAACCTGTATATATAGGAAAGATTTCAAAAATCTTGTGATTATATATATATATATATATATATAAGGTCTTTGCATACAAGCAGTTGAGGTCACCTGCCAGTTGTCGGCATTCATCAGCTGTACACCATTTCAAGTATTTTCCAGAATTACTTTGCAATACAGATAAACTCAGCATAGCCAGGTGGCGCCTTTGAGTAAAAAATTATGTGGTAGAGTTGGGGAAAAATCAGACAGCAGAAAATGGAAAGAAACTTCCTACTGTTGCTGTTGTTATCATAGTAGTAGAAGATGAAGAAGAAGAGACTGAAGAAAAGATGAAGAAAACATGAGAAAACTATACATACACATAATGTGCAAATGTTGGAGACACACACAAACATACATATATATATATATATATATATATATATATATAAAACTAGCAATTTTAACAGTGAAATTATGAAGAGGAAGTTGATATGTTATGAAGACAGCATAAGATTCAACAATCTTTCCACTGTTATCCTAAAACTTATCACCTTAGACAGCAAAGAAGAGGCAAACAGTGGAAAAATGGGCTGACATTATCACTGAATAAAATAATTCTCAGAGAATCAGACATTGGTATGCAGCTAAGAAATATAGAGAGAGCTGGTCAGGTGCTCAGTTGCAAAGTGACCCTATGACAATACACAGTCATATAAGTAATGAGGATGATGATCTGGCTTGTTAGAAAACTTCATCTCCACATGTGATTTCTTCAGAAGCTTTTTTTTTTTTGCTTTCTAAGATCACATACCAATGTTGATGGAGTATGTTGCTGATAGCTTTGAGGTGTAACTCTTGGTCTCTGACACTTGGACATGTTACATCAACTCTTTATAAGTAATTCTTGGTTGCTATTTTACCATTCTTGCAATCATACTTTCACTACAACTGGAGTTTTTTTGGTACCAGTTCACTATTGTATGACATTCCCTCCACTTGCAAACTGTTAAACCAGTGGTGCTTGGATGAAGTCATATCTCTTTCCCAGAGGCTCTGTAATAAAGATAATAATCTGTAATAAATATCAAATGAATTCTGTAGAAAGTTTCCTAGTTTTGCCAATATGTTTGTTGCTGTGACAGTAGTTAGCAGTCATCTTAAACACCATACCATCATCACAAGAATGTTGACATCTACTTAGAACATTCTCAAAGAAAAGGAAACAAAATATACACATAACATGATGAAGAGGCACTTGAAATTTCTCAGGCACATAATGAGGAAAGAGGGCCTGGAAAATTTGATACTCCCAGGACATATTGAAGGCAAGAGAGACAGAGGAAAACAATGCATAACCTACCTAGAGAACTTGAGTAAATGGATGGCAGAGTAAGGATTAGAAGATATAACAAGATGACAAAATTTATTTACAGCTACAAAGGATAGAAAATTTTGGAGAGCCATGATTGTCAATGTCCTGAAGTGACCTGGCTAGTAGTAGTAGTAGTACTAGAAAAAGAAGAAAAAGTGCTATAATTTTGAGGTCATTAGACTTTATATGTAGATATATAATGAAGTGAGAATATATTTAATAATTATTTTCCTCACTGTATTTCTACTTGTCTTAACTTTTCTCTATACTACCTATAAATTGATTGTGAGGTGAGGAGTGATTTTCTAATTATTTTAATAAGATTCAATAATGACTGAATTCTAATTAAGCCAATTAAAAGAAAATTATATTTATGCTTATAACTACAGGGAAGAAAAATTTGAAAAAATAAAGAGATAAACAAGAAAATCTTTATAAGTAAAGAAACAGTTAATTATGATATAATAGAAAAGAATGAGAGAGAAAGGAAAGATAGGATTAGATTGGTATGAGAAAGAGAAAGAAGGGAAGTGCAACATGAAGGAAGAGATAGAAAGGAGGCAAAAAAGGAAAGAAAAGATTAGATTTGCATGAGAGGAAGGGAAAGACAGGAGAGTGAAGCTTAAAGGAATAGAGAGTAACAGATAAGTGTTGAAAAATGTAAATGAAAAAACAGAAAAGAATAGATGCATATTAGAGAGAGGGGAAAAAAGGGAGTGTAGCATGAAGGAAGAGAGAGGAAAAGATGAGTTAGGAAGAGGATGAAAATGAAAGAAAGGATTAGTTTTAAATGAGAGATGGAGAAAGAGAATGGATAATACTGCTTAAAGGAACAGTTGAGTGTTGAAAAGAATGTAAGACAATAATAAGAGAAAATTAGATTTGTATAAGAGCAAGACAAAAGTGAAACAGAAAAAAGGAGCACAGCTTGAAGGAATAGAGAGAAACAGGCAGATATTGAAAAGGAAGAAAGAGAATGGAGAGAGAGAGAGAGACAATCATAACTGCCTTTCAACTGAAATTGAGATATTTATATGGAGGAGAGAGGCAACATGAAAGAAGAGAGAAAATGTAAAAGAAAAATAAGATGAAATAATTGAAAGAAAAAAGAGAAAATAAAAGAGACCAAGATAACAAGAGTGTAGAAAGCAATTTAAGGAAATTACGAAATGGAAAGAAATCCTTACACAGAAAAACTGAAGAATAACATCAGGAATAACATTTAGGATAAGGAAATAATTTAATATTCTTTGGCTGATATACACACAATAAAAGATAGGATTG
Organism: Acanthosepion pharaonis; assembly: GCA_903632075.3. Taxonomy (NCBI): domain Eukaryota; kingdom Metazoa; phylum Mollusca; class Cephalopoda; order Sepiida; family Sepiidae; genus Acanthosepion; species Acanthosepion pharaonis. The sequence continues at coordinate 4,214,527 of CAHIKZ030001113.1, forward strand.
GTTTAGAATCTTTAAGCCTTTGATTTTGAAACCAATACATTCATTTGCCAGCTTTCAAGATATATATTTGCTTTGAGTTTTTAAGTGGTGAGCATTGCAATTCATCTTGACCTTTGAGTTGCACAGCTTGTGTTTATGTCAAAAGGCATAAAATTATCAAAAGCCATGACAGCTCATGTCCTAAAAGGTCAGTATATAGGAATATTAGGGTATTTTATTTTGGGGAAAAATGCATTTTTTTCCTTGAAAAATTAGACAGACAGGCAAAAACTGGTTCAGTTGAGAGTAAAAAGATTGTGTTGTGCAAAATTTCTAAATGAAGAGCAGCAGCCAAATTTGAAAATCAGCATACCAAATCCAAGCATTTTTACTGAGCTCATTGATCACTGGTACCAGTGAGATATGTGCAACAGTCTCTGGCATTTATATCAAGCTTAGCTTGGTCTGGTATAAGGACATAATAGAAGGGCTCCCAGCAAGAATTGTAGTCACTTGAGCAATTGATCTGTAAAACAAGCTTACTGATAATCATTGTACATCAGATATATATATATATATATATATATATATATATATATATATATATATACTGTGGTGTGTTAATTAGTAAAATAAGCAAAAAAAAATTAATGCAAACAAATAAGTAAATAATAAACAAATTAACAAATCACATATGTACAAATAAACACAATAAAACATAGTAATAACAACCAACAATAAGATAATCAATAATAAATACAAATGTTACATTATAACTAGCTAAAATCTACATTCAGATTCACAATTATTCCTACTCAATAGTCCTCAGAATAATTTGAAACACAACCATAACCAACCACTAAAATAACCATTAGAATAATACAATAGACTAGCCACAATGCATCACTGACCTGTACATATAAATAGTTGAACAAAAACACAACACACATGACCAGATGATTGTGTTTAGCATGAAACAGACTGTCACCTCTCGATGTTGACTTCAATGTCCACATTTATATTTGAGTCATTCCATGTCTAATTAACAAGGATCTGGCCATGTCCAACACACATTTCTTCAAATTTAGTACACTTATAGAACTTTATAATACAAATTGAATGGTACCTATTTTAGATCTCTAGATAAAAGAGTTCCTGATATATGACCCTTTGACCTTTGCCAAGACAGTGAATTTAGGAAAATAGTCACAAAGTTTAAATATCCATATCTCAGTAGTTTTTTCACCCACAAAGCTAAATTATATACCATTTTAAAGTACTTGGATAGATCTAAAACATAATCTATTTATGATTTTTGTTTAAATGTTAAAGAAGATAATTTGACTTCCTTGACCATAACATTTGACCTTCAATTTCTCAAAAAGCATGTCTTTAATTTTTTTTGAAATTTGAAGAGAAGTTTGTCTGTCCTTATGGCAAGATATGCACAGCATTTTATGGTGGACCTTTGACTATGGCCTGAGTTACAATGGTTTTACTGAGTTGGACTAAATTTAAAATGGTGAATCTTGGTATTTGCCACTATTTTCATATTTCTCAATATGGTCATGTTGTATATCTTTAGAAATCCCTTTGAATGCTGATTAATATTCACATAAGAACTATGATCATAAAATCAACAGAATTTGTGTTATTTGTGGTTAAATGTTGACCAATTTGGTGGAAAATATACAACCTTATTTTTGGTTTTGCTTACATTTTTCTCATACAACAAATAGATTTTTATATGAAAAAGTGACATAATGAAAATAATGATTTAAAGATTTTTATGAATTAATGTTAAGATAACATAAAATAATATAAAAATATGCAACAAATGATGTTCATGGTTAATACATTTTTGATATTTGTCATGGTGCACTAAATACATATACAAAACAATCAGTTTTTTAGTTTTCGTTTTATATATATGGTTAGCAGTTACAAGCAAACTCATTCTGTCTGTCAAAACCATGATTACTTTCTTTCTTTTAAACTTTTTGGTAAGTCAAAATATGTGCTGGTCATAAAAGTAATAAAAAAATTTATCAAGTCAGTGTGAAAAAAAACTGACCTCAATATCAGCTGAAGACTAGTCACAGCCTTCCAGCATATATATATATATATATATATATATATATATATATGAGAAATATTTTTTTTAAATAGGTTCTAGATGTACAGTGACAGTCATGCTTCTAAATCTTTTCTTCATATATATAAGTGAAGATTGAAGTCAAAACTCAGAGGGACAGACTGTTTGATGCTAGATGCAATCATCAGGCCTTACAATAGTGTCTGACATGTAACAGTCTGTTACCTCTGAGTGTTGACCTCAATGTTCACTTATATATATGAAGAAAAAATTTAAAGACATGACAAAGTTACTGTTACTGTACATCAAGCACCTATTTTAAAAAAATATTCTTATATATATATATATATATATATATATATTATATTTACATATGCTCTATCCCTGATATTAATACTTTATCCCATGAATATACCACACCTTTTAAATTATATATATATATATATATATATATATATATATATATATATATATATATATATATATATATCCCAGTTAAAATGATTTAAAGAATGTAATTATAATGTCTATTTTTACTTTTTACAAGTGCTCCTTGTAAAATCCGTTTACGGATAAAGAGAAAACCTGTAATGCTATCTCATTTAATATTTCTCTCTCATCAGATTTAATATTTGATTTTTTTTACTTTCTTTAGCTGTGGAATTTTTGTTGGGTAGTTTTAAATATTATTGGATGTATTAAAAACCTGAAAAAGCTTGAAGAATTTAATGGTGGAAATGTGTTAAAAACAACAAAGATAAAGATACCAGTCTGAAAATTATGTAGACCAGTGGAAATATCTAATTTCAAAATTACCATATTTGTTAACAAAAATCTTTACCTGCCATTTTTTATTGCCACATAGCAGAATTCAGTTTGACACAATTTCTCCAATATCTGAATAGACATTAGCTTACTTTCAAGTTAAGGTTATTTATAATCCTTATTTTTGTTTATCAAAGATCTGATTTTTTTCTTTTCATTGTGTGTGTGTGTGTGTGTGTGGAATACAAGCATCCAGATCATTAACCTTCAGTATTTTTTTTCAAGTGTTGGCACATTTTAATGTGTTTTAAAATCTTTGCTAATTCCCGAGTATCTTAATATGGATTGCTTTCCACTAATGAATTTAGATCGTCATCACTGAATGTTGATTAATGCCCTTGTCTGTTTTCCTCTTCCAATGAAATTTTCTCTAGAAGAGAAATTTGCAAACCAAATGCATTTTCAAATCCTTCCATTAGTGTGGTGAAGAAATTGATCCACTATGTACTCTGCTACTGCTGTGGAGAAACTAAGTTACGTTAGTATACACCATATTTATTCTTAATGGCCATGTATGATTAACAATTAGGATGATACATTCATCGTTACACTTGGTTTACAAAAATGGAAATTACTTATGACAAACTAATACATACTTCAATTACATATAAAATCTGAAAGATATTTTTTAAATCTTTTTTGTGAATAAAAAAATTGGCTTACATTATCTGCATATGCAGTTTCTTCATTAAAGATATTTTTCCAGCTATTTAGGTCATTGTTTAATCTGTTTCATTTAGACAAATTATGAAAAAACAAAATAAATCAAGAATATATACGTTATATTCCGTGCTAATAGGAATATATACTTGACAAACATGGTGGATAGAATAAGTAAATGTTTATAGTAAAAACCAACACAATAAGAATAAAGGTAACAGTTATGCACAAAGTCATCACAAGTCAATCCAGTAGTGAGTGATACTATTGGAAGGTTGGTAGTTCTCGCATGAGTCTGAGTTGTATTCAACAGATCCCAGCTAGTATATTTAGCAACCCCTTCACAAGGGTTGCATGTGGCACAAGGCTAGTTTAACATGGGTTCTCCAAGCCCATAGGCTCGGCCAAAAATATTCCCTTTTGAATGCGTATAAACGGGTTCAGGGGCAGTCTACCTCTATGAATGAGACTCTTCCCTTCAGCAGAGCTTTGTCCAGGTTCCTCTCTTTTATTTTTTTTATTTTTTGTTTTTTATGGTTTCAATTTTTTGTTTTCAATGTCAAAACATGCATGCAAAATGTAATGCATTACATCAAAATATTACTCATCCATTCCTTTATTAGTATATAAAAAATAAAATCTATATACACATTACAAAGAAAATTATAACAATTTTAAAACAATGTGTGCCCATGTTTTTTGTGCCCTAAAACAGATGCAGTAGCAGGGGAACAATTCTAGAAAGAATTTGGTGGAATAAAGTGTTTAAATATTACTGCCACATTTGGTGCAGTGCTCCTTCTATATATCTAGAGATCCTTGATAAAATCCAAAGATGAATCAGTACCTAGACTTAATGAATTTAAACACAGTACAAGACTGGTAACATCACTTTACAGTTGAATTGGTTTAGATGTAACTGTAAGTTCTATGCTAACAGTTTCTCTAGCTTCATACTTTTCAGTCAACTTTAATCTTCAAAATTTTAAATGCAATGCCAATCACTATCTACTCTTCTTTTGTTCTCATTGCTTAGTAATTTTTGTTTTCTAATTCTTTCACACCAAGTAACCATTTGTGTTTTAGTGGCTTTACTGCCTTGCTTGGGGTGAGACTGATTAAATATATATATATATATATATATATATATATATATATATATATATATATATATATATATATTTAGCAGGGATTCCACATCTGATTACAGCTCAATTGGCAAGATGTAAAAAGGATAGATGCCTTTTCATGGTGGATGTTTGAGAAAAACTGGCAATCAGAGGGGTTTTTGGATGTTTTTGTTCATTTCTAATGTACAGGTAATGAGGAAAATCCTCAGGCCTGCACATATAATTTTTAGGTGCAACATTAAGTATATTAATCACTCTTTTCGACGTCATAGATAATACAGCTGTCTGTATCTTGTTTCAGTTGGCTTAAGCATTCAATGACATCAAAGGTTTTAAATTCAAATAAAAGATTTTCGGATGATTTTATAAAAGCTATATTAATCTTCAAGTGCTCGTTATCTAATCATAGACTAATGCATTTAGACAAGCAAATTCAATAAAGAGGATGATATTAGTCTAATTACAATTTCCTGATACATATTTCTTGACATGCTAATGGCAATTCAAAAAAGGCAATTACAATGCATATTTTTATCTTTTTCATGCATTTTTCATGACAGAAATCTTGTCAGACTTGCAGATAGTTGCAGCTTATATGTTGAAATATTGCTTGTAGGATTTCATTAGTTTTATTTCTTTCTCTCATTAGACACCTTTTAAGGAATGTCTCACAGTGCATCCCAATTAGAAAGATTTATGAATAGGTAGCACTGAATTAAAATACCATTCTCATCTTCATTTTTTACTTTCTGTTTAAACTTTAGATATTTCAGCAAATGATAAAATTTGAAAAATGTTTAATGATTGCAATTTATAACACAGTTCATTTTGCAGAATGAGGGTCATTGTCTAAGTCACTGACCCCATCAAGAAAAGCATGTTCCTTGTTCAAAATCTTAAATTGAGAAAATTTCATATGATGAGAAAGCATCTTCTCTCAGTTAATGGCCACTGAATTATTGTAATGTAATTTTAGTATCTTGATTTTGCAGCCTCAGTACAGATATTTTAAGTGAAGAACATTGCTAATGTTATTTAAAAAAATGGATATACTTTATTTGAACCTGAAGCAAAACAATCTTTTATTTTAAATGTGATAAATATCCATGACTGTTCTATTTATTCTGATTTCTTTCTTAGACATATATTTCCTGATCATTTTCTTATAAATATATTTTCTAATATTTGTCTTATAAATATTCATGACAGTTCAGTTTCTCAGCCCATATTTGTCTCAATGATCCAGTCTGTACATTTTGTGTTCATTATTCTTTCCAAGTTGTCATTCACTATTTCATGAATTTAACGAGAACTGAAAATTGGTTGTCATTTTCATATATCAGGTTCATTCAAAACTTCCTAACATTTTTTTGGCAAAAACTTTTTTAATTTAAAATAACTGTTCCTGCAGAAATACCACAGGTGTTGACAACTAAGATTATATGCATTTCTGTTCGTTTTTTACCTTGTGCATGTATCTTCTTTTTATCACTTCCAATTTTCATTGCCATTCACGTTTTTATCTAAATGTGATGCAAACAGGGATTAGTTTTTTTTTTATACAAAAACAAATAAAGAATTCATTTTTTATTGCATCCTCTCTTTAATATATATATATATATATATATATATATATATATATATATATAGGATTGAATTGTATTGTGATTTTTATGCCTTTCCATCCTTTCAACTCTCTTGTTTTTTGTCTCTTGGTATCTTGCGATAATGCCTATCTTTGTATATACTGTTATTTCACCTCTATTCCTACCCCACCCTGCTTAATACGAGGGGTGTTGAAAAGTATTTAACCCAACCAAGATTCTCTTAGAAAACAATATTGGATGTTTGGGCATTTTTAAAAAAAAAAATTTTAGTACTCCCTTATATATATATATATATATATATATATATATATATATATATATATATATATATATATATATTATTTATTTGAAAATTATAACATAAATATGTTATAAAATCACTACAACATATTTATGTTATAATTTTTGAATACATAATATTTGCACTACTCTGTACTGAGCACTCTTTTAAGAATAGTATTTTTTGGTTATTGGAATTTATTCCATATACACCAATCCTATACTTGTATATATATATATATATATATATATATTTTCATCTCTTCTTTATATTTTTATCTCTGACTTTTCCCGTCCTACCTTTTCTCCTTTATACCTTATTTCCTCACATCCTCCTTTACTTGGGTTTTTCCAATTTTTTCCTGCATAATATTTTGATGTCGGTTTCTCAGTCAGAAAGTGTAACTGATAAGATCCAAGGATAGGATAGATAGAAGGTTCTGATCTTAGGTGGAAAAGTAGAACGAGAATAGATGAAAACAAGTAGAATCAGTTTTGATTAATGTATCGCTAAAGATGCAGGAAAAATAGTTGGTCTCTTGTACATGGTTCCTTGTGCTATCCTCTACCTTTACAAGAGTCAGGTCAGGCCTAAAATGGAGTACTGCTGCCATATTTGTGCAGGAGATGCACAGTCACCACTTTTCAGTCTTGATAGAGTTGAATAGTAAGCAAATGACCATCATTCCATCTGTATTCCATTAGGTGAGAAGTAAGATCCACTCAAGCAGCTTCTTCCCATGAACCCCTGCCCTATGGAAGCAACTCCCAAGGGGATGTTTTCCTGACCACGACAATTCTAACTTGTTCAAGTCTATGGTTAACTCTTATCTTCCCCACCTATCCCCATAAACTGTGCCTGTCACTCTGTAAAACTCTACCTTGTGTGATACCCCAAGCCTTGTCCAGGGTTAACTTCACTGTAAAAAATAAAGGAAAAGCCTTCATTATTCAATAACCAGAATATTTTCTTCTTTCTCTTACTTTATGCTACCTTTCAATTGTGTGTCTCGTAATACAATAAGGATTCCAGCTTTTATTCAACTAATTCTTTGAGTAATTTTTGATGTGTGAGCTGCTGAGCAGACAAAGAAAGTTCAATGAAGTGGAATAAATTGTTATTTGAATGTGTCAGATTTGTAAATAACGTTGCATCCAAGCACCATGAATGTTTGCTACATCTCATCTCATTTGCAACCATGAGTAGGCAATGTCATGTATTAAAATCATCAGATGACTTTCTGCCACAGGGGCAAGTAGCTGGCAATCTTGTCATATGTTGCTCATTTGTAGTCATATTTTGCCTTATCAGTATATATATATATATATATATATATATATATATATATATATTTTAAGTGTTTATTTTATGGAATTATTACAATTAATATTAAAATATCAAGGTGTGTTTTTTTTAATTTCATTCACAGAGCTTTTTAAAAAATTATATATTTTAGTTAGAGTGAAGGAACCATTTTAAGTTATATCTCGTGTATATTTTGTTAAAGATTGTAATGAACCCAACAAACATTGATGACCTAGAGTCACCACTGAGATAGATGTTGTTTAAAATTTTCTATATATGTATTGTGGAAAGAGTGTTCAATAATGGAAATGGAGAATTTTTTAGATATAGGTAGTGTGAACACAGGAATCAACTTTCCATGGTCTGAAAATTACTTGACATTCAACATGCAGTGTTGATTCCTATGTCCACACAATATATAGGTGTGTGGTGGAAGGAATATGATATTTATTAAGTAATTGAATGACAAAATGAAAAAAAATGTGTTTTGTCCTTTGAAAGACTAATATTTTTATAAATAAATTATAAACTTGTAATTAACATTTGTCATATTTCATTCTTCATTCCCTCCCCTAGATATATATATATATATGTTTCTATCAATAATATATATGATGATAAAATCTCACTGTGGTGAGATTTTGGAATTATCACTCCTTGACGATATTTACAGGCAGTGCGACATTTAAAAGACCCAATCACTTTCTTATTGACTTTTCATAGTGAAAAGACGTATTCTTTACACTCCTGCAAAATGTGAGTAATCAACTACAGACACTGAAAGTTGGTTTGAACTTTTCACATTTCATTTCATTTCTCATCTTTTCTTTTATAAAAATGTCCTCTCAATATATTTGTTAATATTTCTTTGTTCAAATTCTGTCTTATTTTTCCTTTGGACTTACACAAATCCACCAAAATTGTTAGGTCAAATGTACCAAGAGTTTATAACTTTTCATCAAAACTGTTTGTATACCTGCAACAATATATAAAAATACACAAGGTGGTTACCAAAAAACAGAATCTCTATTTTAAATCAGTCTGCCATGTAACTTTGTTTGAAATTGTTTCATTTGTTTCTTATTACTTTTTAATTTTCCGCCATTTGCAAGAATGTTGTTTAGTGATTGTTGTGATAGTTTCAAAAATAAGACTAGATATGAAATTTGTTTTTCTTTTTGAGAAAACTGCTGCTGAAACCACTGTAATCTTTAATGTAAGAAACTTTCAATAAATTATAAATGTACAAATAGTATTTGCATTTCAGATGAGGTTACTTGAAGGTCAGCCATGACTGACCAACTTACATCAAGCTGAAATAACGAAATAGTAAATAAGTTGACTGCACTCAATTATTGGGAGTTCCTGCCAGTGAATGTTAACAGAATATTTGAAAAAGATTGTCCTGCAATTTCTCAGAGAGGAAGTTATTAGAATGTCTATCATGAATTGAAAGAATGAGTTTCTTTCCAAATAATTTTGGTTATTTTGAGGTACCCTGCTGTATGTAAGAAAATTATCCAAGAAAGGAGATGGGTGTTATTAAATTATATAATGTCTTCACATCAGCAGCATATCTTTTGATACATAAGTATAATATGATATAAGGTCACAATAATAGGGTACCCAATTGGGACTGAACTCATCAGCAGGATTTGTTAGACACACTTGTATTGTAATCAGTAATTGAAGTAGTTGACCCATTATATCAACAAGTTAATTACATTTTAAAATAAAGTCATAAAAAAGAGTATTTTATCACTTAGAAATTATCTAACCCACATTAAGGTCCAAGGTTAATCAGTAGATAAGTTCATTTCTGGTTCAGAGATAATGAACTGGTTCTTTAATTGTGTTTTTCACTTAAATGCTGGTTCTGAAGCAAGTCTGGACTCCAGTGGGTTAATTATTATGTAGGAGACAAAGTTTCCAGTTTAGAAATTGAATCTTCAGCACCTGAAAAGAAAAAAAAAATAAGCACAGCAAACCAATGACATCATACTTAAAAGAAAAAAGAAAGTTGAACAAAGATGAGGAATGATGACATTGTTCAACTTCTAAAAGTATTTGTATAATAACTTGTCAAAAACATGCATAGTTCAGTTCCTAACCTCACTATTGCAGAGGGTCATTTCAGCTTATTGCAAGTATTCTTCCTTCTTCACTTTAATTCTTATAAAATTCACTGTGTGTCACTCACTCCCAGTAAATACACGTGTCTGTTCATTTTACATGAATTCTCTTGAAGAAAATTCATGAAACCACTTTTCCCAGTATTCTGTCCTCTTGGTAATTGTTGGAGAAGAAAAATGTGAATGACCACTTGGTTAAACCTTGCTTTCATAAATATCTAGCCTTCTGTTACACCCTTAGTCCATTTAGATAGGATCCTATATATATATATATATATATATATGCACATTTCATTGAATATGACAGAAAAGGTGCTTTGATATAGGTTTTTATACAATTTCTCATGTGATCCAATAATTTTTTTCTTTTCAGATGATAAATTATGTAAAAACTGTCCGAATGTTCTTTTTTCCAAGCACTTTCTGCTATACATTTAGCTCTCCATTAATCATCTGAGAGAAACCTTTCTACTTTCCATCACTGTGGCTGATGCTAACCTCCAGGAAACTGACATGTTGCACCCTCTCAGACTAATGTTTTCCACTGATATAAAATGGAAAGATTATATCAAAACAGTTGCTAGGTCTGCTGCTAGGAATGTTAGTTCACAAGACAATTTTTCTCGCTCAATCTATCTTACATATTTATAAGTCTACCATTCTTCCATTCTTCCATGCTTTGAATATTACTGCCATATATGGTCTAGTGCTTCTGCTATATATTTAGAGATTCTTGATAGAATCCAAAGAAGAATCTGAAATGTCATTGGTCCTGACTTGGTATCTTGCTTTCACTCCCTTTCTCACCTCATTAATGTAGCTTCCCTGTGCTTTTTCTATAAATACTTGATGGAAATTGTTCTGATGAATGTTCTCCAATAGTACCTAGGCTCTATGAATTTAAATTCAGTACTAGATTGGCAGCAAGGTCTTAAAGTTGAAATATCTCAAATTAACCATAAGTTCTATGTTAATATTTTCTTTTCTTGTACTTCTTGCTTTTGGAACTCTCTTCCAGGTTCTTGCTTTCCAGTTAAGTTTCATCTTCAAATATTTAAATGCAATATCAATCATTATTTTCTGTTTTCCTAATTCCTGTTCTTTTATTGTTCTTGCACCTTAATAATGTTTTTTTTTCTCGCTTATATTCTTTCCCACCCAGTAACCCCTTGTGTACTAGTGGCTGTGTTGCCTTGCTTGTGGTGAAATGATTAAAAAAAAAAAAAAGAATGAACACATATGACTGGGGAAATAAGTCAGACAAAAATTTATACCTGAGCATGTCTGGACATGTTTCAATTCCTGCTTTCTATAGACACAGAGCAGATGAATCATTTGTTGCTGAACTGTAGTGTCGGGGGTGGGGTAGTTGTTTTATGCTGTTGGCTGAAAATGAGTTAAAAGGATCTGGAGGAGTGGATTAACACAATGTGAAGATTGGCAAAGTGCTATTGAAATGTTAGTATTGTTAAATATGGCTTATTGTAAATATGCTGTGGAAGAGATCAACTGCTTTTTGAGTGGCACAAGTAATTCAGGGAAAGGCAAGAAGATGTACATACCAAGTGGGCAGCCAAAAACACCAATAACAGATGCAAATGTTTATTTGGAAGTGTGGGTGGGGGGTACCTGAATTCTGTTCTGACAAGTGAATTATCCATCATGACAATGCTTTTATGCATGATACGTTAGAAGTTCCCAGGTTCCTGGCTAAGAAGTCCATTACCAAAATGGGCTATCCACCTCAATCACAAAACTTAATCCCCTGTGATTTTGGTCTATTTCAAAAAATAAAAAATGCCTGGAAAGAAAAAGATTTGTTGGGAGCCATGATATCCAATAACATAAATATGTATTATATATATATATATATTACTGAAAGGTATTCAAGAAAATGAGTTCAGAGAATTCTTTTTAGCAAAGACAACTATTGCCTCACAAAGTGCATAACTTCATAATAGTGACCAGGTAAGCAAACCTTGCTTTCACAGGGCCATTCCAGTAATTAAATTGTCACTCATATATAACCAACCTTACACAAACATTTAGTTGGTGGTGATTTCTCAAAATGCCATTCTGATGTATTAGTATAATTCATTTTTGCTTAATTCACTCACTCTAAAAAGCTTTATCAACACTCTGTAGTTTACTTGCTTCACTGCATGCTTAATGCTACTAATGGTCTTATGAGTTTACCACCAAATGTACAATGTTTATATTGTTGTAATAAGCTACAAGTGTTTCTCTATAAAACTCAGCATCATGAATATCAATATCTTAAATAAGTTTGGTCTGCTACATGGTTGAAACTACTTGTTTTTTTGTTTTTTTTGCATTAAGAAATTACTTTGAAAGAATGTAGCCTAAAAATCTTTGCGAAGACAGTCTTTCTTTGAACCTCATGAACTGATGCTACAGAATCACAAACAAACAATTCTACTAAATTGCAGAAACAGCATCACTTGAGGACTTTCAACAGCAGCAACAATTAAAATAGGTATAAAATGTAATTCAAAGAGATGATGATGAAATACTCAAGATGTTGATGTCCTACACTACTTTGAACAAAAGGCAAGAACCAAAGTCTCTATTAATACTGGGAAAATGGGTAATGGTGGACCCTATTTTCCTGAAAAATTGTTTTAATAGAAAGATTTTATTTTTTAATCATTTTACCCCAAGCAAGGTAGTAAAGCCACTAAGACACAAGGGATTATTAAGTGTTAAAGAATATGAGGAAAAAACACTATTAAGAAGAGAGAACAATAAAAGTGCAAGAATTAAGAGGATATAAGATAATGACTGACATTGCATTTAAATTTTTGAAGATCAAATTTGATTTGGAATTGAGAAGTGCAATAGAAGAAACTGTTAGCATAAAACTTACATTTGCATCTAACTATTTCAACAGTAAAATGATGAGATCTTGATGACAATCTAGTACTGTGCTTAAATTCATAAAGTCCAACTGTCATAGAGTAAGGTTCATCGGACCAATTGCCATAAAAATATTTATAGAAAAGGCACAGAGAAGCAACATCACAGTTGTGGGAAAGTTAATGAAAATGAGATGCTAAGTCGGGACCAATAACATTGCAGATTCTTCTTTGGATTTCATTCGGGATCTATAAACATATAGAAGGATGACCAAACCATATATGGCAGCAATATTCAAAGCATAGGAAAATGCTAGACTTATAAATATGTAAGATAGATTCTGACAAGAAAATTGTCTAGCAGAACACAGGGAACCAATTTTCAGTGGCAGAAGACCTAGCAATTGATTTGATATAATCTTTCTGCTTCATGTCAGTGGAAAATGTTAGTCCAAGAAAGTCAATAAGTCACTCTCCTGGAGGTTAGCATCAGCCATGCTATGGAAGGTAAACAGGTTTTCTCAAATGATTAAAAGATTGTAACTATACATTTCAACCAACAGTAGCACTGGCTGAGCAATCAATAAATGCTTTTGGCAATACTTAATAACCATAAGGAAATGTCTCATATTACAATTATCTTTTATATTTTTAAATTGTGACTTGTACTTATAAATTATTATATCACTAAATCATAATTACCATTATACTTTATAAAGTTCTCAAAAGAAATTATCCCATGTAGAAAGTATTCCCTTTTTTCTTAAATTACTATAACTTTAGAAAACTTTTCTCTGGCTAAACAGAGATGAATTCCAAACATCTCAGATATTAAATGCTGTTTTTATTATTATGATTGTTGTCTTTAAATAGCATCAATAATAATAATGGTGAGTTTAACCATTACCTTACAGGAAAAATTCAGTATTCATTGATTGAGCAAATAATATTATTTCAAGGTGAAATTTCTAAAATATTCTTATTAAAAGCATTTTTCAGGAAATTAGACTTCTCAAGTCCACTAATTGTTATCACTCTTTCTCGTATTGAAGGGAGTTTCCTTTCTAACCTTTTGTTTAAGATACTGTGGAAATTCAATATCTTGATTATATCATTATTTTCTCTTCTAGTTACAAGTGCTGCACATTTTCATTGTTTTTACTGTTGGAAGTCTTCAAGTGATGTTGTAATCATTAATGTATTCCTACATAGGTAACATGTAATAGTCAAGTGAGTGTATTTTATAGAGAATATAAAAAAATGTATATGCATAAATAGATAGGTTTCTAGAACAGTGATTGTTATTATTATTCCTTGATATTTTTTAACTGATAGTAATAGAAGATTGTGGAAATAGAGATTTGGTTTTACAGAAGGATGATGATAATGCTACAAATGGAGAATGTAACCAGTGAAGAAGTTTTATGAAAAATGGGAACAAAGAGGACACTTATAGTTAGAATCAGAAAGAGAAAGTTGAAATTTATGGAATACATGATGAGGTTTAGAGAATTTGATGCCCACAGAACATACTGAGAGCACAAAGAGATAATAAGCAGACAAACATTGCTTAAAGTTACAAATAACAGGAAGTTCTGGAGAGCCATTATCACCCAGATGCTGAAAGGACATGATACATAAAAGAAGTCATCCTCCTAAAACTGAAAGAAATAGAATATTTGAACAGGCATTCTTTTGTTGTTTGTTTATTTATGAAATACTGAATTTGGGAAAATGGTTTCATTAAATAAAAAATGTAATTTACAGTCCTGAATGTATGGCATTTTCTCAGATTCTGAATTTGCATCAAGTTTCATCTGATTTTAATAATTTTTCTCTGGTATTTATAATTTTTCTCTGGTATTTATGCCTGAAAACACAAGAACAAAAGATCTCAAAGCTCTATTTTCATGTATAAACCCAGCATAAAATTTCCTTATCAAAATGAATGGGAATATAGATTTTCTTTAAAATGTCTAGTTTGATCTCAACTGTATCTGCAATACTAAATATTTCCTAATAAGAAATCTGTCCTGAAAAAATAGCCTACTTACAGCAATTGCACCTTAGTCCCCCTCAAAGTATTCATCTTGCAATGTCACACCCTTACCCCAGTATCCCTTCCTCTTTTTAAAACCGTCTACAATGTCCTCTTTCAGGATTGTTACTAGCTACCTCATCATATTCATATTTGAGATAGATTCATACCATTCCATGAGTAATTGTGTGAAAGTGAATGCAATGGTCTCGGTTGGAATTTGAACTTGATATGCTATTCCCACTTTTTGCATCAGTATATATTATGCATACATCCAAATATGTATGTATTATTTATTCTGAATGGGCAGGTAGTATAATGGATAGCAGTTTGGGATGAGAAATGAGAGAGCAGAGTTTGAATTCCAGTCAAGTTCATTACAATCACTTATGCATTGATAATTGAGAAAGGTATGAATCTAACTCTCTCTCTTCAGCTAAGGGTTAAAAAGTAAAGCAAACTGAGCTATTCAGCCTTGGTTGGTAACCAGTCTAGGAGAAGTACAGACTGAATTTAAAAACTGTATGTAGTGCTGATGAAACTTATTCTAATGCAGCTAATGAAAGGATCATGAAGTTTGCAATGAATCTATTGTCCCAGCTGTTGGTATTTGTTGGCCTGGTTGGTATTTATGCAAGTATTTTTTTATAATAAAAAGTCTCAGGAATACTGAAGTTTGTATGTTTCTTATTTAATTCTGAATTTTAACACTACTCTTACCATTTCGTGTACCATATTTTGAACACAAGTAAAAATGATTGAATAATCTGAATATCTGCATTGAAAGTGGAGATTTCAAAGTAACAAAAAACAAACTAGCTAAAAGTGTCCTTCACCTTAGATTAGCATAAAAAAATACAAATGAAAAGAAAGATTTGGAAAATATCTGAAAGTACTGATGCAGGGGTAAATGGAAAAGATGAAAAATTTGTTTTATCACAGTTGACAGCACCAGAAAACTTCCGGCAATATGTTTCAAACAAAGCAGAAATTCTGCCTCTCTACTCTCCTTTCAAACAAGCAGAATTATCCATAACTTTATGTTATAGGTTAGCATTCTGTATTTACATATCTGCCACTCAACAGTATATGTTAAAATGTGCACACACACACACATGCATATATATATATATATATATATGTGTGTGTGTGTGTGTGTATATAAAGCTGACAAGATTATTTATGCATTGACCAACATGTTTGCTTCAGATATGCATATGTATACATTCTGGTGATGATCAGAGTGTAGTATCTGAGTTTTCTGCAAAATGTTTTATACATACTATATATATATATATATATATATATATATATATATATATATATATATATATATATGAGTTAAAGATCAAATACAGATCAGAATCAGACAGCATGATAAGATAAACTTCCACAGAACCCCAAACAAAAGTTAAGTCTTGAAGCTCCCATCTATCCTGAAAAGAGAAATAATACTTACAGATGCTTGATCAATGAATGCTAAATGTTTCCTTGAAGAAAATTGAAAATATTACCATATATATATATATATATATGCACTGGATTTGATTTAAATTTAAATATCTATTCATACCTACTTAGTGTATTTATGCATCTTGAAACAATGTTTCCTTTATATATTTTTGATTTGAATGTGTCTAAATCTCTCTATATATATTTAGAGTATCGCTCTCTCTCACAAACTTTATATTTATATATCCATACTGAGATATTTGTCTGTATGCATGAATGCTTGATATATATATATATATATATATATATATATATGTGTGTGTGTGTGTGTATATACACACACTGACATATATATTTATATGTATATAAATGTATTTCAACTATATAAGTATATTAATATAGATGTACATATACATTGATTTATACAGATACACATATATGCACACACTTGTGTTTTTCCTGTGACAGGAATTCTATCTTTGGTCCATATAATACTTTGTATTAAAAGAATAGATTTTCCTTGATACCTAAAGTTTTTGCTTCTGGTCACTTAAAGGCAGTAATCACCTGACGATAGAATCAAATAGGTAAAACCTGATATCTGAGACAAATGGACTGTAGATTTCCATATAGTTTAGAGATGGAAACACATTTTGAACAGAATCCTCTTACCATTCTTCTGTAAAAACAGCATGCTTTGATGCAGGCAGCTTATAATCCAAACCCCGTTTACAAAGATTTCTGGTTTTGGACATAAGTTTTTATTGGCGCATATACTTATCCTTAAAAGCATACATCATGCTTGATTTGAAATCACTTGACACAGATCTTATGAAGCGAAAACTAATTTATCAATTTTGTCTGAGTCCACATATAAAGATAATCCAGGTCCCTAAAATTCATATGATGCTCCTGTTCACTTCAACCATTAAATTTACTCAAGACTTAATGTCATGGCAAGAAGAGCTTTCCAGATTATATACAGTTTAGGAAGTTTGTCTATTCTCTTTAAATGCATTCTGCATTTTATTGTTTTTAACTTTTCTAAGTCTGATTTTTACTTCTTGTGTTGTGTACTTTTGTTTCTTTACCCAAGTCTATATATCATTTTTCTGATTTAAACTATTTTGTTTCAAAGTTTGTTTTGTTCATTCATAAATATATTAATTATATCAAGTCACTTTACAAATACCTGTGATATTGTCAGGTCATCTGCAACTAAACCAGTTTCTCCACCAGGCTTTTCTAGTGAGGAAGGTGGTTATGCACCCATCAAGATTAAAACAAGACCTGTCAAAGGGCAGATGAACCTTCTTGTAGAGTCAACAAGAATCTAGCATACTAGTGTAGACTGGGCACCATAGCTATACATGCAGCCAGTGAAGTCAATGGCCAAGGAAGAGCCTTCCCCACATGGAATCTGTAGTCACATGTTCATGGTTACATAGAGCTTTCAAGACAAAGGACATTGGCTATGGTTTGACCTGGAAAGAAATACCTTATGCCAAGTCTAATTGAATGAGTACCTCTCTGTACTTTAACCCAGATATGTGCAAGGAAATGGTCAGATGTTTATCTGTGCATTGACCCTGCAACCACACCCAGTAATGGGGGTACTGATGATAATGATTATAAAGATAAAGAAATATATTAAGTTGATGTAAATTTTCATAGTAATATATTTTCTACAACATTAAGAAAACCTTACAAATATCTTTAACATTTATTCCACTAGTTATCTGTTGCACAGGAAGTTTTTACAAGACTTAGTTAAATTGTGAAGCCAGAAAAAATTGGCTCCATTTGAACTTAGAGAAATTAATATTAATCAGTATTTAGACATTTGTCTTTCTCTTATTGATATAGAAAAAAGTCATTATGGAGACAAGGTTGTAAAAAATGGTTTTATCAAGAAATCCAAAATTAAAAAAATCATAACTAGTTCCAATTCAGTTAACTTCTTTTATATACTGTGTCCCTTCAAGATGTGGGTATTGATGGTTTTCCACAACTTCCTATCTCTTAGAGGTCTGAAGTAACATTTTTATCTCTACTATCCTTCATTGTACCCACTTTGCCTTCCATTAACACAAACACATTAGCCAACTTACTCAATGTTTCCTTATACAGCTCTTGTATGTCATGGAAATGTTAAATTCTCCAAGCCCTCTTTCTTCATTATGTGTCACTGAAATTTCGACTCTCTCTTTCTGATTTTAAGCATAAGTATTCTTTTAATTCCTATTTTCTATGAAACATACACATTGCTCAGTCAATAGCATTAAAAATTAAATGGTATCTACTGGAGAAAAACTTCTTGGTATTTGATGAAAATCAAAAGGAATTCTTCTTTATAAGCTGCTGATACCTAGACAAATTGTTAATGCTTAATGCTGCAGTGAGGAATTGGCTTGTTTGAGTAAATAATTGAAAGAGCAAAGTGCTGTGGCCTTGTTAGGGCCAGAAATAAAGACACAAGAGAGGAATTGAGTTAAACAGATATATTAACAGAAACAGTAATACAAATATATACAAACGAGAATGTTACAGCAAGAATGTTCAGTCCAACTGTCAGAGCTGACTGCTGGAAAATTCCCTCTCCAAAAGGCAGTACCTGCTCCTATTTATAGTCCATGCATGTGTGGTAAAATTACCATAACATAAAGATCTTTTCTTGACAAGGAAGTTGTCTGTATGACTTTGCTGAATCGAAACAAAATTAAAAGTTAAAAAAAGTAGTACAGGAAATAGTTATGGCACTTTGATAGGAAGTTTGTTTTCCTAAGGAGAATATTCTCTAGTTACATCACATTCAGGCTATCAATTTGTTTTTACTCTTTGTCTGGGAAGCAATTCCAGTAATTTCAAGAAATCAAGATATTCCTCAAAGAAATTAATTTAATTGAAACTGGAATCATTTTTTGATGATAGAAAACACAGATTACCTGAAAGGTATTGTAAGATGATATAAAAGCCAGTGAAAATAATTTGAATGGCTGAATAATAATTTATATGAATTTTGTCAAAAAACATTTGCATAATGCAAATACATTATTGAAAACTGTCTGTTATGCAGTGATTTCTGATAAATGACTCACAGGAAATATCTGAACAAAGTATCTAAGATGAAATACATGAAAATCAATTGAATGTTGAATTTTTTATTTTCTCCTTGACATTTTTCTATTGTTATGTGAGCATTGTCAAAACATTACTGAAAAAGTCAAATTAAAAAGTCCTTGTAATGGCAACCTTGCTACATAAAAACATTGTGATCAGCTTGAAATTTTTTGAAGTTAATAAATATGAAATAAATCCAGAGTAAAAAATTTCATTGATGTTTGTGGATATATTTTTTAAATTTTATTACACAGTAAAATTTTTCAAATTCACAACAGCATTTTTATGTAATAAGATTGCCAGGAGAATGACTTTCCCTTATAATTTTTTTATTATGTTTTGTTAATGCTCACATAAAAGAAGTGAAATCTCAACAAGACAATAAAATTTGTAATTATAATTTATTTCATGTTTTCTGCACTAATATGTACTCAATGCATGAAGTGTCATTGTTAGGCCAAAGGCCCAATCTAGAGACCTCTGCAGCAGCTAGATTAAAGGATGCCTAATAAAGTGATTTTTGTTAGTGTATATATATATATATATATATATATATATATATATATATATATATATATATATATATATATATATATATGTCTGTGTGTGTTTGTGTGCATTTATGAGTTCATGTTTACACATACATAACATGTATTTTATGTCTGAATCTCATATGTATGTAAGTATGTATGTATAAAAGACAAAAACATATAAAAAGATTTCTGTAATTTAGGTTTATTGATAAGCTAACATAATAAATGTGGTTCTACAGAAGAATGCTGAGAATACAATGGACTAAACATGTGAGCCATGACAAAGGAAACAAATAGGACACAGATACTTAACATGAGAAAGACATGGCTTAAATTTCTAGGTTATTATAATGAGGAAAGAGGGCTTGAAAATTTTGATACTCACAGGACATATTGAAGGAAATTGGGCTAGAGAAAAACAATGCATAGCCTATCGAGTGAGTTTGTGTAAATGGATGATGGAATAAGATTTAGAAGAGATAACAAAAAGACAAAATTTATTAAGAGCTACAAAGGGTAGGGAGTCAATAAGATCTATGATCACCAATGCCCTGAAGGAACATGAAACAGAAGAAGATAAAAAATTTAATTAAAAACAAAGAAAAGAGTACTAAACTTTTATGTAATATCAGTCCTCCTCATAAGAAAATCAGATGAGACAATGTTTATAGCAGACACAATAACAAAACTACAGAAACTGCTTCAGAAGGTAGTAAAGCACTAAACATCAATTGCAAGAAGTTAGAATACATGGTTGTTAACAAAAGGAACAACCCAACATGCAAATTACAAATTGGAAATACAAAAATCAAACAAATAGAACAATTTAAATACATGGGAAGTGTTTTAACAGAAAATGGAAAGTGTGACACTGAAATCTGAAGCTGCATTCGAATAGAAAAATATGCCTTCTAAAAGCTCAGCAAAGTATTAAGAAACAGGAAAATTGCATCAGAAACAAAGAAAAGAGTACTGAACTGGTTTTAATGAATGCTGGACAATCTCCTCCCAGATAAAGAAGAGAATTGAAGCAGCAGAAATGTTGTTCTACAGAAGGATGCTAAGAATCTAATACATGTGAGTAGCAAGCCAGTTTTAGGAAAATGAAAACAAAAAGAAAAAAAGAAACTTAGAATCAGAAAAAATATTTGAAATTTCTAGGGCACATATTGAGGAGATAGGGCTTGGAAAATTTAACACTCATGAGACAAGGTTTCAAGGAGTATAATACAGATTGGAGTACAGAAATTTAGCTATCTGAATAGGCTTATAACAGATGACAGAAAATGGGACATAGAAATCCAAAAACATATTGGAATAAACAAAGTATTAAAAGACAGGAAAATTTTATTAAAAATAAAGAAAAGAATAATCAAATGGGATGTTATAACTATCTTTCTATACAGCAGTGAATTTCCTCAGAGATGAAGAGAAAACTTGAGGCAACAGAAATATGGTTCTACAGAGGGATGATGAGAATCCCATGGACTGAACATGTGAGCTTAAGGATAATGGACACAAAAAGGACATTAAGAATCTGCATCTAATTTTGTTGCTCTCAACAGAATTTTTGAGTTAGCAGTATTGACAAAATGTAAGTAATTATTTACAATATAACAAAAATGTCTACCAAGTCTGAGCAAACTGTCCCTTGAATTCTAATTGCTTTCAGCTTAATATCCATTCAAATTGAACATTCTACTCAGTTCAATAGTTGATAAGAAAGCTTTTAAAGTATTGTATGCCTGCCCTTGGGTTCAGTGCATTAGTGAACTAAATTCCTTCCTTCCACAGAATTTCCCATTTGTCTTCAAGAGTTTCAATGGATATTATTCATTGTGAAGTAGAAAGAAGCTAAAGGGCTTAGAATAAGGTTCAATAAAAAGTGGGTGCTGAAAAATTCTTAACATTGCACACTTTCCAAAATCATTTTTTTCAATGACTAAGCATCAGAATACTGATTTTGTTTAGTAATAGTGTCTCGCCAAATGTTTTTCACAATTTTTTGTACTAGATGTGAATATTCTATTAGTGATTGTAGTAACTTATATTTGAGTTCTTGGGAAGTTTAGATAGAAAAAATAATTAAATCCTTCTTTGGGGTGAGAGATTTATAATATTCTTTTTGTCAATGTAGTATTTGATCCTGTTAAAACTTTGTGCCTAATCAGTAAGTCAAGATATAACAATGGAATAATTGCTATTATTCCTTATTCAAAATCCATACTGTATCTATCATTATGATTCAGCCAATGCATTCTATAGCCTTCCTGGTATTTTATGAAATCTATAGCTATTGTCATTATTACTCAGCCTCATATTTTCCTCTGTACAGCTTCACTGATGCAGGAGCATCAATGCTCAGCAAAACAAAAAAAATAACTGCCCTTGAGGACTGAAAAATTATATTGTTGATGTATATAATATCAGGAGAATTAACATATGGATTATTTGTTTTTTATGGCTTATCAACCTTTTGCAGGTTATTTAAAGCCAGCATATATTTTTAGTTTGTAAGATTTTTTTTTAAAAGATTTTAATGATTTATTGATACAAGCCTTACTAATTAACCCATAGCTAGGGGAAGAAAGTGGATTCATACCTTTTCTAAGGGTACTTACATGTAAGTGAACTTAGCTTTCTGATTTCCAATTTCAAGCCATTATCTATTACATGTTCCACACATAAAAGTTTACAGCACCTGGTATTCCCAAGTGTTATTTTACTCAGTACATATAGAGTGATAATTATTCCCAGACTGACTACTTCTTTTCTGAAAGATATCTGAATGTTGAGGGATTAAGAAATAGAAAATAGTGTGGCGATCAAGGATCTTCAGGTTTAAGGTGAGCAATGTTTTCAATTTTATGTTTTGAATACTGAGTTACACAATGATGTCTGCAGCTAAACAAAAACATCTGCGTAATTTTGTCAGTTACATAAAAACCCCTTTTACCTTGTATTTGTGACAAAACAAAATAAATATTGACTATTCATCTGTCTGTAGGAATATCTGAAATTGAGCTCTCAAGAAACAGGAAAATTTCATTAGAAACAAAGAAAGGAGTACTGAACTGTTAATTAATATCAGTCTCCCTATATTGCAGTGAATGCTGGACATCCTCACAGATGAAAAAGAGACTTGAAGCAAAAGAAATATGGTTCTACAGAAGGATGCTGAGAATATAATGTAACAAACATATGAGCAACAACAAAGTTTCAGAGAAATAGAAACAAAAAGGACACTTAATCTTAACACCAGAAAAAGAGAATTGAAATTTCTAGGGCACATAATGAGGAAAGAGAACTTGGAAAATTTGCTATGAGATATATTGAAGGCAAACGAGCCAGAAAACAACACATAAGCTACCTAGCTTGAGTAAATAGATAGTGAGATAAGGTTGCACAGAGATAACAAAAAAGAGAAAATTTATTATGAGCTACAAATGACAAAAATTTGTAGAGAGCCATGATTACCCACATCCTGAAGTGATATGGTACATAGAAGAAGAATAAGAGAAAAAATTCTGATCAATTGAACTACAAAGATAAAGAAGGCTAAGGAATTCATTAGTAAAAATATTATTATAAAACTGATTAAGAATACTTGTTTGAAAATCTTATGAATAATGACAATGGCTAACCTAAGGCTTTTAGACATCACTAGATTGAAGACTGTTCTCATCAAGATACTGCTAATAATAACTATGATCATACTAATATCAATAACTTTAGAAATAGTAATGGTAAGTCCTCTCTGAATGTAGACTAAAATCAAATTAAAGAATGTATTGGCTGAAAAGTAGTAATTAAACAAAGATGTGAATAGGAGTCAGAAAATCATTAAATTCCACTTTACATTAGAAAAAAATGTCTGCTTTTCCACAGTTACAAATTAAATACAAGCTATTAATATGACATGAACAATAACAGGTTATCAGTTTTTTGGTGTGGATTTTGGAAAGACATATCAACTGCAGCATTACTAGCTTACTATGTAACCAAGTTTGGATAAGTTTTCAAGTAAAGCAGCAAACATATGTAGATTTTGTCTGGTATTCATAATTAACTACAGAGGAATATTCGTTGTCTGTGCTAATCCTTTCTATCCTCTGGAGTTTCCATGAAGCACCTTCAAAGACAGTTACAGGAATCAGTCCCACATACATTTCCCCAAGGAAATCTATCCTTTTGAATAATTGAATAAGGCATAGCCATGAGGTTTTCTTATTTACCAAAGTTCCATAACTGCTGTCACTTCTGAAAATGTGTCCAATACCAGAGTTCTTTCCAATTCTTGGAGAATGCTCACACTATTCACTGATAACAGAACTTGTAAATTCTAAACACTTCAAATACCTTGGTGTATAGATCAGTTACAACAAATTTAGTATAGGAAAAAGGTAAATGGGACACAGAAAAAGCTGCATCAGGGGTAGTTTAACCCAACATCACAAATTGCTACAAAATTAAAACAATAATATGTAAATTTGAATCATGTTTTTAAATAGGCTCATCAGATTTAGAGTTTCATATGGATGCTATGCATGTCACCAAACCCATACAGAAATATCTAATCTGTCGGCTGTATACAACCAATTTCTAAGATCAATGGTTGAAAAAGGCTTTGAGTGAGTAAAACCCAAGGGTTATGGGAAAGACTATCCTTTTTTTGAATATTATAGACTGGTGCTACAGAATGACTAGCAAAGAATTGTCCCTGATAACAGAAACCACATCACTTGCAGCCTAACAACAGCAACTAAAATGGATATCACATGTAACTTGAAGAGAAAATAACACACTACTTAAATAATTTGCACTACTTAACATAAAAGGTGAGAAAGGAAACCTCCATCAATACTGGAAAGAGTAATAACAGCTGCTGAACTTGAGAAACCTATTTTCCTGAAATATTGTTTTCAGAGAAATATGTTATACAACAAAAAATGGTACTAGCTGCTCGGTAAGTAAATGCCAAATGTTTCCTTGTAGAGAAATATCTAATATTATCATTACCATCTTATGTAATACTTTAAAAGCTTTCTTATCAACTAATGAACTGAGTAGAATGTTCAATTTGAATGGATATTAAGCTGAAAGCAATTAGAATTCAAGGGACAGTTTGCTCAGACTTGGTAGACATTTTTGTTATATTGTAAATAATTACTTACATTTTGTCAATACTGCTAACTCAAAAATCCTGTTGAGAGCAACAAAATTAGATGCAGATTCTAAATGTCCTTTTTGTGTCCATTATCTTTAAGCTCACATGTTCAGTCCATGGGATTCTCATCATCCCTCTGTAGAACCATATTTCTGTTGCCTCAAGTTTTCTCTTCATCTGTGAGGAAATTCACTGCTGTATAGAAAGATAGTTATAACATCCCATTTGATTATTCTTTTCTTTATTTTTAATGAAATTTTCCTGTCTTTTAATACTTTGTTTATTCCAATATGTTTTTGGATTTCTATGTCCCATTTTCTGTCATCTGTTATAAGCCTATTCAGATAGCTAAATTTCTGTACTCCAATCTGTATTACACTCCTTGAAACCTTGTCTCATGAGTGTTAAATTTTCCAAGCCCTCTCTCTTCAGTATGTGCCCTAGAAATTTCAACTATTTTTTCTTTTTTGTTTTAATTTTCCTAAAACTGGCTTGCTACTCACATGTATTGGATTCTCAGCATCCTTCTGTAGAACAACATTTCTGCTGCTTCAATTCTCTTCTTTATCTGGGAGGAGATTATCCAGCATTCATTAAAACCAGTTCAGTACTCTTTCCTTTGTTTCTGATGCGATTTTCCTGTTTCTTAATACTTTGCTGAGCTTTTAGAAGGCATATTTTGCTATTCGAATGCAGCTTCAGATTTCAGTGTCACACTTTCCATTTTCTGTTAAAACACTTCCCATGTATTTAAATTGTTCTATTTGTTTGATTTTGTATTTCCAATTTGTAATTTGCATGTTGGGTTGTTCCTTTTGTTAACAACCATGTATTCTAACTTCTTGCAATTGATGTTTAGTGCTTTACTACCTTCTGAAGCAGTTTCTGTAGTTTTGTTATTGTGTCTGCTATAAACATTGTCTCATCTGATTTTCTTATGAGGAGGACTGATATTACATAAAAGTTTAGTACTCTTTTCTTTGTTTTTAATTAAATTTTTTATCTTCTTCTGTTTCATGTTCCTTCAGGGCATTGGTGATCATAGATCTTATTGACTCCCTACCATTTGTAGCTCTTAATAAATTTTGTCTTTTTGTTATCTCTTCTAAATCTTGTTCCATCATCCATTTACACAAACTCACTCGATAGGCTATGCATTGTTTTTCTCTAGCCCAATTTCCTTCAATATGTCCTGTGAGTATCAAAATTTTCAAGCCCTCTTTCCTCATTATAATAACCTAGAAATTTAAGCCATGTCTTTCTCATGTTAAGTATCAGCATCCTATTTGTTTCCATTTTCTCTAAAACTTTGTCATTGCTCACATGTTTAGTCCATTGTATTCTCAGCATCCTTCTGTAGAACCACATTTATTCTGTTAACTTATCAATAAACCTAAATTACAGAAATCTTTTTATATGTTTTTGTTTTTTATACATACATACTTACATACATATGAGATTCAGACATAAAATACATGTTATGTATGTGTAAACACATGAACTCATAAATGCACACAAACACACACAGACATATATATATATATATATATATATATATATATATACTAGCTTAAAAATCACCCTTTTAGGCAGCCTTTAATCTAGCTGCTGCAGAGGTCTTTTGATTGGGCCTTTGGCCTAACAATGACACTTCATGCATTGAGTACATATTAGATTTTTATTAAACTTGAACAATATTTTTTAAACAGCAGTTTTCATCAAAGCAATATCATTTGTCTATTAGGAAATTATTGCATAGCCGTTTGATAAAAACAACATTTTTGGTTTTCCCATTCAGGGTCAGTATATATAGCTTGCTTCCAGTCCTAAACCTTGAACAACCAATACAGAGCCAGCCATGAGATAAGCAATTACTTTCAGTGAATGTCCTTGGAACTTATTGATTGACATTGCATAGCTCACTCTCACTGGAAACTGAAGTCTTTTGAACACAAATGGAAGATATCCAGGAATTAAGGGGATTCTTGAAATAAAAGCTCTTTCCTCCTTTCCTTGGATCAGTAAGGAGTATTTTCTTGATAATTAACCTTGTTCCATTACAAAGATTTGTAGGCTCCAGATTTCTCAATAGCATAACTAGCACATTTTCTTTTAGTTTCACCTTGTGTGATGGCATTCCAGGAGGATTCAATAACTGCAGGAATTCTACTGGATAATTCACTACCTGCTCTTGTTCAACCACAGTGTCAATGGAAAAGTACTTCATGCTTTCTTTTAGAATTTCTTGGAGAAGTCTCCACTTGATGCTATCCACAGTTTGATTCTTGGGAACTAATATGGCCCTCTCCCAAAGCCAGTTTGAATCCATGAAATGGTGTTTAATATTTGGATAAACATGGTTAATCAAGTCTTGGATACTTGAGATTGAAACTCTACAACCATTTGGGAGTGAAATATCTCCATTTTGGGGGTTCCCTTGACAAGCTGCAATAGTAAAGCAGTAAATCTTACTGCTTCAAGGTCACCTATGATTCTGTCATGCTTACTTTCAGGCTGAGTCTTAGAACATGGCTCCAGATGCAAAAATTAGTTACAAAAGTTTTACTAGTACCTCCAGGTATATAGAAGGAGATGAGATATTAAAAGTTTAGAGAATTGTGAAAAAGCATGACACAAACAGACATTTTCACATTTATTATATATATCTTCAAGAGGGTGCTAAAAAGTTCATAACTCAACTGAACTTCCCAAAATCAGTGTTTCATTGACTGGATCAGGACAAGAAATTTTCCACCAACCTCTCATGTAAAGATAAATTTATCCATGTTTCATATGCAAAAGCAAAAAATTTTCTCACCCATTCATTTTTGTTCACTGGGTGATTTGAAAGAAAAAAAAACTGGATTTACTTTTTCAATTCATTAGAAATTTATCAGGACTCAATAGATACATATTTTGAAATACTCACAATCACAAAGTCATTCATTTATAGCATTTAACTTTTTCCCACCTCAGGCAAAAACGTAAATTTGATTTTTTTTTCATATCCAATTAATTTCCAGTGTCTACTTCTTGCATTTTAATTTTGCATATATAATTTGGAATATCTTTACATTTTCTCATGAACTTATTTCAATTGTTTGACTAGTGTACAAAGAGAAATCACATCTAATGAACACAAGAATTGTATTGCCACTGATTAAAGATAATGACACACTATGCCTTTACAAATAGATTCATATAGCCAGTCACCACTTCCCAACCTTGATAGAGTGCAAAGTTGTTTACATAAATTTACTGGGGTGACAAATGTTTGTATGGGCTCGATTCTTTACTTCCACCACTTCAAACATTTACAGCTAAGAGCCAGCATTCTCCATCTTCAGAGTCAAACGACCCTCATTCTCTCTATATTCCATTTGTAAGGAAGAATTTCCACTGAGAGAGATTTGTTCCTAAAATCAACTGTTTTGCAAAAAATAGAATGCTTCCCAGAATACTACCATTTTAAAGTCAAGGGTCATTCATTATGTATCCTCCTTATACTCATAATCTTCACTCCCTACTTCTACATTTATATCACATGCAACATTTAACAACCCTTGAATAACTCTTGAGCCTTGTATTGAATGAACACTACAAAAAAATTACTGTTACATTGCCAATAAATATACGAGTAGATTTATCTTTCAACATGAACATATAAGTAGATTGACATTACCAGTGAATTTACAAATAGGTTTATGTGGCCAATAAATTTACATTGACAATTTAAAAATAGATTTACAATGTCCAGAAATTTACAAGTCAGTTTATGTTGCCAATTAATTTACATGGAGATTTACATTGTGAGTGAATAAAAAAATTATATAATGGGAGGTTGCTATTGAAGAAAGATTTAAATTTGAATATCCCCTGTTATTGGTATTATTATATCTGTGATGTAATAACACCATTCTTCACAGGCATAATGGAATAGCTGAATGGAAAAAGAATGCCAAACATGCTCAGTTCCCATAGAGAGTTTTATACATCATGCACAAAGTTAGATATATACATATATACACGTGTTCTACACAGAGAAATTATAACATATATGCAACAACAAACAGTGTGTAAGAAAAGCGAATCTGATTTGTAATATTTACTGATGGGAAAACTGGAGTTAAAGTGGTTTCTCCATGAACTTGTTTAGGCCATATTGTTTTTTTGCAAATCCTACCACTGGGTTCTGGGGACATTCTTTTTCTCTGGGCTCTACATTGTAACTCCTCTTTGTCACTCTATCTCATGACATCATTTGCCAGCAATTACATGGCCCTCATGACTACCTCAAGGAGGTGGAGAGAATCATTGTTTGTATCCCTACAATTATATTGCTAATGAATTTACAAGTAGGTTTATTTTACCAATAAATGTATAAGTATATTTACATTGTCAATGGATTTAAAAATAAGTTTACATTTACCTTGATTATACAAATTAGTTTATGCTGTCAGCAAATTAAAAATTCCATTACCAATGAATTTACAATTACATTTATATTGCTAATAAATTTATATGTTGATTTACATTGATAATTAATCTTCAATTAGATTTAAGTTGCCAATGAATTAACAAGTAGAATGATATTGTCATTGAATTAACCAGAGATTTACATTGATATATGCAGACATATGCTGTTGGCGTTTACAAGTGGATTTACATTGCTAATAGGCTTAAAAGTACATTACCAGTGATAATACCAATGGATTTACAAGTAGATACATATTGCCAATGGCTTGATTCAAAGATTTACATTACTAATTAATTTACACGAAAGTTGATATTGCTAATGCATTTACAATATCATGACCATTGAATATACAGTTATCTTTACATTGCCTATGAAGTTAGAATCAGATTTATATTGCACATATATTTAAAATAAAAATACCAGTAAATATTTATGCTGACAATGAATTTCTGTGCTGATTTATATTGCCAATGTATTTAAAATTAGGTTTACATTCCCAATGAATTTACAAATTGATTTATATTGCCACTGAATATACAGTGTTTTACATTGCCTATGAACTTACAAGCCATTGAATTTATGAGTAGAAATACAGTCCAATGATTTTACAATAGATTTACAGTTACATTACCAACAAATTTACAAGTAGGATTATATTACCACTGAATTTACAAGTAGATGTACACTGACTATGAATTTACATTAGATTTACATTATCAATGAATATACAATTGTTCTTACATTACTAGCAAATTTAGAAGTAGATTTACATTGCCAATGAAACTACAATTAGATTTACATTGTAAAAGGTTTTATATGTAGAAAAGCAGTGAAAATAGATTTAGTATTAGATTTCCATTGAAAAGGAATTCACATGTACATTTACATTGGTGAGCAATTTGCAAATAAGTATTATAATTTATTCCATCAACTCAATGTGTGGTAATATTTCCAGAATATTTCATTTAATAAAAATGGACTTCTACTGTAAAATAGTCTCTTGTTTTCACAAAAGATTGTGCTGAGAACTTTTGCACATATCTTATAATAATCAGGCATATTTTTCTAAACTTGTGTGATTGTTTCAAAACTGATACCCTATAAGAAGTTTTAAGTAAAATCTTATATAACTGTTTTTCATATATCAGTTATTAGGTGGAGCCATAATTAATTAATGTTTTGGGGAACTGACTAAATTATTATCCTAAGCAGAAACATGGTAGTTAAGGGTAGATTTAAAGGATACTAGCATACTTTAGTCTTTGCACAGCATACACAGTGAATTAAAACAAAATGGTTGTTCTCTTCCATGACAATAGAAGGCCATATTGCAACAGTTAAAAAATTAAATGAAATTAGGTTTGTATATCAGGTGTGTTCAGAAGCCTCTAGTGTCATCTGTTTTGAAGCCAATAACCAAATAAGAGATGGCATCTATTTTCCATGCCATATAACAGAATATAGATTCTAGCTGAGACAGTTGGTGCTCACTTTGTAATAATGGCCTTGAGCAAATATGAATCCCCAGCTTTAGGTAGAACAGAATGATACTCTCATCTACTAGTACCATGTAACAATCTGTTACAAAGAGGGGAGCACTGGTAATTCTCATATGGATCTTGTACATGGCATCCAACTCATTTAACAATGTCTTCTTAGATCAATGATTAAAAATGGTTTCAAGTAAAGAGAAGATAATCCTTCATAAGACCCTATAGACTGGCACTAAAAAATCATAAACAAAGATTTTTACCAAATAACAAAAAAAAAACACATCACTTGAAGACTTCCAAGAGCAGCAAAAACAAAAATGGGCAGCACATGTGACTAAAACAGAAAATAATGATATAATCAATATATTGACTTTCCACACTTCATTAAACAAAAAGTTTGGAGGGAAATTATATTTGGTCTCTGAATACCAAATTTCTACTCTATGGAAATAACCAAAAAAAAAAAAAGGCAGTGTTTTGTTCAGACTCCTGGAGATTGACATTAAATCTTAAAAACTAGTTCTCATATGGAGTTTGTGTCTCACTGGAAGACAACTGATGAGATTGTGATATATCTGTTTAAAATTGAAACTATTCATTGTTTCTTGTATGAACTTATGGTAGAAGCACAGTCTGTAAGTTTCTCAGAGTTACTGGCACAATATTAGGATGCAATTATTCAAATTGAAAGCATTGGGAAAATACGTTGTTTCCTTTCGTCTTTTCACTCTCCCTTTGATGCAGCTCACTAGACTAATGTGCACAGAAAGTGAGCAAGCCATTTTGTGATCAGAACAGCTGCAGCAATTGACATTTCATTTAAGTAGCATGAGCTGATGCCAGTTCTTCTAGATTTAAGTTTTTGACTGTTTTATTCCTCAGAGGTGGGTGGTGTAGTTCTGATAACAAAGTCTAATTGGTTGTACTGATTTTAGCGAGTTAGCTGGCTGAAGTTTCGACCTGGGAGGAGCCAACAAGATCTGCAGCAAATCTTCTGATTAAGCCTCATGGTTCTTCCATCGCTGCTTACATACAAAATGACAGTTCAGGGAGGGACACAAGTTTTGGGAAATGATCATGACAATGTGGTAAACAAAAGTACTTGCAAGTTGCCAAGATAGTGTGAAGAATTCTAATTGCAATTTTCAAGTTAGAGGTAAAATTTTTTCTTATATTTCTCAAAATTTTCAGAGACATTTTTTATCTGAGTTCATATCTCTATCTATAAAAGGCAGGATGTGTGTGTGTGTGTGTGTGTGTAACGAATGCACAGCTGCAATTTTTGACAGATTTGCACCAAAATTTACATGCACATGCTCCAAGTTAGTAGAAAGGCCAAGACCAACTTTGCATTACCCAACTCCCATCGATAGTGGAAATAATCGATTTTTTCATGCTTCTATGCCAGTTTTCATGTAGTTTGCGGACATTTTCTACTGGCCAGATTGAGAGCCAATAGCTGGCTGCCATGAATAGGCAGGAAGATTCTATTGGCCAGTGTGAGAGCCAACAGCTGACTGACACAAATGTTAACTAGCATGCAAAAAAAATCAATAGCTGCATTAATCAGAAGTGGGAAAAATTTAAATTTACATGGCACTTTACTCCAATTGGCTCATTCACTTGCTTAAACTCAACATTGATTCTGATTCCGCAGAAATGGGTTCGGTGTGAAAAAGTATTTATTGTTAACATTCTTTTTTCATTTGGTTTTTCCAGTTACAAGTCCTTTTTTAAAGCTGATCATTTTGTGTTCATTTTGTTTAGTTCTTTTTCCATAACAGATTTAATGTTTAGTATAGAGCTTAGAAAAAATAGGCAAGAAGTAAGGCATGTAGCAACATCAGCATGGCAAAGGGCACTCCTTTAAAGGCATGGAAGGGCAAAAATATTTTAAGTCAAAAAATAGCAATTGCTGTATGAGTCGTATGATTTTTGAATCAAGCACGGGCAACGCCAGGCCATGCTGCTAGTCTTAAATATAATTTAATTCTAACTCTGTTGATATAATATGACTGGTTTGACTCCAGCTTATTTTATTGTTTTTTATCACAGTATATTAGGTCAGGTCAATATGATAACGGTAAAACACATCAACACTGGATGGTGACAATTATGTTTAAACATAAAACACACTATCACCATCCAATGTTGATACTTATGTTCACACTGCTTACATTCACATATACTCTTTCCCTGATAATGATCACATTTCTCCAATAGATATAGCATACCTTAAAAGTTACACACACACACATACAAACATATATAGTAAAATCTAGAGAGCCAGACACACCTAACAAGGTTTCACCTAAGCAGATTGTCAGGGATCGTCTGGCTCTCTAGGTTTAACTAGGTCTGCTCTACTCATTGTATTGACCCCTATATTATTTATTTTGGGTACTCACATCGGGTTTTTTTTTCTTTGGGCCTTGGACTCATATGCTGGACGATTATGTTCGGTTAACGTACATGTTCTTGGTTCTTTCTTTTTTTATACCTTTTTTTCCCTTTGGTATTGGCTTGTTTATTTGCAAAACAATACACCGAAGGTTTTCTGAGTGAGTATAGTTTCTTATTCTTATAAGATTTCTATTAATAATATATATATATATATATATATATATATTGGCCTTTTAACTAAATTAAAACATAAAGAGAAAAATTTCAAAGTCAACAAGACAAGAAATAAACAAAGAAGTGAAACTCACTCTTCTGGGGAATGTTGTTGTTTAGAGGACTCCCTGTGGAAACTATAGTCTCTGAGTAAACCCAAATCCCTGTTTAATCTTTATATCAATATATATGATAAAAATATAGTTTTAAAGTATGCTATATTTATGGGTATAAGTACTCAATATCTGGGATAGAGTATATGTAAATATAAAAGTCAACACTGAGGTCAAAAACAAGTATCAGCACTCTGTTTCATACTTGAACACAATCTTCAGGCCATGTGTGCTGACTTAACTATATATGGTGTTCAATGGTGCATTATGAGTAACAAAGTCTATTGTATTATCCTGACATTTACTAGGTAGGTGGTAATGGTTATATTTAAAATTATTCTAGAAGCTATTGAGTAGAAATACACATATATATATATATATATATATATATGTATAGTAGTATAGCTGGCCACTTGTATTCAAGGATACCCATCTACTAGGGTGGCTAGCCAATCCCTGTTGCAGATGCTTGATCAGGTGCATTCGTGTTTATTCAACACACACAGAGCCCACCTGTGGTTTATACTGCAGCTATGCTGAGCAGACCTTAGTTACAGTTTCTGGGAAAGAGCATATTATCTAGCATGATCAACAACTTGAACAAGGCCAGCATGACTTGTGACTTTGTGCTAGCACAGCTATTGATGTGCCCAAGGCTTCTGTCTACCCAATTTCACTCACAAGCTTGGGTCACCCCGTGGTATGGTTTTCAGGTACTTTCTAAAGGTGCCACACGCTATGATTGACCCCTTCAGTCCAATGACATCAGGAAGTCTCCTTTCTGACAAACTGAGCATGGTGAGATTTGAACCCAGGTCTCATGGTCACAATGTAAACATTCTAACCACTCGGCCAGACACACACACACATATATATATATATATATATATATATATATATAGTTCTGTATTCACATTGAGCTCTCAGCATTTCATCCTCCTTGGAATTACCTATTCGGTTTACCAAGTTCTTCGTAACTTATATATATATATATATATATATATATGGTGAGATGAAATTAGCCATTCTCATACATGAAGTATTCAGCATTCATTGGCTGAACAGTTACTATTATTGTTGGTTGAAATTTATAAAAAAATTATAAAATAATTTTCTTAAATATTTTTTCAGAAAATTAAACTTCTCAATTTCATTAAATATTTTCCTTAATACTGATGGAAGTTTCCTTAATATATCAATGGATTGAACATGTGAGCATTGCCGAAGTTTTTTAGAATATGGAAACAAAAAGGCACTTAAACTTAGAATCAGAAATTCGTGGTAGAACCAAGGAATCCGGATTTTGCCATATATTATTAATATATCTTATGACTCTTTTGTTAGGGAGGTATGATTACAATGAATTGCAGCTCAGACTGAGGAATCAGCATGATAATACCCTTGGGAAAGGTATGATTCCATCTCACCTCCCTCCCAGGACAGACTGGGTTCTATAGCCTTGCATGGCAACTGGTTTAGGAGAAGAAAAAATCTGAATTCAAAATTGTATTTAGCCTTTGTAAATTTGAATAACAATACAATAAATTGTTGGACAAAAACCCTGCAAATAACTGAAATTAAGCAATAGAAAACTTCCACCAGGTACCAGCAGCCAATCAAAGCCCAAGCAATGGACTATCCATAATGAGATGCTCCATTGCACCATAAATAAGCTAAATGTCCAGCAATCAGGCAGAGTCTGACAACATGGATGAAAAATAAAGCAACAAGGTTGCAATATTAATCATCTCAAACCCTGCAAACTAACACAAAAAAATTAATTGTAATACAAAATTTCCAAAGAAATATCTTCCTGCACCAGGTACCAGCAGCCAATCAAAGCCCAAGCAAACGCGCAAAACTATCCCACTTTAGCATAATGAGGATGCTCCATTTGTCAACCAGCCAAAATAATCTCCTCTTGGACATCTCAATGTTGAAACCATTCTTTAGCATCAGCTTGCTGAGCCACAACTGAGTGTTTATCTTCAAACCACGCCCTGATTGTTCGACAATCTCTTCCACAAGCAATTTATACTAGACTGGGCTGTTAAAGAAAAGAAGTTACCCATTTGGTCATTGACAAAAGAATTAATGATCCCAGCAACAGTTGACTAATAAAAAAAATGACCATTATGATGGATCCCCTGCTCAACTACTACCCCACCGCCGCTCAAAAATGTTCTCTTTGTGGATAAAAAAATGAGATAAATGTCAATTTACAACAGAACAGCACACACTTTAAACCCTTCAAAAAGGACAAATAGTGGCACTACAAAGACCAACAACCCGTCGGGGCTAGTTTGAAATCCTCCCCAACCACCAATACCGTATCAGAGGAGATCAGGTAGAATTCTTGTTTTGGCTATGAATTTTCAGTATTCCTTCCTATTTTAGTACTAGTGCTCAGCCGTCCTCCATCCGGGCATTGTAGACTACTTCACACAACCAGCCAGGTTTTCCCCCAAAGACTTTTTTGTCAATACAATACACAGATACCTAAAAAAGTTCCAGATTTGTAACTTTTGGAAATTCAGGTGGGGAGCATAATGAGATCCATTGCACCATAAATAACTCTCTTCCTCAATGTTGAATCATTCACAGCTTGCTCCACAACTGAGTGTTTAGAAGAATAATATACAGCTAAGAAAAGGCATTTTTCAATGATAAACAAAACTGGAAATAAAAAATGACCATTAGATAATTATAGACAAAATGTCAACAAGTCTCCTGAATTTTCAGTATTGAAGAGATAAAGTACTAGTCTTCCTCCATCCTATTAATACTGCTTTTTAAGATTTTTTGAAAAAATAAACTCCAAAATTTTCAAAAGTTAGAGAAGAATTCAGGTTTTCAAGTAAACAAAACTGGAAATAAAGGAGTAAGTATAGAAAAAACAACAAGTCTCCTGTGACTGAAGAGATAAAGGCAGCATTAGTGAAAAAAATAAACTCCAAAATTTTCAAAAGTTAGAGTTTAGGTCTCATTGGAAGCACTATTTCCAATTTCATCTTGTTTTCTCTATTGAGTGAAGAGTTAATAGAGCCAAAATGTTGAGCTAAAAAGCGACAATTTATAAGTTGCAGTAAAACTAGTAAGTGAAGAATGGAGACTGTATTGGCTGATAGTGTTGAGCTAAAAAGCAGTAATAGTAATGTAGTAGTAATAATTTATTTTAAATATTAAAGGATTCCAACTGTCTTATGACTTACCCATAGCTAGAGGGAGAAGTTGTTTCATGCCTTTTTCAAGAGTATTAATGCAAAGTGAATGCACATTGTCCAAGTTTATAGTCATTTTTCAATTTCAAGTTTTTGTTTCTTTTAGGCCACCCACATCACCATTCTCTTCTTAACTCTCTTTGGGTTGTATAATGGCATATCAACTCCTTATGGGTCATTTAATGCCAAAATTTAATTTTCTTGAGTTCTTTGGTAATTTTTTTTTCAATAATGTATTGCTGGTAAATGTTTTTACGAGGAAAATGTATTTCTGGTACTCTCACCACAAAAATATATTTTTATACTTTCATAAGGTTTTGGTCCCAGTTTGGGATTTCACTATTTGGGGACCACTGTTCTGCACCATTGGACAGAACATATGAGCAATGAGAAAGTTTTAAGAAAAGCAGGAACGAGAAGGATATTCTTTTCTTAGGAAGAAAAAGGGTTAAAATTTCTTTGCGATATAGGAAAGGGACTTGGCAAATTTGACACTCAAAAGACAATGAAGACAAGAAGGGCAAAGAGTAAGTAACATCCTTAATGAGCTTGTGTAATTGGATGGCAGAACATGAACAAAGAGGGATAGTAAAGTGACAAAAATTGCTTACTGCTACAAGGAAATGAAAGTTATAGAGAGCTATGATCACCCACGTTACTGAAGGGACATAACACATAAAAGAGGAAGATTGCAAGTGATATCAGATACTTCTGCTAGTTTCTCAGAAAATTGGTTCAGTGAATATTTCTACCTTTGAGCTTTATACCTAATTGTTCTTTATTAATCTTCATGTTACAGATAAACAAAACATGTTTAAAAAAAAAAATCATCCTAGTGGTCTATTGTGAATTTGGATAATCCAGGTTAATTTTGTGTGTAGAATATAAAATACTATTTAAATTTCTTTCTATTAACTCCCTATTGTATTGTTTCCATTGATAGATGTTGCTGTTACTTAAGTAACATGAATCCATAGCACATTTGTTGGGGCTGTATTCATTGTTGTAGGTGATAAGTAGCAGCAGCAATTGGTTCCTGGAAAAGAGTCACAGGGAACCACCAGATAAGAATTCCAATATAGAATATTCCAATATTGATGTATAGTGATTTTAAACTATATACAATCTACTTGCTGTACAGCTGTCTTTTATGCCGCCTGTTCATTTAAATACTGGTCACGTGTTCTCATGAATTGCTCAGACCCTTTGTCACTAGTTCTTGAATTCAAGAACCAAAATAAAATTTTCAAATACATCCAGACACAATATATATATGAGAGATAGAGAGTGAGAAACTAGTTGTGGACAGGATTTCACTTCTTTTCTTCTTGCCTTCAAGTACATGTTATAGAATTACCTGTATTCTTTAATTCTATAAAATTCTTTCATATATCTTTATTGGAAATTTCAAGCTGCTAATACTCTACATAAATGCAGATAAAGATAGCATTATAGAACTAAATAGAAAGGTATTTTAGTAGCAGCCTTGCATTTATTTCATGAGGCATTTGGAATAAAATTTTCATCTTTGTTGGTTTTATGATTGCATTTTGGTCACTCTATTCTCAGCTTTGTTAGCACTGTCTGAAATTATCAGAGAATATTTATTAGTGTTTGAACTAATATTCTTTTATACCTAATACAAAGAGGAGGTCTTAATAATCTTAATAATCAGAGTGTCTGGAAGTTTTTTCTGTATGTAATAAATAGAGAGTTTTAATAAAAGAGTGGGTTCAAAAATAATTTAAAGACTTACGGCCACATTATATTGAAAACCCAGTTCCAACCAAAGTTAAGCAACATCAAGCCTGATCACTACTTATAGCAGTGACAGCTTAGGAATACCAGATTCTGTAAGCTTTGATGTATGGTGGGTGTAATGGGTAATGACTTGGAATTGTTAATCGGAGAGCCAAGTTCCAATTCCCTTTAGTTTCATTATATTCACTTATGCACAATACAATTGGGAAAGGTTTGAATCCACCTCTTCTTTTCCCCACAGCTATGGGTTCATTAGTAAGACTTGACTAAACCATTATTATCTCCCCCTGCCAAGAAATTCTTACTATCTAAAAGTATAAGCATAGATAAACCATAGAAAATGAATCAATTAATCAAAAAATGAATTAATTTAAATTAAGATGTCAAAAAGGATAAAATTAATAATCAAACTTCTTTAAGCTCAAGGATGTGGGGAATTTTGTCCAAAAAGAAAAAATAAATGTCTCTTCTCTTCTATTAGGCACCTAAGAGTATTTACATTTTTATTAGTTTTGTTGCAACATTTTGGCTGACAGATACTTTGGCATTCCTCAAGTCAATCTGATCAAGCAGTAACAAAACTAACAAAAGTAAGAATATTATTTTGACCAACACACAGAATAATGATAATAACTCATCTCAGAACATCAGATAATTCATTGACAGAAAACAGTGAGAAACCAAAAATAAGAATGTTAGTCCAAATAAACTGTCTATAGATAATAACCCATCTCAAACATTTGGACAATGCTAATTTAGCTGAATGAAACATCACAATAAAACCAACAAAATGAAAATATTAGTTCAAACAAGAAATTAATTAATGTTAATAAACTTTAGAAGAATTTAAAATATTTCTAGTTATTTATATTCACCATTGGTTTCTTTATTTTATACTAGCTTAAAAGCTGCGCTCTGTGCGGACTTTTAAGCTAGCTCCAGGTGAGCACTAATTGGGCCTCTAGACTAAAACTAAAGAGACATCTGGTCCAGCTTAGAAAACAGCAATGATAATTTTGAAGAAATAACTTTGAATTCCATAATTCACTCTATGGCACTTCAAAACCTCACTTTAACTATGATTGTGGCTATAAGCCCAATTCCAGCCAAAAGACCAATTTGGGCTGAATGTCCAATTTGGGTCGAAATTCCAATTCAGGGTGAAAATTGAGTTCTTCAAATCACAAACTCTGCAGAACTTCAAAACCTTACATCATGAAACCTCTCACTTTAACTCTGATTCCTTGGCATTTTGAAGAAATAAAATTGATTTCCTCAATTCACAAAGTTTTGGATTATTTTAAACTGAATTTAAAACAAATTTTTTTAAATTGACAAAGATTTTGTATTACTTTAAACTCAATATCAATTAAAAACTTTTAAAATCACTAGTTTTTTTTTCAGTTATTTTAAAATTTGAATTTTTAACTGTTTCATCTTCATCAGAGCACAAACTGAAATGCTGGATGTTCAAGCACTAGATGAAGGACAGATTTTCAATCTTATGATCATCCTGATTCTAAAAAAGCTATAATATGTCTATGTAGAGCAAGTGTGGCCTGATTTAGAGAGGTTTCAGTCATATGGACAGAATTTGCAGTTTATTTATTTAGATAGATGATAAATGAATAATTCCATCCTTTGTTTTTTTTGTAATATCTGCATTGCAGACAGATGAGGTGTTATTAAAATGATATGTTGTAGTTTTTCATAAACCATAATTTTTATAAATATTTAACACTTCATTGCAATTTGGTCAAATGGGAGGGAAATGTTTGCCTATGAAATCAATATAAAAGTCAACATCAGTCCTTTTTACAAAGGCCACAAGGTCAATGACATTTCATAAAAATGAATAAAATTTTATATATGAATCGACATTTTTGCTTAAATTCAGAGATTAAATTTTGTAGTCATGTGAATTCAGAAATCTCAAGAAGTTTACTTTTAAAAAATAATAGAATAAAATTTTGACACCATCAAGTTGTTAACCATTACCTCCAAGGTGGAGAAACTGAAATCAAATAATTGAATTTCCTTTGCCAAAAAGAAAAATGTCAGACCTAGAAGATGTTAACAACAAATATAAATGAGAAAAGTTCAGTTTTATAAATGCATTATAAAGCTTCAGTTTTGTTTGCTACAAAATTATATTTGTTTATTAAATGAAGAATAAAATTTAGTTGGAATTAGCTGATACAGACAATAAATCATACAGGTTACTTCCAAAAAGTGTATACACATTTTATTTGGTAATAGCAACTCAGTTTAATTAAAACTTTTCATGATAACAAATAAATTTTAGAAATATCAACTTCCATATCATCTGTATTTGTGCAATGATTCTTTTTGAATGAAGTCTGTATATGAACTGATGTTTGTGACTTGATCTCTCAATGATACAAACAGTGAATTGCACTTGAATAAGTATATTTTTAAATCCTATTATATATATATATATATAGTGTATTTAAGCAGCAATCCTTCATTTATACAGGTTTCACTAAAGACAACAGACAAGGTACTGTGATTAAGCTTTTTATTTAATTTTTCTTGTGTTTAAATAATTGTTTTCTTTTCTGGACACAGAATGTGTAGAGACTGGCCAAATGTTCTGTAATTCCGAGCACTTTTGGCTATACTTTTAGCTATTATCAAGGCTGATTTTATTTTTGCTTTTTAACTGGGTGTATGGGTTTTATGTATGTTTTTAGGGTTATAGAAATTTTTTATCCATGTTCATAGTTAATATTATTGAGTGTTGGCTTTTTCTTTTTTATTATTAAGGCTTCCATTATTTTTAATCTTTTTGGGAGCCTTAATAATAATAATAATGTTTGACACTGTAAATAAAGACTAAATATAAGCATCTTATGGTATTCTTTTTGAACATCACTGTTTCCTTTTCTCTAAAACTTTGTTGTTGCTCACATGTTCAATTTATGGTATTGTCAGTATCCTTCTGTAAAACCACATTTCTGTTGCTTTAAGTCTCTTCTTCATCTGCGAGGAGATTGTCCAGCATTCATTGCTGTATAGGAGAACTGGATATTACATAATAGTTCAGTTCTCTTTTCTTTGTTTCTAATGAAGTTTTCCTGTGTCTTGATACTTTTCTTAGGTTTTGGAATGCATCCTTTACTATTCCTGTGCACCTCTGGATTTCAGTGTTGCACTTTCCATCCTCTTTTAAAACATTTCCCAGATATTTAAATTGTTGCACTTGGTATCTCCAGGTTGTGGAGTTGGTTTATGTACAATAATTTAGTGATGTTTTTTATACTGTTGTTTGTATTATAGTTAATTTAAAAAAAATTTTTTTAGTTTGATTTATCTATCATGTGGTTAGGGAAATAAAAAATAAAAACAAATATTAATGAAAAATTTCATTAATATTTGTTTTATTTTTTAATGTTTGTTGTAGAATATTATGCATATCAAGAACATTAAGTGTGTTTTATATATTAAATAACTTGCAATGGTTGCTTTATATCTATAAAGATATTTGCCATTTTTGTGTTTTGGTTTAACAATGATGTTCACCCTGTACAGGGTTCAGGAACCACTCGAGGTAGTGTCTTACAGAGTAACAGGAAGAGTTTATGTGAATATGTGGAGAAGACAATGGCTAACCCTAGACTTGAACAGGTTAAGAGTGTAATGATCGAGGAAGCATCCTCTTGGGAGTCATTTCCAGAAAGCAGCAGTTTGTGGGAAAAAGCCGCTTGAATCAAACTTACATCTAACCTATGGAATACAAAAAGAATAAGAATGGTTGGCTACAATGTGCATCACATGGTGGGTCTTAGCACATGAATGTTAGAACTGGTGGAGCTAAGGACTATAGTTCGTCTGAATACTTTCCATGGAAATGACAACAAAGCAGCAAGAGGCTTGCAATATTTCAACTGTAAGAAAGCAGTTGTAGAAAATAATTTGTCACCCACAAGGATGCAGAGATGCTTTTGGACTGTCTCAAGACTGGAAAGTCAATATGAGTTTGAGGTTTTATTTTTGAGGATGGAAATAATGACTGTTGATACATTTTTCATTATAACATCTATTGTTTCACTGACAAATGTGCCAATGAATAAATTTTCCTTATTCCATTATACTAATATGTTGTTATTTGGTTTATTGTTTTGAGGATTTGAATGTAGAGTTTATGCTGTATTCATAGGGTAGGTATAGTTTAGATAGGTATATGGCACACGGCCAAGTGATAGAACATTTGCTTTCTAACCATGAGACCCGGGTTCGAATCTCACCATGGTTGATTTGTTAGGAAGGAGACTTCTTGATGTTATCAGTCTGAAGGGGGGCAATCCCTGCATGCAACACCTTTGGAAAATTCCTGAAAACTATACCTTGTGAGTGAAATTGGGTAGATGGTAACCTTGGGGGCCATTGATAGCTGTGCTAGTACAAAGTCACAAGTCATCGTGATCGAGAGTTTGAGTATGCTAGCTTTGTTCAGATTGTTGATCACACTAAATAACACACTCTCTCACAGAAACCGTAACTAAGCTCTGCTCAGTATAGTTGCACTATAAACCACAGGTGGTCTCTGTGGGTGTTGAACAAACACAAATGTGCCTGATCAAGCATCTGCAATAGGGAATGGCTAGCTGCCCTAGTAGATGAGTATCCTTGAATACAATTGGCCAGCTATTATTATAGTTTAATGATTTGCTAGAATTTTTTGAAAATA
This sequence comes from Acanthosepion pharaonis, assembly GCA_903632075.3. Taxonomy (NCBI): domain Eukaryota; kingdom Metazoa; phylum Mollusca; class Cephalopoda; order Sepiida; family Sepiidae; genus Acanthosepion; species Acanthosepion pharaonis. The sequence continues at coordinate 4,258,118 of CAHIKZ030001113.1, forward strand.
TGTTATGCACAGGAATTTGTGAATTATTGTTTTTTTATGCAGTATTATTAATATTATTTGGTGGGATAGCTGTGTACTCTTCAAATTTTGTTTTATCTTTTTGGATGGCACAAAGGACTGTTTGAACTACTAGAAAAATTTAATTTATTTGTCTAAGATAAAAACTTACTAAAAAATTGGATGGACAGAACTTGTTGATCTTACTTGTTTGTAAAAGAAAAATTAGAGAGAGAGAGATGGGAAGTAGCATAAACTCTATTGAAGGTGTTTGTGATCACTTTGCTTTGAAAAAGAAATTAAAAACATTTTATCAGCTTAAATCTTGATAAGAATTTTTAAAAAACAACATTCTGAACCCTGAAAATAAAGTGCCATTCAAATATATGCTTTCTTTAACGTTATTCACATATTTATTCTTTATCATATAATGTGTTCCATTAACTTTCAAATGAAAATTGTATGTTATGAACAAATATATTGTGTATACATTTTGAGACATCCTGTATAATATATTTTGACACTGTTAAATTATTATTAGTTTTCAAAATCAAAGACAATTGATTCTTTACTCATAATATCCCCAGGTTGACTGGATAGAATAAATATCAACAGAAATTAACTGTTGCTGCTTCCACCATGTTAATTAAAACAGAAATAATTTACAATTTTTCATGCTTTTCACAGAGGAAGTCACATTTTATGCTTGATTTTTAGCTATAATTTGATTCTCCAATTTAAAAAAATCATTATCGTTTATGATACCAATTTGGTTTTTGTTTTTTGTCTTCTGATTGCAATAATAATAGACTTTGGCTAACAATTACTGATGCAAGTTATCTTTGTTTTCTTTCTTTACACTCATTGTTGGATAATAAATGATAAAGATCTAGATTATGAATTTTGAGCTGATATATGCATGTGTAAGTACAGAATGTATTGATATCATGTCTCCTTCTGAAATAGTTAATAAATCAATTCACAGTGATTCCATAGGTAGATAGATACTGTGAATATAGAAATGGTGACTGTCATAGTCTGAAGATTGCTTGAGGTGTGAAACTGAGTTAACATCTAGTGATTATTTCTGTGTTCACAAAGTCTCTACAAAGACTCTAGCTCTGATATTAAGCACTATTCCCCAATAAATATCTCTATCTGAAGCATTTCATTTCAAATATTTGAACTCTCTTAGTAGTTTCTGCTGTCAGAGTCCAGCTTTCACATCTATAGAACACTATGGATTGCACCAGGGACTTGTAGAGCTTCATCTTAGTTGGAAAGCTGATGTTTTTGCTCTTTCAAATCTTACTGAATATAGCACATTGTAAATAATATAATTATATATATATATATATATATATATATATATATATGATACCTGATTACTTAATAAACAAGGATGGCCACCATTTAGATCTACATGACTCTATATACTCTATGATTAATTAATGTATTTATTTTAATATTATGTATACCATGAAGCTAGGACTGAGCATAGAATCATATGTGGATTTTTCAAACTTTATATATATATATATATATATATATATATATATATATATATAAAATTGTATTTTTTCATCTTACATTATTTTGTTTGAGTAGACATCTCTGTTTTTTGCTTTTTTAACTGAATAATTGATATCTACTTGCATGTGCTTTTCAAGAATCTTTCATAGATATGCTCTTCAGAAGGGTTTGAACCAGCATATAAAGGGGAAACCACTATTATAGTTCTTAGACCATACAGTCATGAAGGAGTTCACACTGAAGTAAGGCTCAATTGTCTTTATGAAGGAAAGCACATAACTTGTTAAGATCATCTGGATAAATAACTGTTTTTGCACCTGCAATATAAAGTAATTTCTGAGAAATCAATGGATTTAGTCAATATTAGATTAAAAATATATTAGTTCCTTAAAAAATATATATATATATATATATATATATATATATATATATATATATGGACACTGATGGCCACCATCTAGGTTTATTTGAATCTTTATTCTCTATGACTAATTAATTAATGTTAATTTCACTGTTAAAAAAAGTAGAGATGTCTGATTAAAAATATATACCTACTAAGATTACTAACAAGAATAAGAAGATACACACCAATAAGAAATATATATATATATATTTGAATCATTCCCCCCCACCCAGCAAGGTGATAATGCTTTTAGGATACAAGAGTCTACAGGGAGAGAAAGAAAATGAGATTTTAGTAAAGATAAAAGACAATAAAATAACTGAATTCAAGAAGACGGTAGGTGGTGATTGTTAAATTAATAAAAAAGTATATTAATGCTTACAATATTAAGACTGCTCAGTTCTCTTGGAATGTAGAGGAAAATGACAATCAATTCCCAGTAATAATGTAGAAGGTATTAACCAAAGCAAAAGCTTATAGGGGAAGAGGTATAAGATGCGACCTGTGCTTGATAGTGAAATTGGTTATACTGAAGATAATCCTGTTAAATAAAAGGAGTGAGATGATAGTGACCTGTAAACACAGGAAGAAATGCATAATAAAAAATATATATCTGGGGTAGTTGTGCATAAAATTTTCATGGACAGGTTGTAAAAATGGAACTGTCTGTATGGTCCCCAGTAATGTCCACCTGATAATTACTAGCCATATAAAACTCAGTTGCATAACTGCTACAAAGAAATACTAGAAATTATTTTCTTGTCGGTGTATATATATATATATATATATATATATATATATAGCGAGAGAGAGAGAGAAAGAAAGAAATGATGAAACAAAATGGAAGAGCGTTTAAACAAAATATTCCACTAAGGTGAGCTGTGTTGGGTTCAGTTTCTTCAGATCAGAATAAAAGACAAAACTGTGTGTAATAAAATACATTGGGATTTTTTAGTATAAGACAGGCAATAAATTAAATTGCCTTATGAAATGCAGTGACTAGTGTTTCATATATATATATATATATATATAAGAGACATTCATGCTTGGATTTTAAATCAGTTCATTCAAACTCAATCTCTATTTCTCTATTAGCTTGTATACCACATTGTGCTAGTATTGCTTTTGTGATGATTAGTAATATTATGTAAGGTCCTGGTCTTAGGTTTATTGTCAAGAATTGTGAGATTAGTGCACTCTCTATGCATTTTCTTCTTAGTAAATCCTTTTCACTCCTGACATTTTTTAAGTTGAAAATGTCATCAGGTATATTGTGGTGAACTACCAATGTATTTAAAATGTTGTCATGCAGTATATCGCTGCAATGCATATATAGTAATTTTTAAGGTTTCTGGATGTTTCATTGGAATGTCAAATGTTCCTCCTTTCTTGAGCCACACATCTTCATTGTCAAACAATAGTGATTTTCTGCAGAACTTGCTGATTTTTTATTCAATTTTATTTGCTTCTGACCCAAGGAGATGGCTTTACCAAACATGGCTTTGGTTAGTGAAGGGTAGAAATCTTTTATATCTAATCATATAAATTCACAGGTATGTTTGTTTTTAGGTTACAGAACAAGTCTCTGGTTGTTTTTGTGTTTTTCCACTGGAAATATATATAATTTTATAAAATATTTCAAGGAACATATTCTGTTTTACTTCAACAAATCCATGTCAGCCTTAGGAAAAAGTACTGCCTGAAAGATGTTTCAGATTTTCAATGTCAAATGCTAAAAAACGATGTTATATCACAATGAAAATTTGGAAAGTGTACCTTGTAAAGATGGTAAAAACAATGAAAAGAATGTATCCTTTTACCAAATATCTGATTTCTAGTTGACAACAAATGGTTATTCAAAATATTCTTTTTGCCTAAATCTAAGACAACAAAGAAAATAAAGAATTATATTTTCTGAAGTTAAGAGATTGTGTAACAGATTCAGCAAATAAAATTCAAATTCCAACCGTGCCTATATTCAGTTTGCAATAATGCCATAAAAAAAAAAACATGAATATATCTCTCCCTAAGTTCTATCCAATCAAATGATTTGTTGAAAAAAATCTTGCAAATGACATACAATAGTTGTTGAAGAAAATCAAATCAAGAATTTTCCCTAGTTTTGGTTGTGGATTGAATGTTAGTGTATACCAAATTTATTCTTAACTGCCATTTATGATTAGTATTTAGGATGATACATTTGTAATTACAAATCTTTCCCAAAATCAGAAATTACTTCTGACTCAAGCTAATATATACATACATACATTCTATCATTGTTTTGTCATTATGTAAAATAGAGATTGAACAAGATAAAACTGCTCAAAATACATTAAAGATAATCTTTTCTTTGATTACTATGGTTATTTACTCAGCTAAGTTTTGGTTGAAACAGTTACATTAACAGATTGCGCCTAAGGATTGAATTCTTTGCTTTACTAAATGGTCTTAAGATAAAGCTTGTTAATCATCAAACTCTAGTAGGCACCTTGAGTCATTTAGTAACCTTCAGTTTAACAAGCTATCAAGGAAAAAATTGAATTCACTGCACTTGGAGATTAGTCAGGAAAGTGAACTTGCTGACCATTACATTATAATAGGATGCTAAATTTATTTACTAGTACATTATTATAATTGATTTAGTGTGAATTCATTACTGACCACTGTCCTGAAGTGGAACAACTACATTGAATCTATAGCTTAATCTGCCGCAAGGAAAGTTGGTTTTCTGTATCGTGCCAGAAGGTTCTTCTCACCGGAGTCCATCCTTCAAATGTACAAATCAACCATTTGTCCTTGCATAAATACTGCTGCCATATATGGTCTGTTTATCTTGAGGTCCTAGACAAAATCCAGAGAGGGATATGCAATGTGGTTGGTCCTGATCTGGCATCCCATCTGCAATCACTATCTCATAGATGTGCTGTGGCCTCCCTCTGTCTTTTCTACAAGTACTTTCATGGCAACTGCTCTGACAAGCTACTTTCACTGGTTTCCAAATTGCATGAATTTAGGCGTGCTACTAGGCTGGCATCTCGGTCCCACCCTTTCACTGTTGAAATGACAAAATGTAGCCATCTCTTCTACTCCAACAAGTTCTTATCTCACACCTCCCATCAATGAAACTCCCTTCCTTTTCACTTGCTTTCCTGATAATCTTCAAATATTCAAATGTAATGTCAATCAACATCTTCTGATGTCTTGATGTTGATCCCTTGTCCTTCTCTTTATCTTTTTCCCAAACATTTCTCTTTACTCTTATTCTTACTCTCTGTAACTCCTTGTGTACTAGTGGCACTCCTGCCTTGTTTGGGTTGATTTGCTTAAAAATGAAAATACTAACATGAAACATCTCACCAAGTAAAACCATGAAAATTAAAGGGAAGGTATTCATCTCTTTCTCTCTCTCTCTCTCTCTCTATATATATATATATAGAAACAATTTGTACAAAGAATTAAATAGCAATGTTAACAAGACTTAATGAGACATTAACTTACTATCAATTCCTTGAATAATAAGATCCTTATATTCAAGTTGTTGTCAGATGGAAGACACTTGCCAAGTACTTTCAACAATTTCAAACTGTCATCTGCAGGGTGCAATTTTTTCCCATACATAAGCAAACCCTAAAATGAAATATGTGGAGACCAAAAAATGTTTTTTTAAATTATGCTATTTATTGACAGTTGAATACATGTTTTGGAGGGTGCGATGATGTGATTCTAGAGTTCTTATTCAACTCGATCAAGTGAGAATTTTGTTTGAATTTTAAAAAGATATAAATCCAGAAAATTTTCGTGCTATATGTATTTATCTGTTAAAGTGATATGGACTTAAGTATAATCCAATTAATAGAGTAAAAATATCTTAGTAGTTTTCCACGGAATTTAAGATTCTAATTATTACTGTAAATATATTAGTGTGTAGCTTATATTTTATATCTGCATGTGCAGTCCATTGTTGCTACTGTAAGTTTTCAAATGATGTGGTTTTTGTTAATTGCTAAAGTTCTGTAGCACCAGTCTATATTTTCTGATAAAGGATTATCTTCTTAAAGACCTTGTCTCACTAGTAAGTCTGATTGATTTGATGTGGTCAGATTAGTAGCTGATGTCAAAAATTACCTACAATGTGCTGTTAACTGGAGCAAGAAATTTTAATGTTGATTTTAATGACTCCAAAATGAAACTGCTGTCTGTTAATCATCTGAAAGAACCCTTTCTGACTTCCATCAGTATGGCTGATGCTAACCTCCACGAGAGTGACGCGTTGTGCCTTCTCAGGATAACATTTTCCACTGACATCAAGTGGAAAGATTATATTGAATTAGTTGCTTCAATGTGTCATGCTAGACAATTTTTCTTTCTAGAATCTATTTTATATCTTTATAAGTCTACCATTCATTCATGCTTTGGATATTGCTGCCACATATAGTCTGGTGCTTCAGCTATATATTTAGAGATTCTTGATAAAATCCAAAGAAGTTTCTGCAAAGTTATTGGTCCTGACCAGGCATCTCGACTTCAGTCACTTTCCCACTGCTGTAATATAGCTTACCTGCCTGTGCCTTTGCTGTAAATACTTTCAAGGTAATTATTCTGATGAACTTTTCTCTGTGGTACCTAGACTTTATGAATTTAAGTGCAGTACTAGATTGGTAATAAGGTCTCATGAATTTACAGTTGAATTGGCTAGATGCAACTGTAAGTTCTATGCTAATGTTTCTTCTTTCGCACTTCTTAATTGTGGAACTCTCTTCCAGCTTCTTAGATAACTTTTCTTTTCAAAAATTTAAATTCAATGTAAATCCTTATCTTCTGTCTTCTTAATTCTTGTTCTTTTATTTTCTCTCTTCCAGCTTCTTAGATAACTTTTCTTTTCAAAAATTTAAATTCAATGTAAATCCTTATCTTCTGTCTTCTTAATTCTTGTTCTTTTATTTTCTCTCTCCTTAATAATGTTTCTCTTTTTCTTTCACACTCAGTAACCCTTGTGTTTAAGTGACTTTATTGCCTTGCTTGGAATGAATTGATTAAAAAAATAGATAAAATATTATTTGCATTGTGTTTGCTCCTTATTTTCATATACCAAATACCACTTATTATAATACATTGTATAATAGCTGAAACCATATATGAGCATGAATTTTGGTGTAAAATCTGCTTATGTGGTCATAGAAAATTGTCTGCAAGTCAAAATTTATGGTCAGAAATCTTCCAGCCAAATAAACAAAGGTAAAGATAGAAATCCTACAATCCCTCCACTCATTGTCTCACATTTACAATTTCTTATATTTGGGAGATATCTCTCAGCCAAACTTCAAACTGTATTTCATCTGACGTAAATCTTTTCTTCTCTTGGCTCTGGTAAATTCAAGAAAAGGTGAACTGAACTCAGAATATTGTCAGTTATTTGATGAAGCTCTTCTTGTTGGGAATGATCTCTTCAACCTGGTCAGTTTGAATAAAAACAAAATGCTCTTCAAAGTGATCTCCACTTCTTGGAATCTATGTTATTTGCACTTTTTTTTCTTTTTTTAACTTCTCTTTCTTCTTTTCTTACATTTTTTTTTACCTCTTTGTCTTTTCTTTGCTTTCCTTTTTATTTTCTACTTTTCCCTTTTACTCTTTTTCTTGCTTCTCTTTTCTACAGATGTTTTGAAGTCTTCCCTTTTTTTCTCTTTCCATTTTTGTTTGACTTTTTCTTTTCCAGTTTTTCTTCTCTTTCTTCTACTTTTCCTTTTCTTCTTTGTTTTTTTTTTTATTTCTTACTTGCTCCAATAATTTTATTTCTGATTTGTTTTTTTTCCTCTTTCTTCCATTTCTCTTCTCTCTTTTTTTTCTTTTGATTCTATGTTTTTATTTTGATCTTCACTTCTTTCTTCATCTTCTCCCAACTGTAGTTACCTCATTTTTCTTTAATTTTGCTTTTCACTTCCTTTATTTTCATCTCCCATACATTTTCTTTTTTCTACAGTTTGTTTTTTCATCATTCTCTCTTTTAAACTTTCTTTCATTTTTCATCTCTTTTCATCATTCAGTTTCTCTTTATTGTTTTCTTCTTCTCCTTTTACTTCATATCTTTTATTTTTCCTCTTCCTTAATAACATTAATATAATAAAAAGCTTATTATATTAATGTTCTTCTTTTCCTTTCTCAACTTCACTATCTTCTTCCTTTGTTCATTCTTACCTTTTCGCTTTTTTCTTATAGTTTTCTTCTTCCTTTCTTTTCCTTCTCTCTCTCTTTCTTTCTTTCTTTCTTCCCGTTTAACCTTTTATCTCATCTCTGTTTTCTTTTCCCTCTTTTCTTTTTTTCTTTCTTCCTTTTTATCTATTGTCATATTCTTCTTTACCTGAAATCATTTTCACCTCTCACTTTCTTCTTCTTTCTTTACCTTCCTTGATAAAATCCTGTTGCAAAAACATTGTCCTTAAATGTTCTCTTCCCACTGGCTGACTTTCAGAATTGGCACATCATAAAAGCCACTTGTAAAGCATTTGATCTTTGAAAAAATAGGGATTCCTTTTTTTTACTGCCAAAATCAATGAATGTGAAAAAGCTATAAGCATTTAGTCATCAATTTTATGACTCTTTCAGCTTTAGGTAACAATATATTGAGGAGATAAAAGAATCTGACCAAATATATTCTTTTATTTGCAATATAAAGACTGTGGTTTAAGATTGACCAATTTTAAGTGAAGTTTAGGTTTTAATATAAAAACAGTTAATAAAGGTGAATTTAAAAGAATTTGATCCAAAGCTAAAACTATGGAGAATAAGGTTCAGTAAATCATTTAATTCAAGTTAGAGAAACAATGAAGATTTTAATCTCGTTTTATGTTTGTAAATTCAAAAAAATGAAAATAAAAACAGCTACATCCACTTGGTCTAATATCTTCTTCTATATGTTGTGTTTCTTCAGACTACAATTTCCTGTTCTTTGTAGATCTTAATAAATTTCATCTTTTTGTTATCTATCCTAAACCTAGTTCCATTATCTTTTTACTCAACCTTGCAAGGTAGGTTATGCATTGTTTTCATCTGGCCCTCTTGCTGTCAATATGTCCTGTGACTATTATATTTGCCAAACTTTCTTTCCACATTATGTGCCCTAGATATTTTAACTGTCTCTTTCTGATATTAAGTATAAGTGTCTTTTTTGTTTCCATTTTCTCTAAAACTTCATCATTTTTCACATGTTTGGCCCATGGTAATTTTAGCATTCTTCTGTAGAACCACATTTCTGTTGCTTCAAGTCTTCTGTAGTTTATCCATCTGTCCATCCAGTTGCTTGACATGTGATCAAGCCTCCTCCCCATCAGATTTCTCATTGACTAATATAGCCACTTTTCTACCAACAATTCTCTGATTTTTGACCATCCATCATAATTATGGGTAAGGCAGGTAGCATCCATTACAACACAATACTTTTACATCTTCATCTGCAAGATTGTTCAATTATATATTTTTTAAAAAATCTTTTAATTATGAATTTCCATTGTTATGTTATTTCAAGCATGTGTTTGTAATCCTGGAGTTCCAATTTTTCACATCAGCTCTACTGACACAGCATCATTATCTTATTTAAGATATATGTTTTTTAACTATTGACAATAATTTAACAAAAGAGTGACTTGCCAAGCTAATACTGAACATTGCTATAGTCAACTTAATGGGTTTTACTTTGGGAGAAAAATATGCACGTGTTATAGATGGGTATTGTAAGAAAGAGTGAAATATTCTGCATGATTTATATTATTTATTTACTTTTTTTATATCATTATCTCATCTTTTAGAATTCATATAGTGTGATAAATACATACAGCAATATGTTGTAATCCTCCAAGTGAAGGTGGTTTCCTATTTTTGGGGGTGGTGAAGGGGCGGAATTTACTGACATAAAATAAAAGTGTTTAAATATATTTTAATATTACCTGCAATTTCAAATAGTATCAAGCTATTCATTAATCTACATATTACTAAAAAAAAAAGATATAGAAACAGATATATCTTTTCACAGTAAGCAGTTTTATAATGTGAAATATTCTTAGAAATATCTGACAGAGAGAAATGTTGTACATTTTAGCAGATATCATTATTCACAATTTACAAGAGAAAAGTGTTTTACTTTGCTTCACATTAGATCTGTCTTCTTTCTTTTATGTGCCATGTCCTTTCAGGATGTAGGCAATCATGGCCTTCCATATCTTCCTGTCCATTGTAATTCTTAATAAGTTTTCTCTTTTTGTTATTACTCCCAAACCCTATTCTATTATCCCTTTACTCAAGCCCATTAAGTATGTTAAACACTGCTTTCCTCTATCCCTCAATCTACCATCTGAGTATCAGATTTTCCAAACCCTCCTTCCTCATTACATGCACCAGAAATTTCAACTGCCTCTTTTTGATGGTAAGTATAAGTTTCCTTTTTGTTTTCATTTTCTCTAAAACCTCATTGTTGCTTACATATTCAGTCCATGGTATCCTCAGTATCTTTTTGTAGAATTACATTTCTGTTGCTTCAAGTCTCTTCTTCATCTATGAGGAGACTGTCTAGCATTCACTGCCATACAATAGGTCAGATATCACATAACAGTTCAATTCTCTTTTCTTGATCTCTTCCTGATTCACTCTTCATCAAAAGTTGTCGGCCTGATGTCAATGCAAAGAAATCAAAACTAAAAATAAAAAGTTACCCTCTGCATACTTTCTATTTTCATCAGATTCTTTTACTAAACACCCTCATATTTTTTCTGTTTACAACAGAGTTTTGACAAGGGAGATAGAAAGTCTTTCCAAACAAACATGATGATTTAAAAAATACTTTATTGACAGAAACATTGCTCATATATGGCAATTTTAAAAATTTGAATTAAAAGTAAATTACATAGATGAAATATTTATTAAAATATACTTCTAAAAATTGTTATGCAAATTAAATGTTACTGATTATGTTTAAACACAATTTAATATATATATATATATATATATATATTATATATATATATATAGAGAGAGAGAGAGGCATGGTGGAGTAGTGGATAGTGGCTTGGATTGAGGAATCGAAGAACCGAGTTTGAATTCATTACATTCACTTATGTGCTAATACCCTTGGGAAAAGTATTAATCCTCTTCTTCTCCCTTCAGCTATGGGTAAATGGTAGGACAGACTGGGTTCTATAGCCTTGGATAGAAACTGGCCTAGGAGAAGGACAACTCTGAATTCCAAATCTGCAGAGGATCGTTTGGGGAGCTTGTGGCACATAGTACACCAGGTTTCTATATTCAGCCCTTCAAAAAGTGTGGTTGGGTCTGCACAAAGCCTTCACCCCTATAATAACATCATATGTGCTGGTGTCTTGGGCTATCAGTTCCTAGGAACTGAGCAGCTTGACCTTCATACATTGAATATGACAAGAGAGCCCACATATATATATATATATATATATATATATATATATATATATATATATAAAAGGCTGATAGAAAACTCATTATGGGCTGTTTTGTTTATTGATGTAAGGTTGGGACACAGAGATAAAATTTATTCTTATATGAATTTATGAAAGAAAAACCCCAACACATTTGTTACAACATTAAGATGTATATTTCACATCAAATCAAAAAGAAACATATGAAGACATTCCAAGAATTGTGGGAACTACTTGTTACCATATTTTGGTTGGTTTATTCTATTGTCTTTTTCAGGTGTAAAAAAAAAACAAATAGCAGTATCTAACAATACATTAAAACAGAAAATAATTATGGTAAAATATATTTAGAAAAGTTATTGCAATTTATTTATTCAAGTTATTATACTATGTAAGATTTTATTATGCAAATCAATGTTTTCACAATGAAATTAGTATCAATTAAATGATGCTGGCAAAATTTTCTTGTGTTATTTTCAGCCTTTAATATCTATCTAAAAAGAAATATTTATAATAATGTGTTTTGAAGATGTAAGAGTTTATTATGCAAAGTGCAACATGAAATATTATAAAAATAAATCCAAAAACTATAGGTCATAAAAACATATATTTGATGAACACAATATCTCATATATATGAATAAGATATTTTATATTTTAATACAAGTTTTTTGATATTTAATAACCTTCCTCAGTCTTTCACTCATTGTCAACTTTAAGATTATTTACAGCTGTAGTTTTTATTGGTTCCCCTGAGATTTCCTTTGATTGAATATTGTTTTATATTCTTATGTACAACTAATTTAATGATGGAACACAAGATTTCTATTGGATTAATATTTAGAGAGGAGATGAGCCATTCCATTAATTTGGTATCTTTGAAATATTTTTTGGCAATGCTTGAATATATTTTTTAACTTAAATTTTCTTGGTATCACTCAAAAAGCATAACTTTGAAGGGGTCTGTAATTTTACTTTACTAGACCAAAACACCACTACACTGTTGTCTTCATTTTGGTTGTCTGATTTTATGAAGGACCCAACCTCAGTTGTCAGCTCCTTCCAGTGTAGCTCTTCATTAATCAGTAAAAATTACTGTTGAAAAGTCAGTTTTCATAAACTTCATTCCACTTATATGTTTTTGTGATATTTACTTTTTGTCACTTTTGTTGCTTTCATGATTTTTAGCTCATGTTCTTAATATTCTTCATCTTTTCTTTCTGTTAACATTAGCAACATCAACTACAATTATTTTCTGGGTGGTCAATCCACTTTACTTATTTTCATTTTCATTTCTGCATATCTTTTTTTGTCACATTCTTGAGGGCAGCTTTTTTTCTTATTCATATTTTTCTGCTGAAAATTAAACTTCCTTTTGATTCACTCCACAACAAAATCTGTCATCCAGATGTGAATGCTACAAAAGCAAAATATAAAATAAAATCTAAATGTCAGAGCTAATCATAGACATTGCCACTAAAGCAAAAGCATGACAAAAAATGCTAATTCATGTATCCATCCTGACAGCTTAAAAGGAGCCACCCAGCAATACTCAAGGCAGGCAGTCACAAAGTTTGTCAGTGGCCTCCTGGTTAACTGACCTGACTCAAAATTCAGTGTCAGGCCTGTACACCACCAAAAGAGATATTCTGCCTTAATCCATTATACTGGCAATACAGATAATTTTATTTGAACATGTCTTTTATTTCCATCTAACTGATAGTTATATTTTTTGTTTGATATTCCTGAAACTATATGCACTATATAGTCAATATTTTCAATTTTGTTTTTATTGATTTATGACCTCCATTTAATTTTCTCACTGTTTCTAATATTATCTCCCCACCATTCAATAATTTAAAAATATCTTGTTCCTGTTTTCAGGTAATATTTTAATTACAATGAAAATCTTTCTATATCTGAAATTAAAAAATAAATATCAACAACTATACTATTATATATGTATATATATTTACAATATAACAAACTATGTTTAAGTCACATAACAAAATCTCACAACACTAAATAACTCATTTTAAATGAATTTCTAATACGAATAAATATTCAAAGCTGAAATTCATGTTCTGTCTATATTTCTGAGATGAGGTATTATGTACATTATTTACATTATTCAGACTATTGTCCTCATCTTTGTCGCCATATTTATCACAACATTTCGGCCGTTGTACGCTCCAGCCTTCTTCAGATGGTTGGAATGTAGAACAGTCTACCCCGGTGAGCAAAATAAAGGGTTCAGTTTGACATTCCAACCACCTGAAGAAGGCCGGAGCGTACAATGGCCGAAACGCTGTGATAAATATGGTGACAAAGATGAGGACAATAGTCCGAATAATGTAAATAATGTACTGAAATTCATGGTATATTTATCCTATAAATATAAGTATATGCTGTAAATTTTGTCAATATCAGCCAATTCTATTGTGAAAACTTTGACATGAATAATAAGATCTGACATAATGTATGTCGGTCAGTGTTGAGAAGAAAATTTATCTATGGATTGTAAAAGAGAATGAGATCAAATACTGAAAAAAAATCTCTTCAAATGATACCAACTAATCACACAGATATAGACATTAATATAGCACATTTATAGCAAGTGACATTCAAATATACAATCCATTAGAAAAGAGGAAACAGGGATCTCTAATTTTTATTTGATCAAAGTAAATCAGAAAATGATGGCTGAAAGAAAGGAAATAGTAGCAAATATACCAACTAGGCCATCCTTTTATGTCAAACCTGACAAAAAACACATAAAACACAGGCAATGTCATATTTTATACACAGGGTTACTCTCAAACCATTTCTCTGCTAAGCAAAACAGCTTGATTTTTCCACTAGTATACTGCTTCTTTCAGTTTTTTTTAATTTCCAGTGATGTTCCTTATTACTTGAACTTTATCCCAGGAAATGTAGTGGAATACATTTTTCATTTAGATGCAGCTTTCTATAACAGACTTTTCTGTTTCACCTTCAGATATGTCCTTCCTACATTATTCAGATTTGGCTTTCAGAGTTTGGCTTGTCTGTTCTTTATATTCTTTTGATATGTGAATTGAATGTTATATCTCTATTCTTTTGTCATTCGCTTGTTTCTTCAGGGACCAACTTCAATAAGAAGGTTTTTCAAAATGGACAGTTTCTTTTTAAATGGATTATACATCAGAAGAAAATTACAAAATGAATTTAAATGTTGTAGTAACAAGAAACAAAACATGATCCAAATTCTTGACAAATATTAGAATGATAATGACTCATACCCAAATTATGGATGTTCACAAGTTAGATTTCCAGTTTTAGAAATTTATATACATGTTTGAAAATATTCTTATATCAAAATTTTACTAAAGATAATATTTAATGGAAGAATTATTCTTAAATTCTAGATTGTTCCTTTTCTCTTTCTTTAATTTTACAATACTTGCACTAAGGGCTGAAGATGTTAATAGCTAAACACTGGTTATGGCAAATATTCCAGCTTGGGCTTTAGTAGAATTTTTAATGTATCTGTAGGAATTAAGGTATCTCATAACATAATTAATAGATCTGCAGACAATAAAGTACTTTTTGTAGAAAAATATAGATATGTGAACAGGTATGAACAAATATAAATAATTTGTATCATGTTTTAATCACTGCTGTCAATTATATGAGTCTTTGTAATAACATTCAAAGATGAATACTTAAAATTGCTTATATATAGAAATGGATTCTAAAAGCATGTCAAAAAGCATCTAAAAATAAAATCTAAAATAAGATTAAAAACTTGCAGATGTAATAGAAAACACATCATGAAATATAAAAAGAAAATTTTCAACCAATTCTTGTTAGTTTGAAAAAATTCAAAATCCTTGGAAAGAAGATGGGGCTTTGTGCTTAAGCACACCTAAGAACAATGATAAATAATGGCACTGCCTCATAGAAAACACAAAATTGTGCAAACATTCATGATTTTTTTATTTGTTTTCTATGATTTATCAACCGTTTGCAGGTTATTTAAAGCCCGAAAATATTTTTAGATTGCAAGAATTTTTCTTCTTTTTTTGAGATAATAATAATTTACTGCTAAAATTCTTACTAATTAATCATAACTGGGTGGGGAAAAGAGGTGAATCCATTCCTTCCCATGGGTATTTGCACATAAGTGAATATAACGAACCCAACTGGAATTGGAACTCGACTCTCTGATTAACAGTTCTGATCCATTACACCAGCCATACATCTAAGCATGTGGTATTCTCAAGTTGACACACATCTAGGTACTGACCAGGCTCAATGTTACTTAACTTCAGTGATCATTCTGGGACTAGTGTTTCAAATATGATATGGCCATAAGCTGTAAGCATTCATGAGTTGCCATATCACCTAAGTAAATATGCAAATTACCTTTATTTACTCAAAAAGACACTGTCATCTTGTAAAAAGTAACACACTATAGTAAGAAAAAGGATCTTGTCCATGGCACTAAGATAACATCTAGCTTTGATAAGTTATCTTATCAGTAACAATGAAATGACAACTTGTTCAGACAGTTTATTCTCATCCATAGCAGCGAACAGTTATTTCATGTCTGTTTTTAAATTGCAAAGATGTACCATGAAATTTATGAATGATCAAATTTTCTTTTGAAAACATCAACTCTAATGCTCAAATACTGTTTGATTAGAAATTCCCAGCCAAAGTCCGGAAAGATAGAAAAAAGTCTATTAATATTTGTGCATAGAGATCTCTTTTCAAAGCCTCTCTTGTGCATTTCACAGACGAAAGTTATTTGCAAACAGGGCAGATATTTCTGTTTTTATTTTAGCAGAACAAATATTAATATAAGTAAAGGAAATCCACTTATGTGCTCATCCTGAGATTACTTCTTCAAATACACTCAAGTGGCTGTCTCAGAAGAATTTGAATCAATTGTAGAGTACATTTGACACTCCTGATTCTTTGTGTATGTATTCTTCAAAGAAGATGAGACAAATCCTGATATAATTTACCATTCCCTAAATAATTAATTTCTACAGATTCCTGATTTAACAAAACCAAGATTGGTTTATTTGAACCAAAAATTCACTTTAAGGATTCAAACTGTTTTATTTAATTTTGTTTTTGACTAATTACCAATAATAATAATTTGCTTTATCTTGACTATTCCAAAATATTCTTTGATTATTTCTTTTGTTGCTATAGTGAACAAACATCAACATTGATGTAATTTATTCAACCCAGTTAATGTTTCCAGTACAGTTTCTATAAAGGCAAATTGATAATTACATCGCCATCCATAAAGATTTTCCTACTTGTCCTTTCTTTAACTATTTTTTCATATTTAATCTGTATCATCAACTCATTCATATAGACATTTAACTGAGATTGACACAAGAGTACAATAATAGGGCAACTGTGAGAATGTAGTTATTCATTTGCCAGCCATTTATTTTATTTAATTAAGCTTAACTTGGAGTAAGCCATAGCTGTGGGATAATTAATATTGTTCAAACTTATAGCAGTAGGAATACTTGATGAGTGGGATAGATTCAGTATGAAGGTTTGGTTATAGATGGTCATAGTGTTATGATCAAAGGACATAAATTTTACACATGGTGAAAAGATAGCAAAGCACATAATATGGATTTGTGCATAAAATTGGATCTTGACAAAGATCATTGTCTGAACAAAACCACAAAGAACTGTACCAAATAGCAGAAATCACATCACTTGAGGACTACCAAAAGCAGCAACAACTAAAATGGATAGCACATGTAGATTAGAGAGAAAATAATGATATAATCAATATGTTGATATTTCACACTACTTCAAATAAAAAGGAAAGAAACTCCAATTGGTACTGGAAAAAGTGATAACAAATAATGGACTTGAGAAATCAGTTTTCCTAAAAATTGTTTTGAGAGAAAGATTTTATAAATTTGAACCAAAAGCAGTACTGACTGCTCGGTCAGTTAATGTCAAATGTTTCCTTGTAGGGAAATGGCTAATATTACAGTTACCATTACCATATGTTTATGGTTAATTGGAATTGGCACTAAGCAGAAGTCAGTTTATAGCACAAACTAATGTTTCACTTTGCCTAGAAAACAGCAAGCAATATAAATTTCATAAAGTCATATAAGTACATCTACAGCAGCAGAAGTGTTAAACAAGTTTACAAGCAATAACTTCAGTTTGAAGCACTCAGTCTCTCTCTCTCTCTCAATATATATATATATATATATATATATATGTATATGTGTGTGTGTGTGTGTGTGTGTGTGTGTGTGATGGCTGTCTACTTGATTTTGAGCCTGATCACTTGCTTAAATTGATAATTTCTTAGCTCTGTCATTAGCTCTCAAAAGGCTTGACTTTCATTTGTCTTGGCAGCAAATACACATATATATCATACAGATTCAATGTTATTCCCGGGTACAACTTGCCATAGAATGTTTCTGCCATGGAAATGAAGATGACTTTTCGAACCTAGCATATGATTTGGCATTAAATGCACACACAGGTCATGTATTTTATGGTTAATTTCAGGTCATCTCACTTGTCTATTATGTCTATGGTGTTTCATATAATATATATGGACACACACACACATGCTCACATATCTGTCATATCTATTGCATTTAACTTATTCTGGTTGGAGCAGACAGATCTGAGATGTGATTGGCTAAACATGTCTCTTTGTGTAAAACCAAATCTAATAACCCCAATTTGTTGTAGAGGTGTATACACTATTGAATTTGACCTAGTAATATGACAGCTTCCATGTAGCAAAAGCATGTTATGAAATTAGCACTTTATTTTATGATTTTTTTTTATCAAGAGATTATCCAGTACCATGACAGCCAAGCATAGACTTATAAATGCCCAGGAGGCTTTGCAAACTATTCTTGACTGATGCTGAGTCTGAAGTCAAGGAAATAAACTAAATTACTTTTGATGATGTTTCACAGTTCATCCTTGATATAGTTATATGTAAAATATACTTTGCATTTTTTAGCAATTTCATTGCATTTAGTTTCCAAGGAAATGACCAGAACCAGATAATGATGAATAAAAAATGCCTCTGAACAAAACCAGCACATAACTCTTCTATACTATTTATATTCTGTAAGGATTAACTTGTATTGATCGCTAATAAATTGAATTTGAGTTGATATGACATGATTCTGCAAATATTTTATTTGTATGCCAGAAGAAAAATTGATATATTCCAGAAAAAAATATGTGTATCTCATATTCTATAAATCTTTTATATAAATTCCAGAAAAAAATAAAGATTGAATAAAGGGGTTTAGTTCAAAATATTCCAATGGTTTCCCCAGATTGATAGACACTTGAACAAGGTCAGAGGGCATAATGGCTGAAATGTTGTGATAATAACAATAAAGATGAGGATATTAGTGTAAATGTAAATAATGTAAATAACTCCTCACCATAGAAATTGGGACAGAGAAAAAATAAGCATATCTAATATTCTATAAAAGTTTTATATGTATTTCTTATCTTCCCCCTGATGATAAATCCTAACATTTGATTATTCAGATGTTTAAAAATTCTCTTTTGTTTCACAACACTTTGTAAAACACATTCACATATTATCAGCTGCCTTACTAACCATACAATCATTATAATAGAAAACATTTTTTTAATCATTTAATCCCATGCAAGGCAGTAAAGCTACTAAGACACAAAGTAGTTACGGAGTGTAAAAGAATAAAAAAAAAAGGAAAGAAACATTATTAAGAAGTGAGAACAATAGAACAATAATGAAGAGGACAATAGATAATGATTGAAATTGCATTTTTGAATGATCAAAGTTGGCTGGAAAACATGGAGCTGGAAGAAAGTCCCATAAGAGAGAATTCAACTGCAAATTAATGAGAGCTTGCCATCAATATAGCACAACACTTAAAGTTTAGGTACTATAGCAAAGAGTTCATTCAAATAATTCCCATGAAAGTATTTATAGAAAAGGCACAGAGAATCTACATTACAGCAGTGGGAAGTGACTGAAACCAAGATGCCAGGTCAGGACCAATAATATTGCTGATACTTTGGATATTGAAAATAAAGTATAAATTTTTAAGAAGCTCAGAATATACTTTTAGCAACTAGATGCAGAGATTTGTAGAAGTGTACATATATCATTTTATATAAGTGCAATATATACTGCGAGAAAGAAAAAACTCATCTAAAAATCACTTTGAATCTTAAAGTCTAATGGTAAAGGTGACTAGTATTAAACTAATATCAAAACACCCCTATTTGACACATTAGTCACTTAATGAAATACATATGATTAAATTATCATGACAAATCAAAATATAAAAAAATATATTGTCTGGGTAGAATATCAAAAACAGGTTTGTTAAATGTGACAAGGGTTCTTTAGGGAAATGACACAAAAACTCCTGAAGAGAAAGTGAAAGAGTTTATATTAATCTCTAGGGTTGAGCTCATTTTAATTGGCAGGTGTTACAAGCCTCCTGCTACTAATTAAATTTAGTAAGTTTTCAGGTGAGTCAATCCTGGATGATAATGTTGGTTTCCCCCAAGAACAACCAATATCAGCCAGAATTGGCTTACTTTCTCTCATACCGTGTTGGTATTTCAATCTAAAAAAAAAAAAAGGCTTATATTTAAATATATTTGTACATGATTGAAAACAATTAAATATTGCCACATGTAAAATATTCCTGAGAAAGGTCAGAGAGCCTATCAGCCAAAGCAATAAAAGTGAAGACTGTCTAAATGATTCATTGAATAATAATAAAACTTCACCTGATAATGTTAGATAAATGTGTATACTGCTCTACTCAAATGAATATAGATCTTTTTTAAATTTAGTCATGCATCCCAATCATATTTTAGCTATAGTAAATTCAGTGTATATTATTATAGTATATAACAGTGACTGCAATTATCATTCATAAGTTGTAATTATGATGTTTTCAGTGAGAATCTTTAATTTAATATTATATAGAAGTATCAGGTAGCTTAGTTTAGCTATGAACACAAAAGATCTATCCCTATCTAAAAAAAAATATAAAATACCAATGAAAGACACTAACTGTAAATTTGACTTTTCTTAAAAGAAAATGAATGAGAAACAAATTGAAGAAGTGACATGCTACTTTAATTTTACAAATGTTATACAAATTTAAATTATTTATTCACATTTCAAATTCAACAACTGGGATTTTTTTATATCAATTTAAATCTTCTACATAAGAACTGAATATCTTGTGAATAAAAATGTGTAAAGATTTTCCACCAATTTTACCAATAAATTTTTCTTCTTGTCCATCTTCTCTGCAATACATTGATAAATGAGGGAAAAAGCAAATGTTTTCATGTATCCTTGCAATGTCTTTAATTCATCATCCTTGAATCCTGTGGAGAAAAAAAATTATAGATGCTTTCAGAGAGACATGTCCCTCTTGGAAATCTGCTGCTCTCACTAAAAAGCAATTAAAAGCTATCATCAAAAACAGATATTGTTCCAGCACATTAAAATTAATCATGCGTAACAAAAAGAAAATTGTTAACTGCAGCAATAGCTGCATATTGATAGTCATTTTTCATTTAGAGTTTAATTTTCTCTTATTTTAAATAGAATCAGAAAAGAATATGTAATTAATTCTTGCAGTACAGACTTTAAATATACAGTCACAGTACATGGTATGTCATTTTTAAATATGGTAAAATGAACATGAAAATTTATAAAATTAATTTATGTTCAACATTTAAAAATATGTTTTCTTCTTACAGAATATAATTGTTCCTTTATTAACTTTAATTATTCAGCATAAATTTTCAAAAACAAAACCATTCATATCTTTCAACATATTTTAATAGTTTTTGCCTTTTGGGTTGCCTGATCAGAAAGCTTAATAAGGAAAAATAACATGAACTCTGTACATTTGATCATGTAAATTGATTGTCAGAAAAAAATTAAAATGCAAATTATTATAACTCTTGTGCTAAATAATGAAATTAATAAGATTTGGGATAACATGTTTCATTTTGAATAATATATTAATAGAAAAAATTTAAATTGAAGTCATTTTTATGACTCTACTTAAATTTCTGTACTTGTCTCTCTCTCTCTCTCTCTCTCTATATATATATATATATATATATATATATATATATATATAGTGTAACCCGGATATAAGAGAGATTTTCTCTGGTCCCAAATAAGAGCCTGTGTTAATGTATATAAAATAGACCAAACCCGGATATAAGAGACTTCTTCTCCAGTCCTGACAACTCTCTTAAAGCCGGGTTACACTGTATATATATATATATATATATAATTTATTTACTAATCTCCTGGTCCATAAGCAATTGACATCATTAATCATTGTGTATACCATCACACTTCTCTTCCACCCATCAATATTAAACCCACTATTTTGAAACAATTATTATTAGCATGTATCACCATTAGCATGTAACTTTTCATGACCCCTTAGGTAATATTTCTACTCAAATAGATGGTATTGCAATGGGATCTTCTTTAGCCCCCTTTTTTTCTAATTATGATATGGCACATTTAGAAAATAAAATACTTAATGACACTAATAAACCCCTTATATATGTAAGATACATAGATGACATTTTCATTTTAGCTAAAAATATTGAACTATACAACTTAAAAACAAATTTGAAAGTTACTTCATCCTCAAATTTACATTAGAACTTAATAATAAAATTCCATTCCTTGATGGATTTATTGATTCCAGCACACATAAATTTACTACTTCTCTATATAGAAAACCCACTAGCATTAGCTCGTGTCTTCTTACTTATAATAGTGAATGCCCCCAATGATATAAGTTAGCTTTTATAAAAAACTTAATCCAACATAGACAAATGATATCTTCTTCCAAAACCATATTCTATAGAGAATTACATAACATTAAACAAATACTTGTTAATAATGGATTTCCTAATTCCATCATTGATCAACAGATTAAGATGTATCTCAATAAACTTAATAATACCTCTAACAAAATTAATAATATTAGTAATAATAGTGTACATCAAAATAAACATAACACTATTAACTTATACTATTGTAACCAAATGCATAATAATTACAAACATGATGAAAACATATTAGGTAGAAATGTTAAACCCATTAATAATAATAAACTAGTTAAGCTCATCATATATTATAAAAAATTTGAAACAATTGACCTTTTTGTCTCTAATAACAATACAACCAATAATCAAAAGTGCTCCATGTCTAAATCTAAACAAAAAAAAGAGCAGTAACATGAACCAACAAAACTGCACAAAAGAGACTCAGTCCAAATTGCTACTCTGAGTTTCTTGCAACAAGGTGGCAGGAAACAATATATATATATATACACAAACATTATATATATATATATATATATATATATATATATATATATATATATATATAGTGAAGATAATAAGTTTGTTGGTATATAATCCAACTGGATCATAGTAATATAAAATATAAAACTGATCCACAAAAAGAGCTCAATGTGTATTTATTTTTACTGAGCAAATAATTAGTACACAATAAAATCACAAATGACCTCATATGGATAATTTTGGATTTTATTGAGTACTGTATATATATATATATTAGAAAGAGAGGGAGGGAGATACAGAGACACACACACACACACACATATATATGAGGAGGTGCTGAAAAGTTCTCAGATCATCGAAGAAACTCTTGCCTCCCAAAAATCTGATGTTTGATCAGATTTAGAGAAGCTGGTCAAACTGAGAACTTTTTATGGCATAAATTGAAATACAAAATCATGCTTTAGCCAAAAATCATCATCAGGTGATCATATTGTTGGAGGTACTATTGTTTTCACACAATATATGTACATCTTTGTCTGAGTGGGTAGTGAAATGTTCAACTCAACCAAGAAGCCCCACCCTACAAAATCTTTTATGTTTGGTCATTTGGAAAAGTTGTCAGACTGAGAACTTTTCTGCAATCCCTTACGTTTTTAGTGTGTTTCAATGATGTTCACTTTAAAATCATTCAAACAGATAACAATTTATATGATTTTGTTCACATTTCCATGTTCAATATCAATAAATATTGAAATCTGGATTAAATCAATCAGAACTTTTATTTGCTAATGAAATATCAATCATCAGCAAACATGTTTTTTAAGCTTATTCTCTATGTCTTAACATTGTATGATGGCTAAGTTATATGTAGGTGTGTGAAGGTATAGATAGCTACTGACAGATTGTGTTGTTACCTAAGCTTTATATATATATATATATATATATATATATATACATATTGTGTGTGTATGTATATATATATATATATATATATATATATATATATATATACATATTGTGTGTGTATGTATATATATACTATATTATATTAAAGTTTTAGGCTCTTGTTTTGAAACATGAGACCTCTTATGTAGCATGTTGGAATCATATTTTTAAATAAATAATTATATATATATTTTATAAATAAGTCATTTTTTGCAATTATATATATAATTCCCCACACCCATAAATAAATGGACTAGTCTACTGTCTTAACAGTATTGTATAAATATCAATATTTAAATTTTACAATAATCAGTCTTTAATTAGCCCCTGATGGAGTCATTATGCATGCAACTCATAGTTGTGCTACTAGTGAGGAACTATATATATATATATATATATATATATATGTTATGGTGTTTCTGTTCTCTAATCATAAAATAATATCACCTTCACATAATGCTCTATAAGACTTGTCTTTGTGGTCCTCTATGTAAATTTATTTAATCTCTGACATACATAAATACATTCACAACATTTTGTAAGAAGAATAAGAGAACAATAAATCAGATTGAGCTTTACATATACAAAAGACGATGCAATGCATTTTCAATGTTCATAATAAATATTTTTTTTTCTTTTTGCTTCTTAGATTCTCTGCAAAGATCTCCTTTTGTTCCTGCATGGAAAACCAGCTAATGTCCCTTTGTAGTCATCTTGCTTCTTTTTTTTTTCTTTCTTTTCTCTCTTTCCCTAGTTGATTTCTCTGTTTATCAATTTTCTTCTCATTCTCTTTTTTTTCTCTCCTTAGTTTCACTTAATATTTTTCTTTTTGGTATAATTGGATTTCTGGAATGTAAACTTTGAAACTTTTGAGAATTTATCCAAAGAATAATAGATTAAAAAAAAAATGAAGAATCAGGTGTGATTTTCATCAGGTTTTTTTTTTCTAATCTAATCTTTGTATACACATGTATCTTTGGTTTTTCAGAAATTATTTCAAGAGTATTCCACATGAATATCACAAAGCCATATTATAAAACAAAGCTCATCTTTTTCTCATAGACCTTGAGCTGGAAAGTTTTCCATTAATTTTCTTTGTTCTGTATTCTAACCACTGCTACAATTCCTTTCCTGCTTCATTCTATAAATACTTTAGAACATACAGATAAAGATTTAGTATTTCATCTGCCCAATTACAACTTTTTACAGATAGTCTCATTACTATTCTGCTTTTTCTGCAGTTTTCTTTTACTGTAGATCAGTTCCTTACACTGATACATCTTTGTACTCTCTCATTCCTAGCCTATCAATCTGAAACTCTTAATTTTTGTTCAGATACATTTTCACTATCTCTTCATCCTATAATAAACTTGGATCACTGGAAAGATTTTATGTGGGATTTTTCTTAGCTTTGAACCTATGCTTTCATCTGCACACTTTCCACTTTCAAGGGAGCTTCAATTTTTGCATAATCTTATATCAATTATTTCAAATCATTATCAAATGTCTTTCTCTTCCTTCTACTGCTGCCATTACCATAGCCTCTTTTTGAGTGAGCTCTTTCTTTTTGCCTTTAATATTTATTTTTCAAACACTATAAAATGTACACTCTTGCCAACCACAACTGCTTTTATATTTTAAATGGTAGGTGTAGTGATATCAGATTGAAACCATCTCTTAAGCTGGCTTACCTTCATCCAAGACATTTTCTTTGATTCTCAACATTTTGCTACTCATCAAAGAAGTAAATAAATTATTTTCTTCTCTAATTTTCTTCTTCAGAACATTGATGCTATATGTTGCATTTTCAGTAGTAGTTTTATCCTCCATCAACATCTATAAGTTCAAAGCGAATGTCATTCACCTTCAATTTATTTTGTATAATTATCTTTTCAGATTTAGGAAGAATCTTTGAGAGCTTGCCTTGGATTTTATGTCATTATTGAAATGAGTTGCTGTTATTATTCAATATTTTAAAAGCTTCTGCTGTTTCTCCATGATATTTCACTTGGGAGATTAACTAGCATAATTCTAAATATTTATTAACTATTCTGCTATATATTTAGAGATTATTGCTAAAATACAAAGAAGAATATGCAATGTTATTGTTCCTGACCTGGCATCTCAACTTCAGTCACTTTCTCACCACCATAATATAGCTACCCTGTGTCTTTTCTATAAATATTTTCATGGTAATTGTTCTGATGAGCTTTCCTCTTTAGTACCTAGACTTTATGAATTTAAGTGTACTTCTCATCAGTTGAAATGGCTAGATCTAACCATATCTTCTATTCTAAGAGTTTCTTCAAACACACTTCTTGCCATTAAATAACAGATTTATTTCATTTGATATCTTAAGTATATGAGCCAAAAATGTGCTCTATGGGCAACACTTTAAGCTAGTTCCTGCTGAAGGCCTAAATGGTAGATTTGACTCCGATAAGAGATCATAGATTTGAATCGTATTTCCAAGATGTGAGCTACGGATTGAAAATGTCAAAATCCTACAAGTATAGAAATTTAAATATTTGGTAAATATTTTAACAGATGGCAAAAAATGTAATACTGAAATGTGAAGGCACATTATAATGGGAAAAGATACCTTCCAAAAATTAAAAATATTAAGTAACAGGAAAATTTCATTATAAACAAAGAAAAGAGTACTTAAATGCTATGTGATATCATTTCTCCTATATGGCAGTGAATGCTGGACAATTTCCTCTCAGATGAAGATGAGACTATGCTATGAGTCATATGAAAAATAATACAAAAAGACTATAATTTTTTTTTTTTTTATATGGCTAAGAAATTGTCTATTTTATACACTTAAATAAATAGATAAATATTTAATAGTCACCTTACAGGCACAAAGTAAGGATCCAGTTTAACATTATGCTTAAATTATAAATTGAACACCTTGCTAAAAACATGAACATTTTGGTCAAGGAGGCTAAGTCATTGTTTGGTGATGTGCTGCCTTACTTTATCACAAGTTTGTTTGTCATGACTATTAGCAGCTTTATAAGAATGTGTTAAATGAGTTCAAGTTTTCAATTCTTCCTCTCTTCAATCACTGAAATGTTATCCTCTTCTTCCAATAAAGCATACTTTGTCAACAAATTCTCTTCCAATTCTCCTCTTGATTTATCAGGAGTACCTTTGCCTGACTTCCCACTTTGAACTAAATCTCTACTCTGTGATATGTATATAACTCCATCCATAGTTTCTGCTATCATCTCCAAACTTGCATCCTAGTAGCATTTATTGCCTTTATTGGGGTGAAATGACTTTAAAACAAAATTCCTAAAGTAATTTACTAAAAACATGCTATGGAGTCTCCTTAATAACCATAGAAAATTTGTCAGCTGTAACTCTAGCTGTTATTGAAATATATGATAATAGACAGATGGACAAAAAGATATTGAATAAAGTCTAGTAAGATAATTTGATTCTTTTCTTGTACAGGTGTAAAACTACGAGAAATATTCTTTCTTTCCATGTCTTGACAGCTGACAAAATTCTTATGATTTCAAACTGAAATCAAAAGAGACAAATATTTTGTTTCCATGTCTTTAATTTTTCATAATTTTTATTTTTACTATATGTGATTGTTTCTCCAGAAAAAAAAAACATTTTGAAAATGAACCTTTTCAAACCACCATTCTCTGTCCAGTTTTTGAATTTCCTCAGTTAAATTTGGTTGTAAGTGTTGAATGTTTTTCAGCCAATCACCTTTTATCAGAAAGTCTTTCAGGATGATGATTTATGCTGTGTGTCATAAAGCTTTTAATAAAATTGACTTTTCTGTCTGATCAGCAGGTGATGAAAATTTTTTTAATTATTCTGAGATGTTACTGAAGTCTTTGAGAATTCAAAGAATGTGTGACTTTTTTGTCTTTTTTTCTGGCCTAATGCCCTATATTTTTTGACTCCTAAATTTGTTTTAAAATACTAGATATATTTCAGATGTCTGATTTTAAATATTTTTTCTTTTTACACATAAATATATGAATAGACATAAATTTTTCTTCTCTATTCATTCTTTTTCTGTACTCAAAAAGTAATTCAGCCTGACATAATCAAAGAAAGATATTTTTAAACTATGTAAAATTATGGTTTAACAAGAGTCATTGGTGCCCACTTCAGTATCAAAGTTAACCAAAGAGCACACTTAATGTATTTAATCATGTACAGTACAACCTTCTTTTTAATGTATTGAGTTTATATAAAAAGACAGTTCTGCCAATTTTTTTTTGACAAGAACCTAATTAAGACTGCAGTGTACAACTGTTATGACTAACACAAATTCATAGAAATCAGTGTATAATAATAATGATAACATTTTATGCTGTTAGAGTTTATTTTGTTTGAATAACACTGCCACCATTAGCTGAGAAAAGCTTTTATGATCAGGCTGGGATTATCACAAGGAATAAGTAATACAACCCAAAGACCTTTGTTTATGTGCTACTTCCTCTCAAGATGTAAGTGATCATGGCTCTCCACAGCATCCCATCTTTTGTAGCTCTTAGCAATGTTTGCATTTTTATTATCACTCCACTCCCGATTTTGTCCTTAGTTTGCACAAGCTTATCAGGTAATTATTCTTTCCTTCAATATACAGTGTAACCCGGATATAAGAGAGATTTTCTCTGGTCCCAAATTAGAGCCTGTGTTAATGTATATAAAATAGACCAAACCCGGATATAAGAGACTTCTTCCCCGGTCCCGACAACTCTCTTATATCCGGGTTACACTGTACCTTTTAAGTGTCAAATTTTCCACTCCTCTTTCCTCATTGTGTCACAGAAATTTCACCTATTTATTTCTGATTCGGTGTGTAAATGTCCTTTTTGTTTCCATTTTTCTTAAAACTTCCTCATTACTCACATATTCTGTTCATTGCATTCTCAACATCCTTCAGTTGAACCTTATCTCCTTTTAAATTGTGAGAAAATGGTTTAGTATTCACAGCGAAGATATGAAGAACCTCAAATCTAAATGATACTTGACCCTCAGCTCTAACCACACCAATATTGATTTTTGTCAAATTTCCTTGTTTTTCAATTCTTATAACTGCTTGCTTGAAGCCTGAAACAAAGTATATCCGTCTTGTATACAGGTTTATAAGAAACAGCAAAAGAATAGTTTTATTTGATTCAAAGTAAAACTTTGCACAATCAATTTATCATCTTTTCCCATAGAAGCTATATATACATATATGATAATATACTAGAAAATCTATTATCTAGATATACTATCAAAATGTATAAATTCTATCAAGCAAGAAACATTTATGGGTATTGTTGATTTTACAAGCATGTTATGAAGTTTAGCAGTTTAAAGGAATTTAGAGTTTTTCTTTCCACCCCCAGAACATAAGAGGGTAAGATACAAAGACCTGGCATCGTCATATTCAGGAATTTACTAAATAACATTTTTTTAACAATACTTTGGAATTAAAATCAATAACAATGATGCAACATTAAACAACCATGTAGTATTTTGAAGGACAATTTTCCTCAATCTGACACTCCTATCTTTTTATTTGCCTTGATATATCAAAATCATTTCCTACTGATATTTTTGAATGATAGATTGAGTTTAGAGTAAATTGAAAAGGTCCCTGTAATTTATCTTATTTTGTTTTGAACATCTCACACACACACACACACATATATATAATTATTGGTAAAGCCTCAAAGAAGAAGCTTAGCAACACTAAACTTGCCAAAAGAAAAAAAAAACATAAAAAGACCAAAGGAAAACAAAAAAGTAAAAATCAAAAAAAAAAAATAACAGAAAGGTAGACACCTACCGATGCAAAGACCTAAATTACTCAATGCCTGTAGAAATTAGACTAAGACACTAACAGACCAAACTGCAGTCAGGAACTCAGATCCAAATTGTTTCCTGCTAAGCAATTGTCAGAAAGATGATATCTGAGCTTAACACCATATGTATATCTTTGAGGATGTGCTGAAAAGATAACAATCTTTAACACTTCCTAAAATCTAACCAAACATCAGCTTTTCTTAATCGTTACTTGGTCAGACCAATATGTTTGGACTACCTTTGTTTGTTTGTGTGTGTGTGTGTGTGTACATATATAGTTCATTCAAACAAGTTTTATCAAATTCAGTCAACAAGGTTTGTCTAATTTGTTATGGTATTTTTACAATTTTCAGATAATTGCAATGGTTGTAATATTAGATGTTTCTTTATAAGGAAACTTTCATGATTCATTGACCGAGCAGCCAGTGCTACTTTAAGTTGAAATTTATACAATCTTTCTATTAAAACAATGTTTCAGAAAAATAGGTTTCTCAGTCTATTGTTATCTTTCATTGTTTAATATTTTCCCTTCCATTTTTGTCTCTTCTCTTTCTTCTATCTTTTCAAATTGTCATCCCACAGGAAGATCTCTTTCTGTCTAAATGTACTTGCAATGGTCTTACATGCTTTGGCTAAAAAGATATGGTTCTATTAATTTTCCCCCTATACAGTTTTAGTCAAGACATCAGCTTGGACACAAAATTTATCATATACCACTACTCTTATATTATCATTGTTATAAACATGCATATGATAGCACAAAAGACCAAATGAAACAACAAGTAATACACATGTGCTGAAAGGAAAAGAAGACAAGAATTGTTAAGATAAAATTCTTTGAGGCAAAAGTTAAAGAAGACAAGAATTGTTAATATAAAATACTTTATGTTATTCATGCAGAGGATGTGAGCAGAATGTCTTTTTGTGGCAAGGTAAGCACCTTGGAGGAGAGGTAGAGTTTGTAGGGTCTGGAGTTAATGCATTTGTTGGGTCAATTGTCCAAGATCATGGTGATACTGAGAGCTTGTTGGATGTTGACAGCTGGCCTGTTTACCATGATTCTTACCCAGTCTTTTGTGAATGGATTTCTTAAAAAAAAAATTGTCATGACACCTGGACTCATCTTTTCGCATTGTTTTTTTTTGGTGGCAACATTCATGATTGGTTTATTTTATTTTGTATTATTTTGAGGGGATTTGTTTTATGGGCTGAACATGATGCTTAAGGGCTTTGATGTTATATTTTGATTTTGTTTTTAATTTATGTGTGTAGAAGCAAGATATTTTGTTGGCTGCTATTTTCATTTCTGTTAAAAGAAATCTGTGATTATATTCAAACTAAGAGTTATATATTCTGACATCTCTCACAAATTGTCTAAGCCAAGAGTTCAAGATGCTGAAGTCAATAATCTTTTTCATTATCTTGGCTATGCTATGTGATCCAATGTTTCATCGGGTGGTCAAATCATGTGTTTAGGATGGAATATCTTTTTGAATAACAAAAAATTAACAAGAGCTTCCTATTGCTGCTTAAGGCTTCTGTTTCATGGTGTGGTATATTCCTATGACCAAAGAAGCAATAACACTTGAAAGTACTAGAGGTAGCATTAAATTCCCCATTAATGTTTTATTTTTTAGGTTTTTTTCCTACTACACAGAGCTTAGTTAATCATGTGTAGAAGTTTTTTTTTTCAAGTAATTCATAGTGTGATATCACTTGGATTTTACAGTCACAAACAACTATAATGGAAACCATCAGTTTTATTTAATAAATTATGTATAAAATCCTTTTTGGATCTTATACATAACAATTCATCAGATGCAATAGTTCAACCACAACTTCAGTCTAAAGGATCTATACTGACTAAAAGAGAAAGTAACTTACTTAGATGGAAAATTCTTGAGAGTGCTGTTATTGAATGTTACCAAAATATAAGTCTGCACCCCAGATTTTTTCACATATGTCCTAAGACAATTTTCATAACTATAAAATTTTTGAAAAATAAAAAAAATGTTAAATTCAAAACTTTTTTGTAATATATAATACATAAATTAACTTCTCAAACTAAAATATAATAATATAAAAAATTCAACAATGTCAATAACATTTACTCATTTTCATTTATTAGACATTAAATTATATCATTTAGCATCTTCCATAATTTACCTTGACTTTCAGTTAGCTTGAAGTATGTTTATGAGTGTACTTAAATTTAAAAATTCTGAAAAACTCACATTTTCTATTTCTGTTTAGAGATAAAATCCTTATCTTTGCCTTGATAAAGTCCATCAGAGGACAAAATGCATCAACTAAGAAAAGTTTTCTTTTTGTTTCTATTTACATTGTCTTTTTAAAGATATATTTTGAGTTATATCTGAATTTTTACACACACACACATATTTCTTTGTTTACTTAGCTATTAACAATTTTCAAAATGGGTTTTTGTTTCTCTTGATGCTCCTGAGCTTAAGAGTTCCTCCCCCTGATTTTTATGAGAGTGTGGGATGAAAAGTTCTTGAACCAACTGATTTTCCAAATTCTAGCCAAAATGTTAAAACCTCAGATTTTTTTACTTCAGTCTTGGTTGGGCCAAGAATTTTTCTACTCACCTTTGTACAGATACATATATTTATTTACACATATATGAAAGAAAAAGTTTGCTTCAACTCTTTTACCATTCAAGTTATTTTCTAATATAATTTCCTGCAGTAGAATTCTCATGACTTGGTTTATTTGCCTCAATTTTCATTTCCTTTTACTGAAAAAGTCTTGGAAAATATTCACTACTATTGCTGCCTGGCAAGAGATCATCACTTTTTGTGGGTTCACTTTAGCACCGCAATTTTGCCTTTTGTCAGAAAAGAAAATTTTAAAAGGACATTTTTAAAAATAAGTCTCTCATCAGAATGAATAAATATGTTAAAAAAAAAAACATTGAAGAATTTTTTTTTTTTGATTACATTAGTATTTTTGAAATTGTTTTCAGCATAAATGAAAAATGAATCAACATTATTACTCTAGGGAAATTAAACTATTCAGCTACAGAAATAACACCATCAAAATTTTTTGTAATTATTTCTTTCTAAGAAAAAAAACTGTAAAAAATGAATACTGATTTGAAGAATTTTATATATCCTAAAAAAAAAATAGTCTACAACACGGGTCAGCCACCTTTTTCTATGTGCCAACTTAGGGTTTTAAAATCATTCAGTGTGCCAACAGCATATATATTTTTAAATAAGTCAAGGTCAATGTACCTGTTCTACAATATATTTTATATAATAATATATAATTTATATAATTTAGTATATATTAAAACTGAAACAGCTAAATATCTTCTTTGCATTGTAGTAGTTATTGGTTCAGACTTTGTGATGTCATTTGCAGCTGCATGCCATGTGTGGCATACATGCTGTAGGTTGCCAACTCCTGATCTGCAAAGAAAGATGCTTCTCACTAAGACCTACATGTTTAATTTGCTCAAAGCCATCAATTAACATTGATCAGACAACGCAGTTGTGTATAGCTAACAGTTTAAATATTTCTGAACAGTTTTGCCACTTAGCCTCATCAAAAGGAGATGTTTATTATGCAATTTAAAAAAATATAGCTCAAGTTTTTAGGTTAATTTTTATTTTTTTTTTTAGAAATTTGTAGTGTTGAGAGAAACTACCTCTAATGTAGGCTGAGGGGTTTTAAAGCTGAAAATATAATCTTAAAGTTTGCAAAATGATATATTTTGTATGAAAGATAATTAAAAAGCAATAACTATTGTACAAAACTAATAGTCTTTTGCACTATTTAAAATTATAATCCAAGCAATCAAAACAAGTGTATCAGAACATGATTAATCTTGAAATGAGCAAAGTGTTAATACACAGAACAAAGATACACAGATTTTATTTTTGTCAAACAAATATTTTTATGCCTTCAGTTTTTCTGTTGTTTCTTGGGCTTGACAGTTGAAGTTACCTTGAGTGGTTCTTGGGCATTTTAATAGGTGAAGAACAGTAAAAAAAAAATCCCTTTTTATTATTATTTTATATATTGCCTAATGTTTACCTTCTTTTGTTCTGATATTTATTCATTCTTGTTCATCATAGCTTTACAGATACCATCCAAACAATACGAGGATTTTTCTGTTTTGTATTATCTCATTTCTATTCTAATGAGAGTTCTTGCATATTCTGAATATATGTTATGTTACTCTCAGCAAAATTTTTAAAAAAAAGCTTTTGGCATTATTTTCTAAACATATTTGTGGAAATTCATACTGAGGCTTCAATCATGTATTTCCTTTGACATTGGTTAAAGAACTGTATTGCACAATACAGTCATGCTGTTATGCTTTAGTCTTGAGATCATAAAAATGTACATTTTGTCATCTGCACTCCTACAGCTACAACAAAATGCCTATATTTTCACAAACTAAATCAATTGATACTGTTAAGTGCTGGTTTCCATATGGCACTTTGAAGACAACAAAAAAAGAAATACAGTACTGTACTTTCCTCAGCAAAACTGTAGCCACACTCTTATGAAAGACATTAATTGAAAAATTCCACTCTAGCTTTAAATCTCTTTGTGTCATTAAAATAGATTTGTTTGTTAGATTCAACAAAACACTGAAAAATACATCATATATTTTATTATTTTCACAAGAAGAAATTCAAATTGAAATTCCTGCTGTGTTTCATATCTAAAAACACTGTTATGAAAACAATTATTTTTTAATCATTTTCCTCCCAAGTAAGACAATAAAACTACTAAGATACAATGGATTACTGAGTGTGAGAGAATATGAGGAAAAAAACATTAAGGAGAGAGAACAATAAAAAAATCAGGAATTAAGAAGACAAAAGATAATGATTGACATTGCATTTAAATTTTTGAAGATCACACAAATCCAAAAGACTTTAACAAACAAAAAGTGTGAAAGAAGAAACTGTTAATACAGAACTTACAGTTACATCTAGCGGCCA
Organism: Acanthosepion pharaonis; assembly: GCA_903632075.3. Lineage (NCBI taxonomy): Eukaryota > Metazoa > Mollusca > Cephalopoda > Sepiida > Sepiidae > Acanthosepion > Acanthosepion pharaonis. Next base: position 4,292,622 of record CAHIKZ030001113.1, read on the forward strand.
TTTCAACTGTAGAATGAGACCTTGTTGGTAATCTAGTACTGTGCTCAAATTCATAAAGTCTATGTATCAAAGAGGAAAGCTCATCAGAACAATTACCATGAAAGTATTTGCAGAAAATGCACAGGGAAGCAGTGGGAAAGTGACTGAAGCTGAGATGCAAGGTCTAGACTAATAACAGATTCTTCTTTGTATTTTATCAAGAATCTCTAGATATATAGCAGAAGCACCAGACCAGATGTGGCAGCAATATTCAATACATGGATGAATAGCAGACTTACAAATGTGTAAGATACATTCTGGCGAGAAAAACTGTCTAGAATTTTAGAAAATTAAATTTTAATTAAATTAATTTAACATCAATTTTAATTAAAATTTAGAAAAATCTAAATATCGACATATTTGTAACTGTAGATTTAGAAATAGTTTTCTGTACAGAATACTTTAACAGAGAATATTATTCAGTGAACAAATCCAACAAGCTATTAGTGAGTCGAGTCTGCATTTAAAGATGCATACTTGTGAACTTGTATTAAACTTATTTGTCTTCCATCTGCTGTGTTCATTCAGGATGTTAGCAATCATGGCTCTCCACAACTTCTTATCCTTTGTCGGTCATAGTAAGATATACCTATTCTTCCAGTCAATACAAATAACCTCCCTATCTTAACATTAAATTACAAACCAGATCAATAAGCTGGACATTGAAACACTGAGATTTAGTTCTTTTCATAATCATTTTAATAATCTTAATTCTCAAGGGAGATAACTCCATAAATATTAAATGCTACTTACAGAGAAATTTATTTATTTCCAAATAATTATAAATTCTGCTTACAGCCTTTATTGGAAATTACTTACAATATAAAATTGGATCTGGCTCATGTCTGAGAGATTTGCCTTCAAGCTGATGTAATAAGACAGAATTCTAAATGCAACTTTTCAAGGCATGCACATTTTCCACATAGACTTCCTATTCCAATTTTTTCCAATTTGACCTGGTAATACATTCTTCTGCTTTGTGCCATTTCCTTTCAGGATGTGAGCAATCATGTTAACATCTTCCTTAAAAACCATTAAAACCTACTAAAATGCAAGGGTTTAATGAAAGTGAAAGAAACTCCAAGAATAACAGAACAGGAGAAAGAGGATGGTGACTGACTGATGTTGCATTTAAATGTTTGATGATGATAGTTGACAGGAAAGCAGGAAGAGAAAAAAAATCTGAGAGAAGATATTAATGTTCCTACTTAGAAATCTATAAATTCATATGTAAATCTCTTGTTTTTAAAGATGCAATAATAATTGACAACATAAAATATAAAAAGGTCTTTCTTCAATATCTGTAGGCTACTCATTTATTTTTATCACTGAGGGGTTGCATAAAAGTCTGCATCATGAACACTTTTTAAAATTTGACCAAATAACTAAACATCATAATTGCTTTAGAATTCTTGCTTGATAGTCTGAAAAGTTTTCAACGTCTCCTTGTATTATCAGTTATTTTACGTGTTTGAGCTCACACATCTCAGTAATTTAAAATCAACACCTCTTCTTTATTTCTACATGAATAAAGATTTAAATTTCTCTCACTTTGTGATGAAGGTGGATGTTATTTTATTTTTGCAGTTAATAAATGTGCTGTCCAAGAGGAAATTATGAAAAGGAAGACATGAGATAAAATTGTTTTTCATCAAGTTGAATTCACCAGTCTAATGTTAACTTGAGATCTTTTCACAAGAGCATTTAAGTTACAAAAGGAACTTGGTTAAAAAATACCAGATTACCATTCATTACTTTTATAACATTCATTTTTCTCTTGTCAAATGAACTTCTTTGTCATGGTGTAATGAATGCCAAAAAAAAAAAAAAAAAGACCCTAACAGAAAAGAACTTTTCCTAATTGTGAAAGATTGTAACAATGATACACTGTACTGTATTGGAAGTGTACTTTAAAAATCTATCAGCACTGATTGTTTTGGAGTCTTGACTCACTTCATGAATTATATCATTGACAGTACTACATCCCATTCTTCTTTTAATGTGCTCTCCATCCATGGTATTCTATAGAATCTCATCTCTGTTGCTTGTATGGAGTTTAAAGGTTGTGTGTTGGTCTGTGCATGTTTACATGTAAACAATTAATGTAAAAGCATACAAAAACTTGGGTTTCTTACAGATCATTTATTCTTTTTTTATAGTGACCATATAGAAATAAAGTTCTCACTGTCTCTTAGGTATGTCCATTATCTTTTCTGGTTCAGTAAGTAAGGATAAGCATCATTATAAAGGTCGAGGTCAAGTCAGCCTTATGCTGAGTTGGAACAATCAGAGAGGGTTGGTTTAGTTTGTAGGTAGAAGTTTTGGAAGACATGCATGAATGCTATGCATTGGAAAATGGAAAACAGCAACATGCATCTCCCATCAGGGACATTCTTGTCTACATGTTGCTACATCTTGAAGCAAGGGGGAGAAAGGAAGTAGAAGTAAATGTTTGTCTTTTTATAGACTTAATGGGCATTTGGTAAAGCCAGGTCAGGTAATAAAATTTTTGGTTCCTTTATTATTAGCATCATTTCTTTTTCTTTTTTTATTTATTATTATTTTATTTATTGACTAATTTCCTTTTCTCACAGTATTTTAGAGTATTTACTCACTTCATGAACTATACCAATGAGAGTGCTCTGTCTCTTTCTTCTTTTATTTCCTCTGTTTGTCTCCATACTATACCTCTCAGTTCTCATTGTACTCTCAATGTTTCTTGTGACTCAAGCAAACTTCAGATCTCAAGAAGAATTCATATATATAATCCATTCCTAAAAGATACTGGAAAAATGATTGATTCTTTGTGTCACTCAAAAAAGTGTCTGACTTATACTGCCATGCTCAGTCTATAAAGATCAAACCAAAAATGGATTATTGCTGTTATATCTGAGCTGGAGCTACCCAGTCCTCTCTTCCCAGCCTTGACAGAGTTAAAAAGCATTTACACAACCTTGTGGATAATTAATTATTTTTCCCATTACAACCCATTTTCCAGCTTTTCACTACTCTATCATTATTTTCATAGCATATGTTCAGACAAACTGCATTCCTTAATGCCAACAGTTTCAGATTTTCACAGCTCTGTACACAAGATTGAATTATCCTCATTCCCTTTGTATTCCATTAATAAAGAGGAAGTTCCAATCAAGCACCTTCTTCTCCAGAATTGTTTCCAAAGGATGCTTCCCTGATCACTCTGATCTTAACCTCTTCAAATCTGGAGTTAAAAGTTATCTATTCCCACATATCTTAATAATATACATTTCTTACTTCCTTTATGCCATTACAACAACCTCATCTACATGAGTGGCGCTTGTGCCTTGTATTGAGTGAACAGTAATATATAAAAAAGTTCATGTTCAGCCATCCAGTTACACAAACTCATTAGAGATGTTATTTGCTGTTTCCTTCTGTCCCTATTGCTTTCAACATGTTTTATCAAGGTCAAATTCTCCAAGTCCTCTTTCTGTATTATGTGCTCCAGAAATTTCAACTGTCTCTTTCTATTCTGAACTAAAAGTGTCTTTTCATTCCCATTCTCCTTAAATCTTCCTCATTGTTTACATTTTCTATCCAGAGTATTCATAGAACCCCATCATTGTTACCTCAAGTTTCCTCCTCTTCTTCTGTGAGGAAATTGTCAACAGTTTGCTGTCATCTAGTTGGATTGATATTACATAAAAATTGAACTTTCTTATCTTTATTTTCATTAAGATATTTCTTAATATTTTTTCAGTTTCTGTAAGACATCTTTCATGGTTTCAGTGCATGTTTAAATATCTGTGTCACATTTTCCATCATCAGTTATTCCATTTCCCAGATAGTTAAATTTCTGTACTTTCTTTATTTTGATGTTTCCAATTTGTAGATCTTAGGCTTTTCCACTTACGTTGTTTACTTGTTCCCCCACTAGAACGAGATGTGACACAAAGTCTTTTTAAAGTGGGGACCCAAGCGCGTACACTTGGGCAAGGGACAAAAATTACCCACAACCCCTGCAACCATCGGTTGCATGGCCTTAGTGCAAGCACCGATCCCTCCCTCTTATGCAAGAAGATAGGTCTATGGTTAATTCTTGCTTTCCTTTACTAACTTGTCTAGAAGCACATGTCATTTTTTTCAGTCAGCTATCAATACAGAGTCATTTGCATAATCTTATGTTGTTAATGTTATGCTTCCCAGTAATAACTCTTGGCAGAATCACAAGCTCTCTTAAGATCCTCACCTTGTTTATTTTTGTTTTTTTAAGCATTTCACTCCAAGCAAGGCAAGAAGCCACTAGCATGCAAGTGGTTACAGAGAGTTGAAGCTAGAGCAAAGAGGAGTGATAGACGAAAGGATAAAGAGAAGAATAGGAGATAGATCAAGGCATCTGGAGACGTCAATTGACGTTACATTTGAATAGTTGGAGATTATAGCTATCAGGGAAACTGGAAAAGGGGAGGGAGTTCCACAGGCGAGAGGTGTGAGACATGAAGCTATTGGAGTAGAAAAGACGGCTACATTTATCAATTTTGACAGTGAAAGGGTGAGAGCGAAATGCCAGCATAGTAGAAAGCTTAAATTCGTGAAGTCTGGGAACCAGCAAAAGCAGCTCATCGGAGCAGTTACCATGAAAGTATTTGTAAAAAAGACAGAGGGAGGTGATGGTATGTCTGTGAGAGAGCGACTGCAGACAAGATGCCAGATCAGGGCCAATTACATTGCATATACATCTGGATTTTATCAAGAACCTTGAGACATACAGAAGGGACTCCAGACCATATATGGCAGCAATACTCCATGTAAGGGTGGTTGATTTTTATCATCACATTTCTACTGATGGATTCTTTGGGTTTCTATAGCTATTCCTTGCCTTTAGGATTTTTATCAGTTACTCGATCTTCCTGATTCAAAAATTATTCTTTTATCTACTATGTCTTTTCAAGATGTGTGATCATGACTTCCCACAACTTCCTATCCTTTGTAGCTCTTTACAATATTTATCTTTTACCATCTCTCCTACTCCCCATTTTGATATTCATTCACATAAGCTATATATCAGATAGGTGGTCCACAGCCTCCCACACTCCTTTTTCCTTTGATGTGTTGTATGTTAGATTCTCCAAGCACTCTTTCTTCATTTTTATATATATATATATATATATATATATATATATATATATATATATATCGAGAAGTCCCCAGTTCATTCTCAGGTGTCCCCTTTATGCGATATGTTGTACTTCTTTTCTGTGGGTGTTGAACAAACACAAATATACCTGAGCATGCATCTGAATTAGGGATTGGCTAGCTACCCTGGTAGATAAGTATCCTCAAATACAGGTGGCCAGCTATTATATATAATTCCATCCAGCAATGACAAGTGTAAAATTATGTGTAACATTTTTTCTTCTCATGAAGGACTTCATTAAACTAAAATAATGTTTTTATTGATGGAATTATATATAGTGATTTTCTAAGCATAGCTTAGATGTGGCACAAGGCCAAAAGTATAGGGACTCTCAGTGAGGATCAAACTCACTATTCAGTAAAATTCAGTTGCTTATGTTTGGACATTTGCTCATTGGGAAATGGTTTATGTTTGAAATTTTTCAGCATGTATTCACGAAATTAACATTGTTTAGGAACTTCCTCTTTTATAAAAATGGAATCGTCTGCCTGTGGTGATTTTCTAAGTGTAGCTTAGATATGGCACAAGGTTGAAAGTATAGAGCACCCAGTGAGGATCAATCTCACTATTCAATCATAAATAAATCTAGCAAGATCAGCTTGCTAAACATTACACCACATCAAAGTGCCCTGCTGGAATTATATATGTGTAAGAGGGTGCTATATAAATGCAAGCATTGATTATAATTATGCACCAATGTGGAAACACTGATTTTTTTCATTTAAATTTCTTTTTTCTCTGACATATCTGGACACACAATCTTATTCAGTTTCCCTACACTTTTGTTTTTATCATTTTTGTTTTAAATCTCCCACAATGTGGTAACAGAAAATTCACCAATAAATGCCAAATGATGTAAGGAATATGGATGCAATTTATTGTGGATACTTTATCAGTCAGTGCACTTTCTAGTTATTTCTTGCTTTAGTAAATTGCTTAAATTGTATATCCTTCCATAATTACATCAGTAATAACATTATGTTAGTCTGATGGAATTCTTTTAAAGGACAAAACAGGTTAGAGTTTTTTGGGTTTTTTTCATTTTTGTCATTCACTTACCTACTATGACACCATTATCATAGAAGTGGTTGAAAAATATTCATTATCTTATCCAAATCAGTAGATCTCAGAATCTACTCTTAAATCTTTCTCTTGATTGTATCAATGAAGGCAATGCTATTATTATTATTATTATTATTATAGAAAGGACTGAAAAATCTTTGTCCCTTCCAAGTCATTATATCTTCTACATGTCTCTGTATTTCCAGTTGTCAGGCTGTTAGTAATATTGAGAGCAATAATTAATGATCTAATCTTTATTTCAGCTTCAACAAGTGATGATTGTTGATGCCATAGGCAATATACTGGCCATTAACAATTCTCAAGAGTTCACAGACACTTGATATATGTATCTACTGCAATAACACAACATTAATAAGAGGAATTATTTTCTATTTATCCATTCAAGTGGTTTTAATTATCCAGTTTTATTTATTAAAACAAATATTTGTGATTGATATATTCATAATTGCAAGGTTCTATTTGTTATCTGTGCTAAACTAGACACTTGCTTTGTGTTTGTTAGAACAAGATAAGTTACTGAACAGGTAAGTTTTTATCACATATGAGGTTTGATTAAAAAGTATCAGTCCTGGTATTATAAAAATAAAACTACAACACATACGAATTAAGCATTTAATCTCCTTCAAAGCAGTCCCCTTCTGAAGCCACACAGTTTATCCGGTGTCATTTCCATTGATGGAAGTGTTTCAGGAACTCCTTTTTTGGGCATAGTGAGTAGCTGCCTCATCTCATTCCCTTGGATTTCCTCGATATCTTAAAATCTTCATTTCAAATAGGATTTGATTTTTGAACAGGAAAATGTCACAAGCGGTGGGAATATGGTGGTTGTTGAACCTGGGGAATTTTGCCCTTTACCAAAAACTGCTTCTTCCTGTATTCTATATAGGCACTAATGCAGGTTTATGGTATCCTAGGTATTATCAGCATAGAAAATGAAACCAGCAAACCAATTTTCAATTTAAGCTGATTATGACTACTTTTCAGAAAGTTAAGAATTCACTCCTTCTTGCATTCTATATAAGCACTAAATGCAAGTTTATGGTAGCATGAGGTTGCAGAGCTGCTCTTCAGAAGGCATGAATCCACCTATTCCTGCATACTATGTAAATACTAAATGTAGGTTCATGGTAGCATAAGGGTTATCAGCACAGAAAATGGAATCAGCAAACCAATTTTTAATTTTAACTTCAACTGATTATGTTTACTTAGCACAATTAATCTTAGAAAAGGCATGAAGCCACTTTTCCCTGCATTACCTATAAGTGCTAAATGAAGATTTATAGTTATCAGCACAGAAAATTAAACTGGCAAACTAATTTTGAACTTCAGGTACAACTAATTATGTTCACTTACTACCTTTTTGGAAAAGCCATGAATCTACTCCTCCCTCTGTATATTTACATATCTTGATAGTATGACAAAATGTCTTATTGCTAACATTAAAATAACTGATGGAAAAATATCTTTAATCATTCAGCACTTTGGCAAACTACAAATAAATAGTTTACTGACTAAGCTTTACCAACAATAAAAGTCTGTTATATATCGACCTTGACAAGGGTTGGTCATTTATAATTAATCACCAATTTTATAATTTTCAAAATTGGTACACTACTGAAATGTTTTGTGTATTAATAAATAATGCATAAACTTCCTTGTTTCTCTGGAAACTGAGTTTAAAAATTACAATCTGGGTTCTGTTAAGTTTTTATATTGGTAGTTTATTCTGTTATCTCTATCTATAAAAGGAAGGATGTGTGTGTGTGTGTAACGAATGCACAGCCGCAATTTTCGACAGATTTGCACCAAAATTTACATGTACATGCTCCAAGTTAGCAGGAAGGCCAAGACTGACTTTGCATTTCCCAACTCCCATTGATAGTGGAAATAATCAATTTTTTCATGATTCTATGGCAGTTTTCATGTAGTTTATGTCCATTTTCTACTGGCCAGAGTGAGAGCCTATAGCTGGCTGCCATGAATAGGCAGGAAGATTTTATTGGCCAGCATGAGAGCCAACAGCTGACTGACACAAATATTAACTAGCATGCTAGCATGCAAAAAAATCGATAGCTGCATTCGTCACAAGTGGGAAAATTTTAAATATTCCAATTGGCTCATTCGCTTGCTTAAACTCAACGTTGATTCTGATTCCACAGAACTGGGTTGGGTGTGAAAAAGTATTTGTTGTTAACATTCTTTTTTCATTCGGTTTTTCCAGTTACGAGTCCTTTTTTAAAGCTGATCATTTTGTGTTCATTTTGTTTAGTTCTTTTTGTAACAGATTTAATGTTTAGTATAGAGGTTAGGAAAAAATTCGCAGTGTGAGATAGGCAAGAAGTAAGGCATGTAGCAACATCAGCACGGCAAAGGGCACTCCTTTAAAGGCAAGGAAGGGCAAAAATATTTTAAGTCAAGTGATAGCGATTGCTGTATGAGTCGTAAGATTTTTTAATCAAGCACGGGCAATGCCGGGCCATGCTGCTAGTATCATAATATAAATTTCTCTGTCCAAATCTGAAGCAAATTTAGTAACTGAAGTTAATTGGAAGTAACAGTTACTACACACCTAGTAAAATGCTTCAAACTCAACTATAATTTGTATTATTAGATATAAATATCACAATTTCAGTTTGGAACTTTTCTATAAAAATTAACTTTATTACAACATTTGCAGATTTAGATAGATAATATGTTGGCAGCATAAACATATGAATTGGCAAAGTTAAATTTCAGTTGACAATGTGGAAACTTTGCATATTAGACTATAAAATTTTTGTACCATAATGAAGAAATACAAATTCATCATTATGGTACAAAAGATTATCATCTAATGGCAATATTAACTGTTTCCTTATAAGGAAACTTTCAGCATTCATTGACTGAGCAGCCAGTGCTGCTTATGGTTAAAATTTATAAAACCTTTTTATTAAAACAATTTTTCAGGAAAATAGATTTCTCAAATCCAGTCACTGCTCTTTCCAGCATTGAGTAGGGTTTCCTTCCTAACCTTTTATTTGAAGTAGTGTGGAATATCACCATCTTTATTATGTTATTATTTTCTTTACAATTTGCATGTGATACTAATTTTAGTTATTGCCACTGTTGAAAGTCCTCATTTGATATGTTTTTTTTTTTTTGTTATCTGGCACAGTTCTTTGTGATTTCGCAGAACCACTTCATAAATAAGGATGGACTTCACCAAGGTCCACAGGCTTAAAGCTATTTTAACCATTCATTGTAGAAAGTGTTTGTATGAAACTGACAGTTTAGATATTTCTGAACAGGTCTGGTATCATGCATAGCATCCATATGAAAGTTTTGATCCGAGGAGGCTATTTATAGAACTCTTTATTATGGCACAAAATTTTATAATATTAGTCTTGATACTTGGAACTGATTAAATGGGTTCATTTTTCTATAGTATTTTTTTCAAACAAATTTGATATAAAATATATATTTGCATTAAAGATAATTTTGTGATAGACAAACAGAATTTGTCTTCTATATTTATAAGATATATATATATATATATATATATATATATATAAGAACACCAGTAATCTACTCTCAAAGGGAGACTACCTATTTTTATATTTAGTCATTGTGCAACTTAACCTACTTTCCTGAGTTAAACAAAATACCAGATCTATTTTAGTCAGCTTTGACAGGAGGGATACTAGGCTTCCCAAACTTCCTCTGAACCAACAATTTTTCCGTTGACTTTTGACATCAATTTTGAAGCCCTGATGTGAACTTAAGAGCAATTTTGAAATGATTAGAATTCTCGGATTAGACCGATAGCATCTGTGGAGCATGCAACCTCTGAACTTGCTGTGTCTACCTGTCACAGTTTGCCTGCTTATTGCCTTGTCTTTATTCACTCTCAAGCAGAATTCATTTTCAGTACCTTCTTCATGACACATAAGGACAGACTGTCTGAATTGTTCTAATGGAAATAAAATGAATAAGAACTTTTCTTTTTAAAGTGATCCTATAGTGTATATATATATATATATATATATATATATATAAGTAATTTCAATATATAGTTCATTTTTCCAAAGTTTATCATCTCTCTTTCTCCACAACTTTCTCTCTTCTGTTACTATCAGCAATTCTTATTCCCTTATTATACCTTTTTCTCTTTGTAATACTTGCTATTCCATTGATATATACAAGTTTATCAAGTGTGTTTTTCACTGTTTCTCTTGCACTGTGTATCTTATGAATGTTAAATTCTCCAAGTCTTCTTTTCCCATTATATATTCCAAGTATTTAATTCATATCTTTTTGATTGTCAGTATTGTAAATGTGTATACATGGAACTGCAAAATTTGGTATACAGTAAGTATTATACCAGTATTTCTATAGTGGTTATAGGATTCATTCAATTCATTAAAATCATCTTTAATACTTTTATTTTCATAATTTTTTTTATAATAAATTTATTATAATTTTTAATAAATAATAATAATTTTAATAGTAAAAAAGGAGTGTGTAAATTATGGGGGTGCAAACTGTTTGAACATTTGAGGAATTGATATGTTTGTATAATCAATACAATACATTTTGTGTGCAGATTTTGTTTTTTTTTTATTACTGTATACCTACTTTTGCATCCCCTGTATTGTAATATCAATACTCAAATAAATAGTCACAGAAATGGAATACAGAGAACACTTATGTTCTTGTCTAGTCAAAACTATTTGTAGTCACCACTCTTCATATATTTAAATTAGACTACCATGAGAGTAGCAGTTTTGTAGAATAATTGGCCATGGGTAAGTGGAATTGACAAAGTTGTCAATAAACAATAAGAAAAGGAAGAAAAAGAACAGGGCAAAACAATACTAAACAAACAATGTATATTCATATCGTAATAAGGCAAAAAGTTCATATAGTAAGAATTGTGCACACAGTCAAATGATTATAGTTTTCTGCCTTCAAGACCAGAAAGAAAAAAATATGGAGATTAAAGACCAAGTATTGTCCATTTTTATTGTTTATGAAAATATCCCAGCATGCATCTGTAAGATTTGTCTATAAATTTCAAATGGGGTGTACTTAGCTGTCATTTCTAGCAGATGGAACCAACAAGTTTCTTTGTAAGTCATAAAATACTAATGTTTATCATATAGATCTTCTTTTGTGTAGGTGATCATAGCTCTCCACAACTTCTGGTCCCTTTTTAGCTTTTTTTTATCATTTCACCCTAAGCAAGGCAATAAAGCCACCAAGACACACGGAATTATTGAGTGTGAAAGAATAAAAGAAAAACCTTCTTAAGGAATGAGGACAATAAAAGAACAGGAATTATATGCACAAGATAACAATTGAAATTGCATTTAAATTTCAGAAGCTCAAATTTAAGTAGAAAACAAGAAGCTGAAGACAGTGATTTGTGATTTTGCTATCCTCCTTGTCCCTGTTCTGCCAACCATTTATACAAGCTCATAAGATTGGTTATCTGCTGTTTTCATCTGTCTCTCTTCCCTTCAATATATCTTGTCAGTGTCAAATTCTCTAAGCCCTTCTTCCTTATTGTGTGCCCCAGAAATTTCAACTATCTCTTTCTGATTCTAAATGTCCTTTTTGTTTCTATTTTCCTTAAAACTTTGTCTTTGATCACATGTTCAGTGCATGGTATTAACAGCATCCTTCTGTAGAACCACATTTCTATTACCTCAAATCTCTTCTTCATCTATGAGAAGCATTGATGAAGAAGATATCTCATATGGAAGCATAGATATTACATAACATTTCAGCACTCTTTTCATTGTTTGTAATGAAATTCTCAGTGCTCAACAAATAAATGATATGCAAATGTTTTTTTTCTGTCTTTACAAATCTTATCATCTTTATTTTTTCTATTAAAAGTGTCAGCTTTTTCATTACCCATTCCTACTTCTTTTAATTTAATTTAGCTACTATATTCATTAGAATATAAAAAGTACTTAAAAAGCAATAGCTGAAAAATATCTGTCACATCTTACATACAGAGTTACATTAAATGCTTACCCATAAATACACTAAAAATTATTTTTTTAACCTATATCATGTTGGTGTCAGTTTAATCTTATGCTTTCTTTTTTTTTCTATATATTTGAATTAAAATTATGAACTTTAATTGTGTAACGTTAAAATTTCATTAAAATATGTTGGAATTTTTCCAGTTTTTTATCTGACATCAAAAAAATAGCTACATTAAGCAAAATGGATACAATACATGGATAAAAAATGGTGTCAGTTTAAACTGATGCCAAGAGGATATTGGTTAATGTTCTTTACTGAAATTAAGCCATCAAATATGATGGCCTGAAGGGCTATAATTATATACTGTATAGAATGTGGTGAAAGGTCATAATCATATACTGTATAGAAGTCAGTGAAGGGCATTGTCATATACTGTATAAAATAAGGTGAAGTGCTGCAGTTATATACTGTATATAATGCAGTGAAGAGTAGTAGTCATTAAAAGCTCATACTTTGGATGAATGTATAGTCAAAATAACAATCACAATGGATGGAAGCAATATAAGTATAGAAATTATGCAGTCAATTCCCAGCTTAAAAGCTGTATTAGTAAAGACAGCAGCCTCACTGAAGTATGATAATTAAGAATTGAATTTAAAATAAAATTTAGAATTGGATTTTATATAAGGATGTACATCAAAATACTCCTCTATTTATCAAAATCTTATTCTTTCAATGAATTTAAGGTCAGAATAATAATCATGATAGAAGCAACATCAATGTGTCATCTATGCATTTGATTCATGAAGTAAAACAATCAACCTGAAAGATGGATCACCAAAGATGGCAGCCATGTTGAAATATAATAACTAAAACCTGCATAAAAAATAATCCTTTAATTGAGATTTTACGTATTTCCTACTGAATCATTCAATTATTTAATCATCTTTCAATAAAAATATTCAAAATTAGTACAGGAGAAAATTACCTACTTGTATATATATATATATATATATATATATATATATATAGATATGTTGTCTTTGTTTATAAAATTTTGCAAGTGTCTATAGCAGACCATTTTTTCTAACTAATCAAATTAAACCAACACAAAATCGTCATCAATTCAAACAACTCAAAAGAGCACTTCATTTTTGAACAGATTCATTTACTGTGATCTGTGTGTATATGTATATTAGTAAGTAGAATAGTCTTAAGATTATTGATTTTATTCTTTTTGTTGCTTTTATTCTTACCACATTTCAACAATTCCATTCCATAGCTTTCTTCAGTCTGGAAGGAATAAGGTAACTCCTTTTTTCCATTGGCTACTATTTTCTACTTTTCACTATTGAAAAACAAAAACTCCCTATTTTTATATGTATTACTGCTTTTGTTCTTACCTTATTCTATACAGAGTAAAGAAAGCCACTGAAGGAATTTGGTGACTCTTTTTCTACCAGCTATTATTTTCTACTTTGCACTTCTGAAAACAAAATAAAAAAAAACTTCAGCTCTTTTCATACATATTGTACAATTGGAGAAAGTTGTAGAATAGACAGTATAGATTGTCTAAAATGTGGTAGTAGCAAAAAGAATGAGATCAATAGTCCAAACCACTTTTGGAATGATTTTATCTTGTCCTAGCTGTAAGGCTATTTCCAGTATCATTTATCTACATACTTACCTAAGAAAAAAACCCATCAGAGCACCTTCAAAGTATCCAGTGCTAAATTTTCTAGCATAACTAATCTATATAAATGTGTGCATATGTATAGACACCCAAATAAGTGAAGTCATAAAATCAGTATTTGAATGTCAGCAATATGATGTTAGCACACAATTTTTGTGTATTTGAACCAGAAATATCTTTAATATATCTTGAAAAAAGTCAGAAGACAAAAGCAAATTCAACAATTGATGAAAATTCTTTGTTCTGTTCATTTTTCTGTTTTCTTTATCATTTCTTTTTGATTCCTAGCCTCATCTGATTCTCAGTCATAAGACAAATTACAGATTTTCAAATATGTCTGGTCAGATTTGACCAGTGATGTTCTCCCAGAGAGAACATTAATCCTTCCAATAACCATTTTATGGTAGGATTCTCTTGAGTTTTCTTTTTTTTTATTAATTTTTTTTTGTATTTTTTAACCAGTGTTTTACCTTTTTTTGCCAGATTTGCAATACCTAAGTGATTAATAATCTTTCATAAAACAAAATAGTGACCCATCAAAAAAATGACAAGTGGAAACAGGCGGAAAAACAATGATTCTTGCTGTAATATGCCAATTTTTTAATGAAAGTGTTATGCCAAAATATGATGTTTAAAAAAATAAATTTCACAAAAATTATTCCAGCAACTAGATTATGTGCATCAAAATGCAAAAAATAAATTATGAGAGAATGTAATTTTCCATTTGCACCATAATCCTTTGAATATAAAATGCATACAGTTACTTTCAATCAGTTTGACCAACTGTCAGACAATCTTTACTGATTAAATCATCTCTAAAACTTAAATATACAAAAATCTTGAATATCATGTTTCATATGCACTAGTTCATTTTGCAATTATTTTAGGGTCCATTTTGATAAAGAAAAGATCTGTATGGGTAACATTCACACTAAACCATAAACCTACTCTCCAAAGTATGACCTTCATAATGTGCAAAATAATTTTTAAAATGTTTTTCAGAAAACAGCATATATTTAATAGCAATAATGTACTTCATTTTTTAATTTCTTTTGCAAATAACCTTCTGATTTAATTCTTTTCAAAGTTTGATCAGTTATTTAAAAATTAAAAAAAAAGGCAACGTTTTACCAAAGAAGAATTATTATTAAAAAAAAGGCAACGTTTTACCAAAGAAGAATTATTATTCATATTTTATTTTTTTTATGACTTTATCCCAATGCTTTGGTTGAGATTAAGAGTTTTCTTTCAGTCTTCCATATTTTCTGCCAATACCTTCACTTTGTTGTACTTAGTTTTTTTCGTTTTTCTTTTAATTAAAATGCTCCAGGCCATAATTATTAAAATAAAATAAAAATATTCTTGATACATTTTCATTTATATATAAATCCTTACAAATATATACAACTTTCACTTTCTGAAATAAATGACAAAAAGTATTCAACTCATTTAACAAGCTGTACCTTTAGATATATCAGTGAGTTTGTGCCATACATGGTTTCTGTGTGTGTTATATATATAGCACACATACAGGAAACATTATATTTAATATGTACACAAAATAATATGTATAAATAATATTAATGGTTGAACCAGCAGATAAATAGGGCTATGCATGACAGACATGTTACAGAAGACACCACTTGAAATTATAATAAAGTCAGCAACAGTCTGTTGCAGTTTTCTAGTCCTGAACCTGTATATTGTTGGTGAATGTAATCATCAGCACCATCATCATAAAGAAAGTGATCAGCAAAGAAAAAATTAAAATTGTTGGATACAAGATAAAGCTAAAAATATGTATAAATAGTTAATACATTCTTGTCTGTCACTATGTACTGATTTTGAATTCCAGCACTCAAAATTTTGTCTACTATACAGAAAACACCCAGTTCTTGATAATGATGAAACAGTAGAAAATGCTTGAACAAAATATGAACTTCAGACAGTTTACCCACAATTTTCATCCCAATATACATGTTATTGAAAAAATTTGAAAAATACACTAAAAATTTAAACAGTGACTTGCTGTCTAAATATGCCTTATATGCTAATTGTAATAGTGACCATTTCCTTATAAGGAAATATCTGACATTCATTGACCAAGCAACCAGTGCTACTTTTAGTTGAAATTTATACAATATTTTTATTAAAACAATTTTTCAGGAAAATAGGTTTCTCAAGCCCAGTAACTGTTATTGTTGTTTTCAGTGTTTCCTTCCTAAACTTTTGTTTTAAGTACTGTGGAACATCAATATCATGATTATATTATTATCTCTTAGAGTTACATATGCTATCCATTTTAATTGTTGCTGCTGTTGAAAATTGTCAATGGATGCCTTATGGAATGCTTAAATGAGTGGTGCTCAACTCTTCACATCAGAGCTTGTAGAAGCGCAGAGCAATTAGGTCTCCCATTTCCTCCTTATATTCCAGATAAGGTTTGAAATATTTTGTTACTGAAGTCTTTGCCAAATATTTTGTGGACCAATATAGTTCCTCTATCAAATCTAGACACACACACACACATATATATATATATATATATGTAAAATCTGTCCAACATCATCTACAAAGACCAAATACACATCAACTATAAGCAAGAATCTTCACTTAGAAATGTTATAAAGAAATACATAACCCCAGTTGGCTTAAACAAGAAAATTAAATTAATTCTCTATTACAAAAAATTTAAAATAGATAACCTTATCATCAAAAATAACAACACACCTGCAAAATCAAAACTACAAAGAACCAACATTATTTACAAGTTCAAATGCCCCTTAAGGAACTGTGTTCCTGATCAAATCAAACTCATAAATAATTACATCGGTCACACTTATACATGCCTATCCAGATGATTTCCATTACACTTGTATGACCACAGCTCCATTAGAATTTATTTAAAAAATAATAAAAAAGAAAAAGCCAACACTCAATAACATTAACTATGAACACAGCCACAATGTGCTGGCCATGTTTGGAAAATAAAACATCCCTATAACTCTAGATACGTATACAATACAACCCATATACATTCAGTTAAAAGTAAAAATAAAATCATCCTTGACAATGACTAAAAGTATAACCAAAAGTGCTTAGACATGCAGAATATTTGGACAGTTTATACACACTTTGTTTCCAGAAAAGAAAACACTTGTATGAACACAAGAAGAATTAAATAAAAAGCTTAATTGCAGTACCTTGTCAGCTGTCTTTAATGAAACATGTATAAATGAGGGATTGCTGCCTAAATGCAATATATATATAAGAGAGGAGGTGCTGAAAAGTACTCAGCCTGAGCTATGACCACAAGTCTGACATGATAACGTTTTATGTAACACATACAGTACATGTAGAGATTGAAAACAGGAGAGGCAGAGAAAAGCAATAAGTAACCTACTTAAGAAGATTGAGCAAATGAACTGTGGAATAAACACCACAATGAACAAGTAGTATCAAAGTTTTAAGTATTATTGAGAGCAAAAAAATAGGAAGCTGTGGAGAACTTTCATGAACACATTCAGAATAGATATGTTACATAGAGAGAGATTTTGTATATACCTGTTGAAACACCAGTGTCCAGTCATTTATGAACATGAATTAGATTTTGACCAGAAAAGTGACAAATTAATCTACAGGAAATCTACACACACAAAATATCCTTTATAAATAGTAAATACACAAACAGCACAGTCCTTTCTAAACATATATGGGAAATTAAAAACAAATTATACCAAAAATATCATGAAAAATAAGAAAAAAAGCCTCAGCCTATAACAATAAATACCAAAACTGTCAATTTTGTCTGGAGGAGAAAATACTTATAATCACCTTCCCAGGTCAATATGAGTAAATAAATGATCAGAACTTATAAAAATCAAAAACTAAAAACAAATGCCTTGTAAAATGCACATTACACATGGCAGATAATATAACATACTTTAAACAAAACAAATAAAATAACCAATCCCTAAAAAAAAAATAAATAAAAAATAAGTAACCACCCAAATTAAGTAACTAATAAACAAATTAACAAACTACAAATGCATACATAAACACAATTAAATGTAATAATAATAATCAACAACAAATGATGAGTAAAGAGTTTACTGTAAAATAGCTACAAATAACCATATTTGGAGCCACAATTATTTCTCCTTAATAGCCTCTAAAGCAATTTTAAACATAACTTACTGTTCATCCAATAACCATAAGCATTATATGATAGGACTTAATACCCATAATGCACCATTGACCAGCATATGTAAATAGCTGAGCCAAAACATTAAACACATGGCCTGAAACTGTCACCACTAGGTATTGACTTCAGTGTCTACTTTATATATATATATATATATATTATTTCTTCTCAACAACTTGTAAATGACTCTCAGCACCAACGGAAGACTGTTTACTTTCCATTTTTAAAAGCTTATTTATCTGGAATCTGCAATACAATAAAAATGACTATTTTGCCATGACATTTTTTCACAATACTTTTTGGTTCAAAAATTTACTTTAAATCATTTACATAGTTTTATTACCTCCAAGCAAAAAAATGTTTTTATTTTTATGCCAAAGTACTTTCCTTTGGAAGGCAAAACCAATTTTGTTTTATAGGATTTATCAAAACATTCTTTTAAAAATACAGCCAAAAATAAATCACCAAGTTTATGATAATAGTGGTTGGTTAAGCCTATAAATGTATGATTTATTTTATTTAGTGTTGTTGATGCAAAAAGTCAAAACCACACATTGTAAACTTTTTGCTTTTATCAAACCATCAATCTTTTTCTTTAAAAGAAAAAAAAAATTTTAATTTTAAAATACACTAAAAATGTACCAAATATATACATTAGTGTTTTCTTCTTAAGTGAAGCTACAGTTAAAGTTGAAAAAAAAAAATCAATTGCCATTTGAGAATGTAGAATGAAAGACTTTCTCTAATAACACAAGCATTGTTGCCATTTTCACTCTGTTGAAGTGTTCTTCAAATTCTGCTCAATTTTATTTGCTTGCTTCTCAATTCCATTATTCCTGTTATCCTCTGCAGCAGTTCCTGCAATTTTGTTTAAAAATAGACTTTGACATTTACACTCTCTCACACATTCCCTGCTCATAATTCTTTTTTTCTCTGCTTTTCATTCATCATCTATCAGTAGTCATCTGTTAATATCTTCTCATTCTAATGGACGTCTTCTCTTTATTGTCTGTTTCTAGTTCCTGAAGAAACTCACGCTCTTGTAAATTGATAAATTCAGAAATAATTTTCTTTACTATAAACAATGAATTAGAATCTAAAGTGTATTTCAAAAAAGAGAGGGTGCTGCAAAGTCAAGAGTTATCTTGCCTTTTTCTTCTTCCTAAGTCACATACCTATGTACAATTACCCTATTGTCTGCAAGGAAACTTCTCTTACCACCTGTAAGGTGTTGTATAAAGCAGTACAAAAAGAGAGAACTAAAACCCTCTCTTCAACCAAAGGATGCCGTTG
Organism: Acanthosepion pharaonis; assembly: GCA_903632075.3. NCBI lineage: Eukaryota > Metazoa > Mollusca > Cephalopoda > Sepiida > Sepiidae > Acanthosepion > Acanthosepion pharaonis. The sequence goes on from CAHIKZ030001113.1 coordinate 4,312,086, forward strand.
TGACAAGATGTCATTTCCAGAGAAATTTCTTAGTCCCCAAAAGTACCAACATTTAGTTCAAACTGAACTATGAGTTGCACCAGATACAACAGCTGCAATATCTTCGCGTCAACATATTACATGAATATATATATATATATATATATCTCCATTCAACATAAAAACATATCCAAGTTCAACAAATAAGGCAGTGCTGCTTCAAGCGGGACTTTTGTAACAAACTCGTACACCAAATGTCATTACAAGTTTCTTCAAGAAACATATAGTCAATCACTTTCTCACTCACATTAGTAGGTTACTAGTTCATTGCAGAATGGATTTTTCTCTGCTTTTCTGAGCTGTGTCATATATATATATATATATATATATATATATATATATATATATAAAGCTTAAAAGACACCCTATCAGACAGCATTAAAGCTAGTTTCTGTGGAGGGCTCTTGATTGGGCCTTCAGCTTGTTCAAGAGTTTGAGAGTCCCTAAGTCTTTGCATATTCTCAGCAGTGGAAGCTCTCCTGGCTAACATTTGATCTGGGTTTTCATTTGCATGAGACTTTCTTTTCCTCACTACAGCCCTGGCTCTTTTGAATACAATTTAGTCTTCTGTTGGCAGAGATTTCTTTTTGGGAGGCATACTGCTGCCATATGTGATGGGCAACAATAAACTACAGAAGAACTAAAAATTGATCACTGCATTTAAGTATTGCCTTAATATTTAAACTTACCTTTTAAAAGTTTGACAATAATTCTTCTGCCACCACTTAATTTAAAGACAATTTGATGTGCATAGGTCCTTACATTCCACACAAACAATTATTTTTATTTCATGGATAACTTTCACTGGATTTTGCAATTAATTTCGATTATTCCCAAATTTTATCATACAAAAAAATTTGTCAAAAAAAAAAATCATCAAAAGTAATTGCAGTAATGAAAATTTGAGAATTCAAAATTTCTGTAACATGAGCTATTCAAAGTTAGAGAGTTGTGACCCTTTAATTGAAAAAGGGAGTCACAGTGACATTCACGTTTATTATATATATATATATATATATATATATATATATATATATATATAAAATCTCTGCATGTGTTGAATTCATTCCTTTTGAGATTGTTATCATTCTCAACAGAATTTTGTTACAATTTATAACCACTTTCTATTGCACCTAAATAATACTGTTACACAGTAATACCTTTGTTAAAACTATTGAATTCAAATCACCTCACAAAATAATGGCTATATCAAAAATAACTTATTGAACTGATCCCATTTATATTAAAGATCATTACTTGAAAACAATCCATGAACATTAAATTATCATTTACAAGATAGAGATCAATAAATCCATCTCCTGGCACGTAGCTATAAGTTGAATTTTGATCTGAATTTTTCAGTGTATTATTTTCTATCTCTGTGATTAATAGTTACCTTTGAATTAAGTAAGGAGATTATATTGACAGATAAATATTTCTTGGATTTTCACCATTATACTGCATACTTAATCTTCTACATATGTAGATCTATCATTTATCTTTGATAGGCAATTTGATGTTGTCAGTTTTATGCTTTTATCATTTTAACAAACAATGTAACAAAAAATATAAAAACTTGTCCTGTTTTAACAGTGAAAAAAATCAGAAAAGATTTGTTAGAAAATTACATCAGATTCCCTTCAACAAATATAGCAATATAATAAAGTTAACCCACCACAAGACTCGAGAGCCACTCAAGGTAGAGGGTTACTGAATGAAGCATAGTAGGAAGTGAAGATTATAAGGATAAAGGTAATGATTGACCCTTTCCATGAACAGATTTTAGTGTTCAGAAAAGCATCCATGTCTGTCCCATACAGTAGCAGTTCTTAGGAAAAAATCATCTGAGTGGAAGTTTATCCTTATAAATAGAATATAGAATTTACTTTACTCCTAAATTCTCTTCTCAAAAATTTTCCACTCTGTTGTACTAATATATGGTCAGAAGTATATATTGATGTCTGGGACTAAGATTAAGAACCTGAGAATTTTTGAGCAAGTATCCACCTAAAAAACTTGCATCTTATGTGTCTAAAAAATGAATATTGCAAACACCCTGGGTATAGGAATATGGGAGGCCTGTAAAAAAAAATGTGGAGTATTTAGTTTCAGTTGCTTCTGCGGCTGAATCTTATTCCATTGAAGGTTTTGAGTCCATGTGAGCCATCTTGTCCCTCCAGCTCTCATCATCTTGGCAGAACATCCTTCAGTACCTGCTGGAGGTCCTGGTGGACAATGTCCTTCCAGTGACTGCATGGTTTACCTCAAGGTTGGCTTAAGTTAATATTAATAAAAATTTCTGTTGGGAATTCAGTAATTATATTGAAAGGATGCAAAATAAAAAAAAGTAACACTGTTGCAAATATCTAGAAAATCCTAAATGTAGGCTAACATTAATTGGAAAAGATTGGATTGTTCACATAAAAAAGAAAAATACTGCATTCAGATTATTCAGGCCCAGATGGAAGGAAAGAAAATTACCTTGGAGCTAAAAACTGAACTTTTTTTTTTTTAGAATCCCATTTTCTCCACTGAAAAAAAAATAGATTTCCTTCCTCACATCTGTTTAGGTTTTAGACATTTTCTTTTCAACTTGTTATTCTTGTTATATAAAAACTATAAAAATCTTTGTACAGTCTTGGATTTTTGTTCATTTCTCTTCGCATCCCTAAACATTTCCTCATTTTATTGGAATTTTTCTGTAAAATTCTTCCTTGGTGGCTTCAGTCACAGAATATGGTATTTGATTTTGTAACATGATGTTATATGATCTAACAATTGTAATCATAGTAGTAGAAGAATTAAAAGATAAGGAACATCTCATCTTCTAACAATAGCACCTATTCTAACATTTCCTTCTGCAATTCCCAAGCATACTTTTGTATGAGAATCCTATCTCCATTCACCCAAGGAATAGAAAGGAACTATTTTTTTTTTCATCATTTGTTCCATTCCAAGAATATTCTTTTTAACCTATGGTGTCCAAAATGTTATTTAAAAGGTAAGTATGCCTATAAAGAAACGTAATGACAAAGAGCTTCAATTTCAAGTGTTCATGAAATATAGTCCTGTTCTGAAGTCTGATTTCAACAATAAATAACCATTCCTTGTGTCTTCATATCAAACTAAGTTTTAACTTAGCAAATATCTACTATCCATTTTCATTAGTTCCACAAGTAGTTTATACACTTAGATTCTTTATTTCTTTTCTTCTATCTCAAAGACAACAACTTCCAGTGATACTAAGAGCAGTAGTAAAGTTTTTTATGCATACAAGAGATCATGGAATTTCTTTCTAGAAACATATACATAAAAATGACTTTGTGCTGTATTTTGTATCTTGTATACATTGCAAATATTACAGGCTTACAGACATATCACATTGAAACACCGGTTCTGTGTTACTAAAGTTAAGAAATGTCAAGCAATGTCAGTACCTAGATGGGTTACTCTTTGGGGATATCAGGAACTATAAGCTTATATGCGTGGGCGGTATAATGGATAACTGATCAGAATTTTAACCAAAGAGCCAGTTTCAGTCAGATTCATTATATTTACTTACATGCAAAATCCTTGGCAAAGATATGAATCCACCTTTTCTCCCACTAGCTATTGGTTAATTGGTAAGACTTATATCAGTAAATTATTATTATTATCATCTCCAAAAATATTCCCTGGTTTTACTTAACCTGTAAAAGTTTGATAAGCCGTAAAATCAAATCAATCAATCAGTCAGTCATTCAAACTAAATAGTAAGTATTTGCAAAGATTTCTAGCAAAAATCAGATGTCTTTCAGTCCTTAGTTTTCAAAAGAGTAAGTTGAGAAATATTGCAGATACCTAATAAATAGATAGTTGGAAAAAAATTTCATTATGTGCATAAAGTTAGAAGGTAGGCCAATTTTGTTTTTTTGTGATATTATATATATATATATATATATATATATATATAGGGTGAGTCAAGAATACTTTAACAAAATTTTGAGGTGGGTTCCTTACACTAAAAAAAGAACAAAAGTCCATAAACATATATCCACAAATCCTTCATTTTTGAGTGATTAAGTTTAAAGTAAGTATATGGTATATGGCACTATGTTGCCATGTAGACTAGGTTACATTTGTCATTCATGTACATTTGTGGCTAGTCTGTCTTCAATGTTTAAGTAAACTGAGACATGTTCTGTTCAACAATGGTAGCATATTTCTATCATGAGCAGCCAGATATGGTTTTTACATATGGTCAATTGAATGCTAAAGAATGCATGGCTGTATCAGATTGTGTTTCCAGACCAAAGGCATCTGAGTCATCCAACATTTGCTGGTTTTCATCATCAAGTTGCTGAGACAGGATCCATAACTCATACACCTGACCATGAACAACACATTCTACAGGCTTTCAGAGGCGATCCAGGTATCAGCACACATCAAGTGGCCCTAGCATGTCATACATCTCATAGAACCACATGGAAGGTACTTCAAGAGCAGCTCCTGTATTGTATCATTTGCAATTTATGCAGAGTGTTTTGCCCTCTGATCACTCATCATGGAAAAACATTTACCAGTGGTTTATGGCACAAACTGCTGATCTGTTATTCATATCTTTTGTTTATGGGTGAGGCAACATTTGGAAGAGATTGAATAACAAATTTACACAACCAACATTTGTGGGCAGATCAAAATCCCCATGGTACAATACAGGCTAGACACCATTAATTTACAGTTAGTGTGCAGGCTGGAATTGTAGGTGACTGTCTGGTAGGTCCATATGTTCTCCCAGCACATCTTACATTCCCTGTAGACGGCTTCTGTATTTTGACAGCACATTTTAGTCACATTGTTCCTGATGCACTGGCTCACATCTATGATGGATGGGTAGGGGAGAACCAGTTTCATGGCCTGCATGTTCTGCTGACCTCAATCCTTTGGATTTTTATTTATGGAGTCACCTAAAACAATTGGTTTCAGTGGACATTAATAATGCAGAGACACTTCAACTTGTCAAGGGGACTTGCAAAACCACTCAAAAGTGAGTGGGAGTATTTGAAATGGTCTACCAGTCAGTGATCCAATGGGTGCATGCATGTGTAGAAGCAAGTGGAGGACATTTTGAAAATTTGTTATATGTTGCTATCTTGAGAATCAACAATGGCCTTTTGGACATATGTTTATATGGACATTTTACCTGTTTTGTTGTGAGGAATATGCCCCTAAATTTTGTAAAATATTTTTAATCACCCTGTATATATGATAAAATATAGTTTAAAGGCATGCTGTGTTTATGGGTTAAAGTGCTCAATATCAGAGATAGAGCATATGTAAATATAAAAAGTGAACATTGAAGTCGACACACAGCAGTGACAGCCTAACAATTGTATATGAGCATGAAACAGTCTGTTGCTGCTGTGTGTGGACTTCAGTGTACACTTTATATATATATATATATATATATATATTGTTATGGGACCTTACCCATAAGAACATAATGGACTATGCCATATGTAATAAATACTGCACCTCAAGAGGAAGCAGGGAGTTCCGTCTGAAGTCCATCAGGAGTCTGTCAGTCAGTCAGAGGCAGACTGAAACTGAGTTGTGTTCAGACAATTACTACTAAACCTGATTGTTCATACTAACACTTTCTACTTCTCTGTATATATTCCTGTTTGTAATATATCTGTGTTATTCCATATCCATATTCGAGTTCTTCTTTATTGGTTCTACCTTGGACTATTACCGTGGTACAAGGAACCAGACCATAACATATATATATATATATATATATATATATATATATATATATTCCTGTCTGATTTTAAGTTTTCTTTGCTGGAGGAACAGACTTTACTACTCAGATTAGTAAGTTGGGAAAAATATACATTCCTCTTAAGATTGTAAAAATGCAACATCATCCTCAGGAAGGACAAACTGAAAAAACAATAAATATGTGTGTATTCAATCACATTATTTGCTAAATAAAATTTAATTCAGTTAAATTCTCTTTTTTGTATCTCGAAGTTGTTTGTTTTCTTTCTAAGTACCTGATTGATAGAAAGGTTAAAATTTGATGAAGAGATTCTTGGGCAAGATTCGGCAAATGCCAGTTAAGAAATAATCAGAGGCACAGTTCTTATTGTACCTACTCTAAAAATATTGAATTTTGTAAGAATACCCCAAAATTTCCTTACAGAAAAAGAAATCTCATCCATATGTTTAATTGAAATAGATACATCCAACATTTTCAGTCATCTTTAATGAAATATATATATATATATATATATATATATATATATATATATATATATATATATATATAAGGTACTGCAATCAAGCTTTTTATTTAATTTTTCTTGAGTTCATACAAATATTTTCTTTTTTGGACACAAAGTGTGTAAAAACTGTTCAAATGTTCTGCATGTCTGAGCACTTTTGTTTATACTTTTAGCCATAATCAAGAATGATTTTATTTTTACTCTTAAATGAATGTATGGGTTGTGTGTATGTATCTAGAAATAGGAATAGATTATAGGAATTTTTTATTTTTCAAACATGGTCAGCACATTGTATTTCTGAGTTCATAGTTAATGTTATTGAGTGCTGGCTTTTTTTAATTATTATTAGGGCCTCCATTATTTTTAATATTTTTTAGATGTGGATGAGGTTGTTATGCTTGTATTTTCTATTAGTATGTTTTGGATGGAGTCTGGTAGGTTTTTGTGTGCACATTTAAATGAGTTCTAATGGAACTGTGGTCTGATAGGTGTAACATAAGGCATCTGGATAGGCATGTAGTAGTTTGACCTATGTAATTATATATGTGTTTGGTTTGATCAGGAACACAGTTCCTTAAGGGGCATTTGAACTCATAAATAATGTTGGTTCTTTGTAGTTTTGATTTGCAGGTGTGTTGTTATTTTTGATGATGAGTTTACAATTTTAAATTTTTTGTAACAGATAATTTATTTTTTTGTTTGTGTCAACTGAGTTAGAAATATAAAGAAATACACTAAGTGAAGATTCATCTTGCTTGTAGTTGCCATGCATTTGACTTTTGTAGATGTTTATGTCATTGTTTTTGTCTGTGTGTTCAGTATCGTTATTATTATTTACCTTGGAAAGAAATAGTCTAATCTGGTAGTCGATGAGGTAGTTAGGAAAACAATTGTTAACTAGTATCTGTTTTGCATTGTTGAGTTCTTTAAGGAAAAGTAGACAACAGGATAAATTCATGTGTGCTCTCTTTAGGGAATTTTTACCACTTCCTTTTTGTATCTAAGTGAGAATTCACTCTTAAAATTAAGGTGGCAAGGCTTTCTGCTAGTGGTTTTTTGTACAATGAAGTGGTGAAAGTGTTACCATATTCTAAGAGAACATCTAAAAATGGGAGTTTATTTTTTTGATTTAGTGTGTAGGTAAAGTTAAGGACAGATTTTTTCAAATGTAGTTATCAGATTATATATATATATATATCAGATGTAACAGCAAAATTGTCTAATTGTTAGATTAAGCTCTGAACCATTGTATCTTTGAAATGCTTACTGTTTTTATAACACTATTGGGCTACTTTAAGTAATAACAATGTATAATTACTCTCAAAGCTCAAAAGAAAAATTGTGATGAAACTGATCATAAACAAAAATGATATATTCCTCATTAATTAATGATCAGAAGGATTAATTAAGGATTGGAAGCACATGAAGGATTGAAATTAAGTGTATATATATATATATATATATATATATATTATTCCAGGAACATTTACCAACTTATTCAAGGTGATTGTCACCCTCTCTAATCTTCTAGCTTTCTGTCCTGGAGTAACAAGGTGTCTCAAATGTTTCACATAAGATTTCATTTTCAAGTCTTTTTTCACTGCTTTTCAGACTCTCACAAGTGCCAAACATCTTATGGATTGAGTTGGATCTTTTCTAACTGATCTCTCTAGCTCTAAGTTGAAATAATGATCCCTCTTCCTATTGTGACCTCCTTATCCAGTTTTCCTATCTACTGTTCCTTCTTTTTTTTAAATTAGTCACCATTCTCTTAATTGTTCTTCAATGCACTTTGAAGATGGAAGCCAGAGTATGAATGTTGGTATCATTACTTAAGGCCTGAATGTTTTTTCTTCTCACCATTGTTCAGTTTAGAAGATAGTGGGGACCACACAAAATGATTTTAACCTGCTATCTTTCTAAATGAATAACTCAAAGTATTTTTCAGTGATTCTTACAATAAATGGTGCTATATAGCTAAATGTCTTATATAAAAAAAAAAAAAACTCAATTAGTTTAGTGATCTTTTAGATATTGAAAATTTTGTGGATTGGACAATTTTACTGTTACACCCGATATATATATGTGTGTGTGTGTGTAGAAATGATCTAAATAAAGAAATACGATCAACCAAATATGTGAGTGATTACGTACACATACAGATGAGCAAATAACTATTTATTTAATCAATGGTGTAAACCAAATATTGCTCAGTGTATTTAAACACATCAAGTATATATTAATAATTACACATGTACCTATGTTTACAGTATGTCTCAGAGTTTCATGGCTTTCCCAATCATCAGGTAGAAAATGTTATGAACTATTCAATGCAGTTATTTTTTTTTTCAACACTACATTGTATGTGGATCCAACGTTCAAGATTATTATAAATATAATATATTATTGGGGTATAAATTCAAAATATAGAGTATAAGTAGGTAGATATCAAAAAAGTTATTAATAGAAAGTTTAATAGGAATATTGACCCATTAATGTGTGTGGAGTTAATGGATAAGATTAGTACAATACAAACTAAAAAAGTTGGTAGTTACCAAATAAAAAGTGTGGGTAGGCAAAAAAGGAATATAGGGTAAAGAAAAGAAAAAATAATAATAATAAATAATAAAATGAATAAAAAAAAGGGCACTAGATTAAAAAAATTAAACACTAGGATGGTGTAAAGAGGGTAACTGGATATGGAAAAAATAAAAAATGAGGCACTTCAGTTGGGGTATTACAGAGATGATAGGTTAATTGCTGTAGCCAGCCAGCATCGAAATATTTGAGAAGAGGCTTCCTTCTGTGACTGCATGTAATCATAAGTTTATTTTGCTTGTTCAGCAGATAATGATTATCAATGTGTTATAGAATAGATCATTTTTCACACAGTGTACATTTTTCTTTGTCGAGGTTAAAAAGTTTTGTTACAGCAATGAGATCCCAATTTACTATATCAGTCTTAATTTCCCAGAAAAATTTAGAGAGTACTGTGGTATTTGAATATTGCTTATTGTTAAGTGTTATTTTATGATAGTAAAATCAGATTTTCCAATGGTTAGCAGTGGAACCAAAATAAAGTTTAGTCTCACCATTATGTTCAATGATAGCTTTGTAAATAACGCCTTTATTCATGCATTTAAAATTAGTGGACTGGTACTATTTCTTCAGCAATGACAATTTTTGTCAGTATGATCATTACTATTAAAATATTTGTTTAATATTAAATTATTATGTTGTGCTATATATGGCTCAAGGTTTTATGTACAGCTGTAGCTAATTTTGATGATGTTCTCATTGAAAATATTGTTGAGCAATGGAATATTGCTGAAATGTTTGTGGATTAAATTAAGGAAAATATTACTTATGTTGGTTTTGACATTACTGTTATACAGTGGGTTAAACTAAATTATGTTGGATTTTCTGTGTTTATGCATTTTTTGTCACTCGTATTATTGTGAAGGTATTCTAGATTAACTTTGTGTTTGCTTTTTATTAGTGCATCTACATATTTACTTTTATATTTGACAAAATATCTTTATTACTAGAGTTAGTAGACAGCCTGATTTGTGCAAATTATATATATATATATTTACTAAGCATAGCTTACATATGGCAAAAGAATACAAATACGGAGCGCTCACTCACTACTCAGTTTCAAGGACACATGGCACAGTGGATAAAGGCATTAGTTAGATTCAGTGACAGGACCCAAAGAGTGTGAGTTCAATACCCAGTTAAGGCAGTAGAGAACTTGGAGAGGGGATTTAACAGGAGATAACTGATAACTAACATCCATTAAACATGTCACATATAACTAGAACAGTCTACCCCAGTAAGTGAAATAAAGGGTTCAGTTCAGCATTCCAACCACCTGAAGAAGCATACAACGGCTGAAATGTAATACATATGGTGACAAAGATGAAGACAATAGTCCAAATAATGTAAATAGTGTACATAATACCTCATCTCAGAAATATAGACAGATACTCATTTCTCTAGCAAGACATGCTGGGTTGCCATTACATCACATTAAGTTGCCTAATATATAAATTTGATAAATCAATAACTTGATTTATTTTATTTTATGCAACAAATACTTAATTATTAGCATAAATTCCATCTTTTTCAGTACACTTAAATCAACACTTCTCCACTGAACATTATAGAGTGAAAATTTCAGGTCAAAATTCAACTCATGCCTGTGCCTTGCTATGGACTTATTGACTCACCCCATTTATACACACTCATAGATAAGCAATTCTCGTTGATATGGAAATATTGAGATAACAAGTAAAGTTCAAGGATACATTGGCAAAGGCACTTCTTTCACTTTTGTCATATATATCTATACCTCACACCTATTTTATATTGATGCAACAAGAAAAATCTAAGCTTTCCCTTTGACTGAAAAAGAGAATACAGATTTGACGCCCATCAGGAGAAATATTTCTTTAGTAAGATTTCTTAATCTATTGGCCTGTAGTTTTAATAAAAAAAAAACAAGGTTGTTTACTCAACCATATGTACCCATTAAGTATAACATTTATATATATATATATATATATATATATATATATATGTATATGAAAAGAGATCAGCCATTTTAAATATTCAGAACTACTTTTATGGCCTTGACCTAACTTAGCAACCAATTACTCATATGGAAACAGACACTCTCCTATGCTGTTACTCAATCAGTACACAAGATCATTCAATAGCATCACTGTGTGAGTGAGAATTGATTGAATGACCTTGATATCCCTTGCCTACCAGTCAGTCCTATGGAAATAGACACTCACCTGTGAGGTCATTCAGGCAGCAGTGAGAAGCAATCAAGTGTATTGTGTAACTGTTATATTTACAATGATGGAGAAAATAAATTCATGTCTCATGCAGATTTGGGCAGGGGGCAAAACATCAAATCAAACTGGTAAATCAGCCCCCCCCCTTTCACACACACGCACTCTCCAGATTTAGCTCTCTGTGGCTTTTAGCTTTTCGCAAAGCTCAAATTTCCACTGAAACATCATTTATGAGATCAAAGAAATTTTAATGAAGAAGCTGATAGCAATCTAGAAAAAGAACTTTGCAGATAGTTTTTCAGTACTTTGAAGAGACTAAGGTGCCATTGGCCTAGGTAGACCATTTTTCCATTACTATTAAATGTCTGAATACTTTCAAGACAAAACTCATTTATTTATGGCTTTGTGTGAGTTGATAATTGCATTGACAACCATAAACATAAAACACAACCTTTGGTTGTTTAAAAATTCCAGCCCAAAACAAAAAGAAACAAATGCTAATTCGAAGAACATATGAAATGCTGTACTAAACAAAAGATGAAAGAAAGTTCCAAATTCAAACAAATGACAAAAACTACAAATTAATAAAATCAATTACTGCTATGGTTCAAATATTTGATCTGTTTTTCAGTAATCAAATAAATTCTGTCTTGTTAAATAATTTTGCTTCTTTCCTTCTACTCATAAAGAATGATACCCCCCTCTACATTTGACACAACTAATTCGAATAAATGTAGGAGTTTAAAAAGCTTAAGTCCTTTTCTCTCCTATGCTGCTCAGAATTATGGTTGAACCTATGACAGTTTTAGAGTTAAATATTCTACTTGGAAAAATTGATTAATAAAAGTTCCTTTTCCACATCATAAGAAAATCAGTTGATGCATTGAACAAAAAATTAAAACAAGAAAACCTGCTGGAAGTCATAATCTTACTATATTTTGTCACAATCATCAGAGAGCTATTCAAAATTATAAGCTAATAACCACTCTTAAGATTTCTTAGTGGCTTTATTGTCTTGCTTGTAATGAAATGATTAGAAAATATGGTAAATCCATGAAAAGAGATTACTGAGTGATAAAAAACACTATTAATGAAAGAGAATAAATGAACAATAAGCTGATCACATATAAACCACAATACTACTTCTATATCATATATAATCTTTGTACAGCTATGAGTGATATCATATGATTTATTAATGAAGGGGGTCTCTGAACCACCAGTGAACATTGTTTATCATTGCCTTGTTTTTGTTGTTCTTTGGTTGACTTTTTTGTGTACTGTTTTCAGGTAAATACTTTTGCAGGTCATAAAAAGTTAAAAACGTTTATTTTTGCATTCTGATAAGTAAGATATATTTAGATAAGATTTTTAAATTTAGAGAAAATAAACCTAATATATTTTACAAGAAAGACATGTAAATCAGTTTAGCACCATGTTTCATCTTGCTTATTTATAAAAAATATAGCAGCAGAAAAGGAGGCAAGAATATTAGGTTGGAAGCACCAATTTCTAACTTTGGGCTTTTCCTATAAGATTAAAGTGTTAGGTTAGTGATTTTGGTGACATAATAAATTCTCAGATTAATCCCTGAACCGGACAGTACAGATAGATTCATTGGGAACAGGATGAGCAATAAATAAACAATTCAGCAACATCAGATATCCCAAGACATAGACAGTGAACTGAAAACTGTGTAGCCTCATTTAAAACAGGGTTCAGTTTCATATTTCCTGAAGTTTACTTAGAGTGAATTTGGCTGGAGAGCACAACAGGCAAAAATGCTGTGATCACAGCAACAAAGATGATAACATTAGTCCAATTGTAAAAAATATAAATACCAACGACAGAAACTCAAATACAAATTATTTAGATATAGTTGACAAAAATGAAAAAAATGAGATCTTTATATTGAAGACCTCAAATTTTGATAAAAATTCTAAGAGGATGAATTGCGTAATATTCCATAAACTATTTTAATTCATGTCTTTTCAGTTTGAACTAGATTTTAAAAATGTAACCAGATTTCAGCAGCACTCTTATGAGAGTTAAGAAATACAATTACTGACAACAGTATCTTCATCATTGTTGTTTCTATCACCATGTTTCAGCTGATGTAAGAAAACTCATTCCAAAAGTTGTTCAGATTCTTTCAAATCAAACTTGAGGAATATAACAAAGCCCCATCCAAAAGAGAGGTAGACAATTCTGATTTGGTAGACTATATCTGCAGAGAAATCATTATTCCCTCTTGGATGAGGTCAAAATAGCAGGTGCATGATAAAATTGAAGGAAGAAGTATGTAACAAAATTTGGGACAGGTGTGAAAATCAGCATAGTGTAGTTTCCTTCCTTCAGCAGAAATAGAATTGGAGAGCATCCCCAGGTATTAATACTGAATCACTTTTGTTTCATAGGTTGATTAGAATGATATCATCTGTGAAAAAATGAGCCAGTTTTTGTATGAACTAACATTTGGGATTGGCATATTTTTACATACAAACAAGAAAGGATAAAACAAAGTCTTCCTTCCAAAAAGAATTTTTGTGTCCTTGTTTGTCAAAAAAGAAAATCAAAATCATGATTGTGTCTACTTTAGTAAGCCTCAAAATATGTTAATTTTTATGCTTGCCTACCAGTCTCAATCAATCACAACTTTTTTTACCCCTGTTCAAAACAATGACTTTGGATGACAACAGATATTCTTTGTTCTTTGCATATGAAGTATCCTGTTATATGTTGCAAGTTGTGGCTATGGAGTTTTTTGCCCCTTTTCATTTATACTCCCAGTATCTTTTGACATTGGCCTTGGGAGATTTGACTTTTGAACCTTGGAATTGAAACCCCAAATATATTATTTGAGATCTTAACCCATTCCACACCACCCAATTGTTATTTTCCCCACAAAAAAAAGAATTCACTCTTTCTCTATGGATTATAAACCTGAAAATAAGCCTATAAGTTTGAAGGATACACTGGCTTCAAACCTCCTTGACACAAAGAATCAATTCTGTAATTCAAATGACTTTTGGAATGATAATGTTATTATTCCCCAGAGTGATACTATAAAAGGTTTAGTCATCTGTAACTGAGGGTTTTATGGCTGAATAAAATTGTTTAGGATAAATATCTATAGATGCTGTAGAATATTTATTTTATAAACTCTGAATGTTCTGAGGTCACTACCTTAAATGTCTTTATCTTTTGCATTAATAAACAGACAAACAGAAAAAGATAATGCAATCCTCTCACCTTTTAGAAATCTGCTGACTAAGAGCATTGTTGTTTTCATTCCCATGAGCAGAGTTTTAGTGTTCTTACTAAATACATCTAACACATTTGATTGGACCTGATGAGATCTTAAGGGAATCAAACTGTTTGGACTGACAACCGATACAGGAAAGGTGAAATCAACTACTTTGGTCTCTTTGAATGAGAGAGATAAAGACAAAGAGAATGACATGTTTGATTTCATCCATTTACTTTTCTGGTTGTCCTTGTTTTATTGAGTCACTATTGTTGTATTGCTAAAACACAACTGAGAGACTAAGTGTAGTTTTGAAAACTTGAATATATATTCAGCGTTTTTTTTTTTTTTTTTTTATCAAAGAGTTGATTTCATTTGTACAGATTTCATGTTGCTTACATAAAGGACATTGTGTTGGCTTTCTCCTCTTTTATTAGCTTTTGTATGGAAATTATTTCATACATAAATGCTAGCCAACTAAGGAAACCTCTGAAACTTTTTCATATCACATCAGCTATTCAATTCTTTGTCTAAGGCTTTACCTATAACATTCAATAGAGTTTTAGCAATAACAAACAAATTACAAACATTATATATTTATTTCACTGCTGGCATGACACATCAAAAGTGGATCTTTTTGACCGCACAAAACTCCAGCCCTCCTCAAGCATCTCTCACATTCAGTATTTATTCATTCTGTAGAGCTGTACTGTTCTTAGTCTGATACTACTCATATCCAGTGACTAACCTAGGGAAATTATTTTGATCTTAACACTTCCATTATGATGCTGATTTTCTTCTTTGCTGAGATAGTGTGTATCACTGCACTATCTGATATGATACATCAAGCTGCAATATTTAAGATATGACATTTCTATACATTAAATTATGAAACTTTTATTCATTAGGCTATGAAATTTTTATTTACTAAGTTATAAGATTTTTGCCCATTAGGTTAGAACATTTTTATCCATTAGGCCATGACATTTGTACCCATTAAGTTATGACAATTTTGTTCATTAAGTTCTGACATTCTTATCCATTAAGCTATGATATTGTCCAATTTTTTTCCCCTATTGCCAGAATTTGCTTTGTTAATCTATGCATGTAATGATTAAAAGTGGTTTAGAGTTTTGATGTATTTTTTAATAAATTCTATCTTTGATATTGTGGATTACATTAACGGATTGTTCATAATTAATTTTCACTTATCTTTCTCACCCTCTCTCTATAAGTATATAGGATTACCTACATTCAAACTCATTCAGAAATATCTAAATTGTTAGCCGTATTCTAAATATTTCCTTAAAAGGAAAAGGATAATATTACTATTGCATCAAGTATAACATATTGTTAACCTGCTACCTCATGGATCATAGTGTTATTTACACTTGTATTTCCCTTCTCAATAACTAATATTAAATGTAATAAAAACTCCCAATATCAGAAGCTCTAATCATAAAATCAAAATTTCCAAAATTAAACAATGTTAAAAGCATTGTTTTAAACAATTATTGGTGCATTTAACACTTCCACTGCTAACTACGGACATCTTCGTTTTTCTTATCTTGCTCCAGCTGGCTAAGTACGGAAACCTACGCTTTTTGCATACCGCTGATATGAGTGTCCCATTGTGCCATCTATCGTAAAATACGGGAAATTCTAACTGTTCTATCATGCAAATTATTAGTCACCCTCGATTTTTCTCTACGTCGTGGTAATTTCGTATCTAATTTGAAAATATTCCTGATGAAAATGCGGCTAGCATGCGGATAATCGATTTAGCAAAAATTCTGATGATCCCGAGTACATGCAGGAGGATGGTAATGGTCGTGAAAGTGAAACTGATGGAAATATTAGCAATGATTTGAGCGATCACAGTGATGTTGCCGTGAATGTTCATCATGGCCAAGGTGATGGTCAGCCTATGGGCGTAGGCGCCGCCGGTGTAGTAAATAATGCAATGCCTGCAGCATCTGGTGGGCCTGTTGCAATGCCTGCAGCACCCACTGTGCACAGGCCTGGCCCTGCTGATCCTGGTAATGCTCCACAGCTGGCTCCAGCCCATGGTAGATGAAAATTAGGTGGAGGACTGGACAAATATTGACAGACTTCTGCATATGCATCAGTTCACTGGCACTCTAGGCATAAATATGCAGCCCAATGATCCAGGGTGTTGCCTTCAGTGGTTGAAAATGTTTCTCACGGATGACCTTGTAAACATTATTGTGCAAGAAACAAATAGATATGCTCAACAATATTTCCAAGAACACCCCAATCTGAAACAGTATTCTCACTGTCGCCGGTGGAAGGACTTGACAACGGAAAACTTTTGGCTGTTCTTGGCCCTACTGTTCAACACAGGAATAGTGAAAAAGCCTGAAATTCAGATATACTGGAGCACTGGTCAGAAAGTGGCGACTCCGTTTTATTCAGAAACCATGGCTAGGGATAAATTTCTTCTGATTCTGAAGTTTCTTCACTTCAATGAAAATAATGCTCGCCTCGACAATGATGAAAATCGGCTCTACAAGATCCGTCCTGTTTATGATTACATTATAAACAGGTTCAAAGCTGTGTACACTCCTGGGGAAAAACTTTCTCTAGATGAAGGGATGCTCAAATTGCGTGGCCGTGTGAGATTTTGGGTCTATAATCCTCAGAAGCCTGACAAATATGGGATGAAAGGGTACATTGTTTCCAAGTCGAGTAGTGGTTACATCTGTAACTATGAACTCTATTGTGGTATTGGCAGAACAGTTCAGCAGATCTGTGGTGGACTTCTAGAGCACCTATATGACTTTGGCTATAAAGTGTACTTGGACAACTATTATAACAGTGTCGCATTGGCCAAATTCTTTCTGGAAGATGAGCGGAAAGTTTGTTTGTGGTACACTTCGGCTGAACCGTGGTGCTCCTTGTGACCTGTGGCAGGAAGCTGATCACCTTCAGTGGGGACAGGTGACATTTCGTAGGGATGGAGATGTGTTAGTGCTCATGTGGAAGGACAAACGCCCAGTGAAAATGATCTCCACTCTCCATGACTCTAGGATAGAAGATTCTGGTACTCAGGACAAGAACAATCAGCCAATTTGAAAACCTGCATGTGTGCTGGACTACAACAAACATATGTCAGGTGTTGACAAACTGGACCAGATGGCAAAATAGTATCCTTGTACATGCAAAACCATCAAGTGGAGCAAGAAATTTGTGCTATATTTGTTTGAATTGTGCATTGTGAACTCCCACATCCTGTACAACAAGGCAAATCCACTGAAAAAACTTGCATTGCTGGATTTCAGAATGGAACTAATTAATGACATTCTTGCAGAATTTGGTCAGGCCAAGGCTCCCGTCCCTGACCATCATTCCTCTGACTCTGAAAATGAAGGGGAAGCTCCTCAAGCTGTGGTATGTCCAAGGGCACCTAAAATTGATCCTGCCATTCACCTGGTTGGTGGAATGAAAGCTCATGACTTGGTAGAAATTCCACCAACCAATAAGAAAAGGTACCCTTCCAAGCCATGCAGAGTCTTCAAAAAAGCTGGAAAACACTCAGAAACAAAAAGTGTGAAGTCCCACCCCACAAAGGACAATACTTCAAAAGATATCATGTGTATACCCATTACTGATCTGGTAAGTCATTCCCAGGTATATCCATGAAAATGGAAGGCTGTAAAACACACTGGTGCCAGTTTTCTGTGTAATAAAATATGTAGGTTGAAATTTGGCATTTTCTTTAAAAATGGCTGGCTGGATAGGGGCAGCACTGGGCAAATGAGTAGCAGTGAAAGTGTTAACTAATGAGGTCTTTCTTTTGCCAGTCAAGAGTTCTTGATATCTCCATAAAGTAAATTGGTTAATGCAAAGTTTTAAAAGTATTTGTATATGAAAAAGATGTACATAACCATGGAATTTGACCAGATTGAGAGCACCCAATAACAAACATTCAGACAATATTTTAATGATTAGATAAATTTAATTAAAATGTAAAAAGAAAGTAATACTTGTTTTATTTTTAAACATGTATCAGTCTCTCTCTCTCTCTATATATATATATATATAGAGAGAGAGAAAGTTATTAATTTTTTTACTTATTAATCTGACAGATTTTATTGCTTAAACATTATTTTTAGTAGATACTCGTATTTGAGAAGACACTTTATTTATTTATTTATTTAACAGTATATTTATTTATTTATGTCTACTGGCCTAAATATAGAAGTAATCACATTAAAGAAAAATATGCACTCTCTGGCAGGATACAAAGTTGCATTCCCTATGGAAAACCATCATTAGATTTGACATGCTTTAGACCTCTTGTCCACAGAGTTCATCAATGGTCAAGCAAAGTTTAATAGTGCAGATTCCTTCACTTTTAGTAACATTTTCATCTTAGTGAGTTTATCATCTTGCTTAGAGACAACAGAACAGTCAGTGACATGCAGATCTTGGGGATCTTTGGTGATACCAAAAGGCCAAAACCTTGATTGTATGCCTCTAAGACTCAAATAGCACCGAATACTGAGAAATATAAGAAAGGAAGACATTTTAAATAAGTATAAATAAATGAAACATGATATAAACACTTTATTCAAATTGAATATAAAATAAATGTTTATTTCACTCTTTGATTGGATGCCCTTTCAATATGGATTCATGGGGCTGCCACACCCTTCATGCTACGAAGCACAGTGGATGGTTTTACCTTTCACCACTTGTAAAACTGGACTGATGCTGATAACAAATTCAACAATTGTTATTATAACTGTTGAAATTACCACATAACAACTCTTAATATCAACCAATCCACAACTTATTTGTAAATCATCCAATGTATAAGAGAACTGGTTACAAAATATCAACTTGTTTGCTCTAAAGTATATTGCAATGCTAGAAACAAAAGCTGATATTAGAATTTTTAGATAAAGAATCATCATTATTATATATGTTGCTATTTGGACAACCGCCTGAATACATACATGGTGCTGAAGATTCCAAAATGGCACTACTGGTTTGTTGAAGGGACATATGGCCTAATGGCATATTTGGATTCATGGTATTTGAGAATCTGGTTCAATAGAAGAAATATGCAAGCAACACAAAGGTGAATAATAGTGGTAATTATTAACTGATATGAAATATCCCCAAAGCATGGAAAGTGGAATGAGAACAATCTACCCTTGTAGATTGAACAAAGGTTTTGTCTCAAAATACAGAGAATGTTACCAAGTGTAAGAACAGACTCTTGAAGTAGGTCCAATGGTACAGTGGCTTAAAAAGAATGCAACAACCAAGATGAGTATATGCTGGTTCAAATAGCAAGGAATACAATATAATATCAAGGTATATAATAACAAAAGCTGATGATGTAGATATAACATCCATCAATAACATACAAATCATGTCATGCAAGTATAGATAACCAGGAATACCTGACATCAGTTTGATGATGAAAAGAAAGTTAAAAAACAACAGGTTACCAGTTGTAGCATTCACTTTATGAAAACAAAATAATAAATTGGTTGAAATGTATCAGAAATGATAAATTCAAAAAAATAATGTTTATGGTTTAGCAATATTCATTCAGCTGCTCCAGCAAGGCTATCCTAAGAGAGCTGGAGATCCTACCAGGATTTATTAATGGTGGGTGCAATCTTAACAATAACAGATATGAAGATGGCACTGTGTTGAAGGCAGACACAGGAGGAAAAACTAGAGAGCCTCCTTGACAGTAGTGAAGGGAAACAAAAAGAATCAAACTTAATTTTCAGATAGCTGTCTGCAAAAGAAAAAGCTCAAAATCTGAATATATCAACATCAAACAAGTACAGAAGTTCAAATATCTGGGAAGTGTTTTAACAGAGTTTGGAATATGCAACACCAAAATTCAACATGCACTGGATTTGAAAAGCTGAACAAATTATCAAGAAACAGGAAAATTTCATTAGAAACAAAGAAAATAGTACTGAAATGTTATGCAATATCATTCCTCTTGTAGGAGAGTGAATGCTGGACAAATTCTTCACAGATGAAGAGAAAACTGTAAGCAGCAGATATGAGGTTCTACAGAAGGATGCTTAGAATTTCATGGATGGAGCATATAAGCAACAAAGAAGTCTTATAGAAAATGGAAACAAAAAGGCCTCAGCATCAAAAAGAGACAGCTGAAATTTTCTTAACATGTAATAAGGAAGGAGAGCTTAAGGAATTTGACACTCTCAGAACATATTGAGGGCAAGAGGAAGGCAGCAGACCAAATATATTTCCTTATGATCATCCTCCCATATGAGGAAAAGCTTTAACTATTTTTTCTTTTCTAGTAGGAAAACTGAATTCATTTTTAATATACAAATTAGTTCCCAAAGTTTGAACTGAAAGTTTTCTATACTAGAAATTCATAAATCAGATCTATAATTGATAGAGAAAATTCCACAATGCAAGAATGAGATTTATCCTCTGTTCTTATCATATTCTGTAATAAGGTTTTGAAAACAGTTTAATATTAAAAAGCATTTAACTATAGTGAATATGTATAGAAAGTGCACTGATAAATCATCTTATTATAAAACTCAGATTGTGTGTGTGTGTGTGTCTGTACGTTTATATATATGATCGGATTTCCTACATTTTTCAACCGATTTCAACAAAATTTCACAGGACTGCGTAAAATTACCTTGCAGTGGTTCTGACAGCACCAAAATTTGGAATAACACAATTGTTTTTGCACGAAATCAATTTGAAAACACAATAAAACACAATTCTGTCACCAGAATGAAAGGGGGACAACTCATATCGAGTTATACTTATTATAAAACCCAGGTTGTGTGTGTGTGTGTGTGTGTTTTCGTTTATATATGGGATCAGATTTCCTACATTTTTCAACCGATTTCAACAAAACTTCACTTTTTTTTTGGCAGGTAGTGTTTCTTATTGTCTTGCACACTTTTTTCTTTATTTTTACATTCAGAATGCTTTAAAATTTTCATTTACAAGACAATTGTTTATAATAAAATTCTATTCAATTGATAGACTCATAACGATTGAAAACAATGTTTTTGTTTGAGTTGGGTTTGACAAATTCATAAAAAAAAAAAAAAAAAAAACTAATTAAGACATGCGTGTCCATCAACCTTAAACAATAATCTTTGTCAATTTTATTTTTCAGTCTTTGTGATGGTTGATACTTGATCTATCTCTTACTGTTACATCCCCGGGCAACGCCGGGCTCTACTGCTAGTTCATGATAAATTTACATCCAGATTCTTACATTTTACCTTTCTTGGCAGAACTTCTCTTATCACAATGTGGGATACTTAAAAACAAAATTTATGAAAGCATAAAAAAAAGGATAGTGGAAATGTATAAGATTGTCTCATTATCCAGACAAGTCTGATAAAAAAGAAAAATATGTAACTCAAAAATTTAAAACTCACAAAATTTTTTTAAAATATTTAAAACTCAAAAATGATTTGAACTTAGCATTTCCATATCTTCAATGTTTCCCCTCAGTATATAATCATAACTAATGCTCCTTCATACATAAATTCATCAATAAAAACATTAGTCTGATGAAGTCTTTCTCGAGGATGAAGCATGTTGCACAGATATTTCCACTTTGTTATTCAATTGCACAAAATTTAAACTAACTTTACAGATGAACTCAATCAGTGTATAATCAAAGGTTAGAAATATTGTGTTCTCCATTATTTTTTCTTTAATTGCTACTTCCAGCCCTTTCATACTTCACAGGGATCTTACTTGTCAATTTGTTCAATTTCTATCTCCTGATGGTTTTGAACTGATTAAAACAAAGAACTTTATTTACCCAAAATGGCTGTCTTTTCTGACAGTGATTCCTGTGTAACTCCCGAGAAAAAAAAAAAAAAAACACAAAACTGCAAAACAAAATGAGTCCAACTGACATAGGACAAAATCATCCCTCAACTCAGAGATGGCAGACAGTAAAAATATCAAAATTCTGTCAGATTTCCTCTGCAAGTCTGATGCAAAACATAAATGGATAAATGTAACTGTCTTAAGTTGTCCAAATTTCTAAGATGAAGCACAATGCTATTACTCAGTTTCTTTGTATGTGCAACCATAATTCTTTTCCAACTGGATTAGGCTCAGTAACAATTACTTAACTGACACAGTGTACATGTCTACCTCCCAAGGGGCTCAACAAGCTTGTATTAATATCTCCTCATTCTTTCTTTCTAGCCTAACTTAATTCATTTCATTTATGAATTTTACATGTGCAAATTTATATTTAATATGCATATAATCATCCTATCCTGCCAGTAATTGTCAAAATGTGTGTGTAATGATAATATCTTAGTTGCCTGTCCCTGTGGAATATCCTCTGATCCAGTTAGTTAATATAAACATTTTATGAACCAGAATACACATACAGGGTGCGATGGGTAAATTGTCGCCATTTTATATTTTTAATTTTGTTTTTAACATTTAAATGCGTGTTGTTTGTTTTTGATTTTGTCAACTGCACAATATAGTAGGTTTAGTTGGACACCATCTGTGAGAAAAAGAGCACCATGATGCAGTTAACTCACCCAGATATTTGGAAACAGCATGCTGTACTGCGTTGTATCCATGCTGGAAGTTCCAATATGAACATTTCAGAATGTTTGGGTGTCAATCTGAGGAGAGTGCAGAGGATTCAGAAAGAGTTGGATGAGTCTAATGGTGGTTACAAAGGTACAGCAGCTCAGAAAACTCACTCTGATCATTCTGATGAGAAAAGAACTCCCAATTTTATTGGTGAGGGCATCAGGACTCAACACAGAGGCTTACATCAAGTGCTTTGAGGAGGTAGTGCTGCCCAGGATCAAGAGGGCAGCTGCTGGAAGATACTATATCTGGCAATAGGACTCTGCACCATGCAACACCAACAGGAGAACCCAGTCATGGTTGTCAGACAATTTCTGCAGCCACATACATCACCCTTACATCTGACCACCTAACTCCCCAGACTACAATGGCCTTGATTATTATCTGTTGGTCACAGTTGAGCAAGAGACCAAGAAAACTCCTTGTAACACCAAAGATGAACTGAAGGCAAGGATTATAGCAGCATTCACCAACTTAAACAAGCAGACCATCCAGAAGAGTTGCAGGTTGTAAATTGATGAGATCTCACTGCCAGTCTAGTATTGCACTTAAATTCTAGGTAGCACAGTGAAGAGGTCATTTGAACAATTACCATGAATATATTTATAGAAAAGGCAGAGAGAGGCAACCTTGCAGCAAGTGACTGAAATGAAGCTGCCAGACAGGACCTATAATATGGCTGATTCTTGTTTGGATCTTATCAAGGAGCTCAAGTTAAAATTCAGGGCACTGGACCATATATGGCAGCAATATTCTAAGCATGGACGAATGGTAGAGTTATAGACATGCAAGATAGATGCCAAAGAGAAAAATTGCCTTGCACAATGCAGTGAACAGACTTTCTTAGCGGCTGACCTAGCAATGGATTCAATATAGTCTTTCTACTTCATGTCAGCTGAGAACGTTAGCCCGAAAAGATGCAACAAGTTACTTTTCAGTTATGCTGATGGAATGTAGAGAGGGGTCTCTTAGATTCTTAATAGAGAGAAGTTGAGAGCTGATGTCATTAGGAAGATTGTTAATGAAGATTAAAAATAGCATAGGACCAATCATGAAGCCCTAGGAGACACTTGTGTTAGTACGAAAGGATTTAGATGGGTGTCCATTCCGGATAATGTACATTTCATGATTTGATAAAAATAACAGGATCAACTCAAAAATGTGCCCGGAAATACTGTAACTTTTCACTAATTTTATCTAGAGCATGATAGACTCTTTCTGCAATTATCATCAGTACATCAGCAGTTGACCTGGAGAAACGAAAGCCATATTGCTTGTCTGAGAAAAGGCCCTGCAATGAGAGATGATGAACTGATTCAGCATTGATTAGGGCCTTTAGGAGTTTCCCAAAAAGAGGTAGAAGGCTAATAGGCCAATAGTTGGATGGTTGGATGGTTCACCAGAGTTCTTATAAATTGGAACAACAGATGATGACTTCCAGCAAGCAGGAAAACAGGAGGCAGCAAGGCATTTATTATGGAGTTTAGAGAGAACAGGAGCCAGTTCAGGAGCACACTTCTTAATGACTATTACAGGGATGCCATTGGGTTCACATGCTTTGTGGGGATCAAGATGATAGCAGAAACCATGGAAGGGGTTATATGCATAGCACTCAACAGCAAATCTAAGTGGGAAGTCAGGTAGAAATACTCCAGATGAGTCATGAGTAGAGTTTGAGAAGAATTTATAGGCAAATCATTCAGCTTTATCAGCAGAGGATGATGATAACACCTCAAATTGATTGAAGAGAGAGGGAAATAGGGTACTAAATAAGTGCAATGCCTCTATTATAGAACATCCAGTAATCACAAGAGCCAAAGTTGTTAGAGGCTATGTAGTACCTCATTTTCTTGGCATACAAGGACTTATCTCCTTCAAAGATTCGCTTACATTTATTACAAACAATAGCAAATAGGCATCTGTTATGACAAGAGCTGTCATACTGGTGTAGCCAAAAATAGTGGTTCATTTTTACTATGGTGGCTGAGCATGCTGGTATGAACCGTAAAGAGGTTTGCAATTTCAGCTGGTATTTCTGAGAAGAGATGTAAGCATCCATGCCAACTTTAACCCAAGAAGAAACCTCAGTAGTGCAATTTTGGGAGGTTGAAGATGTCAGTCCAAGGGGCATCATGAAGAAAATCCCAGAATGAGTCCCAGTCAGCATACTGGTAATGGAAAGAGGTCTTATGGATAGGGAGTTCAGGTTTAATTGATGCTTGGAAGGAGATATCAATAGCTACAATAGAGTAATCAGAGTTACCAAGAGGGTAGTACTGTGAAGCTTGGCAAGAATGGGGAGAGTATGCAAACAACAAGGCTATGCATGTCAATGCTGGAATCTTTTTGGCAAAGGGGAAGATAGCCTGGAACCAAGAATTTATTGGTAGCAATGGAAGAATTCAAGTTGGTTTCACATAGGGCAAAGATATCTGGTAACCATTCCAGGAGAAAAGATTCTACACTGCAGAAGTTGGAACGGATACTGCGAATATTGGAGAAAGAAAGCTTGAGGTGGGTAGGTGTTTTTTGTTAGCCGGCTTAGTTTTATTTATTTTTGTTGTGATTTCCATGAGATATGTTTTCAGGAGAGAGAAAAAAGACC
Organism: Acanthosepion pharaonis; assembly: GCA_903632075.3. Classification (NCBI taxonomy): domain Eukaryota; kingdom Metazoa; phylum Mollusca; class Cephalopoda; order Sepiida; family Sepiidae; genus Acanthosepion; species Acanthosepion pharaonis. The sequence goes on from CAHIKZ030001113.1 coordinate 4,337,682, forward strand.
ACCATAATTGTCAGTGTCATCAATGACAATACAAACCACATAATGTGGCCTCAGGTTTGCCCACCTGAAATGCATTCAGGGACACCTATCCATGTGTGACATGGTACTACAGATACCCTAATATTATGTGACTGTGAATCAGAGCAGCCCTCTTTAAGTGCTATTAAAGAGTTCAGTCCCCTAACAACCAGTTGGAAGCAGCAACCAGCAAACTACCAACCTGTTACCCTGATAATAGAAAGTCACATGTACTGGTTAGTCTGATCATCAAAAAGTAGAGACAGTTAATTCATTGTGGTCCTGGTAGAAGAAAGAGAGAGAACTGGTAAACCATATCCTGATCAGGGAACAAGGAATGAACTTCTATTCCTGTTCAATAGACATGGAAGTGCAAGCCTATCTACTCCTATTAATCTGTAAAAACAAAAAAAACACACACACATAAAATTCGAGTGAGTTCATAATGAGTTATGACTTGGTAGTAGACATCAGAACTTATACAAACTAAAAAAAATGTGATGGTAAAACTTAGTTCACTCTTGTTATATAAGTTTCTCAGCATTTATAAGCAAGAGTAGATGAGCATATTCTAAATTAACCAAGTTTGGGGAGGGGCTGAAATAAGAAGTTTCATAATTGATAGCAATGGGAAGAATAAAATATACATGACACAATGAAGGATAGGTGAAAACATCACAGTCTAAAGCAACTAACAACAAAAAAAAATAAAATAAAATTCAAAGAATGACACAGACATTTAAACATCTACAAGATGGCACAAGTAAATGTAACATTCATATGACTGACTCGACAAATGCTTCATTCCATTCTTTAAGTTTGACTTTCATTCTCTTTTTATGGACAGTGCAGATGGATTTATTTTCAATGGTGGTTTGGTATTATTCATCACACCCTGTATATTTCTACATCCAATGAAAACTCCCTTGTGATTCCTGTCAAAATGAACTATTCAGTAACTTTGTTTTTACTACTGCTGTCTTGGCATCTAAGTTAGTTATAGGGGTTGTGAGTAAGCATAATAACCCACATTCTTTGTAGCCAAAATTATTTATTTTTTAGATAATTCTATATGTGTAGATTTATATTTAATATATAGTTGTAAAAATAAGTATTCAATACAAACCACAAAAAAATCCGTTTTTTATAACTACAAGAACTGCTACAGAAGGTATTGAAAGAAAATGGGAAGAAAGGATTAAACATCAATTTCAAGAAGACTGAATACATGGTTGTTAGAAAAAGGAACAAACCAACATGCAAATTACAGATTAAAGATACTGAAATCAAACAGGTGTAAGAAGTTAGGATATCTAGGGAAAGTATATTAACAGAGGACAGAAGGTGTGATACAGAAATTCTAAGGTGAATTGGGATAGCAAAAGATACCATCCAAAAGCTGAGCAAATTAAAAATAGAATGATATCATTAGAAACAAAGATTATTAGTGAACTGTTATGTAATATCAGTCCTCCTATGGCAGTGAATTCTGGACAATCTTCTCACAGATAAAGAAGAGACTTAAAGAAACAGAAGGATGCTGAGAATATAATATAGCAAACATGTGATCAACTACAAAGTTCTACAGACAATGACAACAAAAAGACACATTTAACATCAGGATCAGAGAATTGAGGTTTCTAAGACACATAATGAGGAAAGAAGGCTTAAAAAATTTGATACTCATGGGATATACTGAATCTAAGAGAGACAGAAGAGAGTTACACACAGCCTACCTAATGAACTTGAGTGAATGGATGGCAGAGCAGGGTTATAAGAGAGATGGAAAAAAAGACAAAAGTTATTAAGAGCTACAAGGGACCGGAAATTGTGGAGAGTCATGATCACCAACATCCCAAAGAAGAAGATAGGTAGTATCTACCTTATAATTATACCACATATAGATTTCATATTTACAATAGTAAATATGAGAAAGATTTCAGCAAATAAGTAATTTGAATTAGAAATAAAGAAAAAGAAATTCTAATGAGAATCCTTGCATTTATAACAATGGCAGACAGTTCTAAGATATAATGTAGTGGAGAGGTGAAAAGACCAACATTGTAAATGAACATTGGTAATTGTAAAGAAATGTATTTAAAATACAACTGTAGAGATGCATAAGGTGATTATCTCTCTTTTGACTTGAAGAATTTATTGATGTCCTAAAATGCCCTTAAGTTGTTGTTAATATTTAACATCCCCCCCACAAGGGATGTATGGGACTCAAGGCCGGTTTAGCATGGGTTCAAAAATATTCCCTTCGAACCCATATAAATGGGTTCAGGGCCTGTCAACCTCCCTGGACAAAACTTTGCCCTGTGGCAAAGCTTGTCCAGGTTCCTCTCTGCCGAAGCAGAGAATTTGACAATGAATGTTTGGCAACAGACATTTAGTCAAATAGTGTTTGGCCACAATAGAGAACACTACTTTGCAAGCATAATAATAAGGAATGGAAGGATACCACAAAGTTAGACCATACGCCATCTTGAGGATGTTAAAAGACAGTTATTCTTCTTACTTTTCCTTCTTCATATACTACTTGCTGTTTATGTGTTTTGATTTCTCTAGTGAGATAATGTGTGACTTGTTTGTGTACTTACATTCTGTATATAAAATTTTTCATGCATAAGTCATTTTTGGAATTCATTTCTTTAGGTTATTCTAGTCCTTCCTTCTGTATAGTTAAGGTGTCATGGATATACTAATGCCTATAGTGAACTTTGGGGTAGGGAAGAGTAAAATATTTCCACACTCTTCCCATGCATCTTATTGATATCATTTTTTATGACATGAGTAAAAATGTTTCATTCTCAAAAATTCATAAATTCTAACATCTAATATTATTACTGCAATAAAATGTAAGAAAAATAAAATGAAAGAAATACTCATAAAAATTAATAATAAACGTTAAAGATTTTAAAGCAATACATTCCTTATAAGAAGCATGAAATGAGAAACAACGGTTGTTTTTTATGGCCTGTCAATCTTTTGAAGCTTATTTAAAGCCAGAAAATATTTTTAGGTTGTAAGAATATTTTGGGAATAATGATTTTACTGCTACAAGTCCTACTATTTACCCCATAGATGTGAGGAGAAGAGATGGATTAATACCTTTCCCATTGGTATTTGTCTCTAAGTTAATATAATGAACCTGACTGGAATTAGAACTCAGCTCTCCTATTTCTAATTCCAAGTCATTATCCAGCACATCATGCACACATTCAAGCTTACAGAACCTTCATTTCTTCAGTATCAAAAACTTATTTCCTGATTTTAAAATCATCCTCCCTATCAACTATTGTATAAGAAACTATAAACACTTTCTCATGAGAGTATAAAAGAAAATCCAAGTACAACAAACCTGATTCAATATTTGTTTTGTTTTGAAAGCAAAACCCTCTTCCCTCTCCTCATATATAAAATATCAGTTTGCTTGATATTTATCAATGCCTTTTCTTAGCAATTTATTTACAAGAAAATAATCCATTCTAATCAAAACAGAATATTTTTCCCTAAACCTTACATTATAAGTCTTCTTAATCTCTTTTATCAGGTATAATATAAAATGTTAATCTGAAAATATTCAAATCTTAGTAAATAGCTGCAAAAAAGCAGCTTTTGTGCCTTTTAAAGAATAAATATATTCTAAGTGTATGTATACATACCTCAAAAAAAATTAATATAGAAATGAAGATTTTTCTTTTATTTGCATTAATCTCTTCAACCTTACATCAGTTATTTTAATTTGTCCAAAAACAAGATTTTTTGAGATTTTCTTAAAATTTTTGCTTTAAAATTTGTTTATTTTTTATTCTGCTTTCTTTCTCACATTATAATCAGCTTCTTGTGATATTCCTTCTTCAGAATTTATAAACAATGGAACTGTCAGACAAACTTTTATTTACATGAAGCCAAGCTCAAACATCTCTCTCATATACTAGCTGAGGTACCTGGCATTGCCCAGGTGTACCTGGCTGCAATTGTATACCTGCACCCCCTGTCTAGAAATGTCTGCCTGCATCACCACTTGCATCATCATCCATTGGTATACTATGCTACACACCCCTCATCTTTTTTATGGTATGTCCTTTGCAAGTGTTTGTTCTTAATAAAGGAATTCCATCGATAAAAACTTCTTGTGTGGTTATTGGTTAGGATTAAATTGTTTCAATGTTTTAGATATTCACTAAATTTCCTATAACTGTAATAACTTTCAAATAATATGCCATTGTTCACAAATCTAATAATCAAACAAGTGTCAGTGCATCATTCAGCTGCAAGTGCAGATGCTTGCAGCCCTCCCCCTCCAAGAAGGAGGTGGGACCTGCAAGCATTTACTGTAAAGCTGAGACTAATAATATGTTCTTTGGGAATTTTTCGCTTTTAATGCTTCAATAATCCTTCTCAAACAATCTTTGCATCAAAGGTTGTTCAAATGCCAATTTAGGATGGAATCATATGAAGAAAATATTAGCTAAATGGCAAAAGCCAATTTAGGACCTAATTTGTTGCAGGTTTCATCTATTTAACTGAAAAAATCTAAACTCAAAATTTGCACATGACAATTTGTGTGTCATATGTAATTTACATGGCAAATTTGGACAGCATCAGATGAAAAACCAGGGATTTATGGTTGAAAAACAAGCTTTTTGGACAGTTTTTCATGTTTTTTTTGAAGCAAGCAGGAATAAAACGACACTATGAAAAAAATCTGATTTACACTTTGTAAGTCTGCCATTCATTAAATATTGCTGCCATAAGTGGTCTGGTGATTCTAATGTTGCTAAAGAGTCTTGGTTATATCCAAAGGGGAAAATACAAAGTTATCAGTCTTGCCATGTCATCTCAACTTCAGTCACTCTTTCCACTATCATAATATAACTTCCCTGTGCTTTTTTTTATGAATATTTTCATGGCAATTGTTCTAAACAGCTTCCCTCTTTGGTAACTTGACTTAATGAATTTAAATGCAGTACTAGATTGGCAGTTTGGTCCCATCATTTTAATGTTGAAATCACTTGATGTAGCCATAACTTCTATGCTAACAGTTACTTCCCTCACACTTCCCACTTGTGGAACTCTGTTTCTGCTTCTTGTTTTCCAGTCAATTTTGATCTTCAGAAATTTAAAAGCAATCTTCGGCTTTTGTCTTCTTGAATCATGTTCTTTTATTGCCCTCTCTTCTAAATCTTTTTTCTCAAACTTTTTCCCTCTTGCATCTTAGTGAAATTATTTAAGAAAATGTGTGTGTATATATATATGTATATAGAAAGAGAGAGAGTTAATTTGAAATACTTTTCTTGAAGCCAAAATTGTTGGTTTTCAGTGGTTTGCTGATAAGGAGGCATTTAAGGCAAGCAAGCTTTATAGTAGAGTGCTTAATATTGAAGACAGGAATAGAGCGTTAATAGATTTAATATGGAAAAAGGTTTTTCATTTAACTCATATTTACTTTGGAGTTACGTGTCTGTATGCATCCAACCACTCGTCAGAACAGAGTCAATCTGCCACTGTTTCTTGGTTCTCTTGTGCTTTTATTGATATGAGTGTGTTATCTATTTCCTTTTTTTTCTCCTTGTTGATTGATTTTTATTTCTCTTCCTCAATTTCTTCTCTATGTTCAGTTTCTCATATACTAAATTTTTTGTAACTGATTCATACACTGAGGCATTTGTTGATGAAGACCAAAAACTTACAGATTAAAACACTGATAAATTTGAACTAAAACTGAAAGAGTATTATTCAAATAATCCAACACCAATCCTTTGTCCATTGGTCACTACAAGATTTTTTTCTGTTGCAGTAATTCCAAGTTCTGACTTTTGGACAAATATCACAGAATCATTTTTCTTATATTTCAAATATCACAGAATCATTTTTCTTATATTTCAAATATCACAGAATCATTTTTCTTATATTTCAAATATCACAGAATCATTTTTCTTACATTTTTGTAATTTTTGGCAGTTTTGTCTTCATGCTATTTTTTTAAGTAGCTTTCATTTTTGGGGTCTCCCTTTCAATCTGGTGACCTGTGACTTTGACAAGATTCTGCACCCATTGTCATCAACCGCATTGGCAAAAAAAAAAAAAAAAAAAATCAGAACCTGAACTTTGATCTTTTTCAACAGACTTTTGAAAACATGTACACCATTCCAAAGGAATTTGTTCCGTTTTCTTGTTTTGAAAACATTTTCATTATATTTTTATGTTGTCTGTGAAACCATTTTTGGCTAGTATTTACTTTCTTCTTATTTTTTTAGTTGGTTTTATTTTTTATTACAAGTTTCACCATATATTCTTCTCTAGACAGTGATCATTGGAAATGAAATATAAGCACTCAGTGAGATTTTAACACACGGCCCTTATGCCTGATCATTTAAAACAAAAATATAAATGGCACGGATAATGATTATGGAATGAATGTTTTAAGGTTTGTTCTTCTATAGCAGTCAAACTCTTGTAGCTAAGCAGGGTTGCTGCCATGCATTTACCAGGCTTTCCTGTGGCAGAAACAAGGTGAATACAAATCCTGTCAATATTTTATCCTTTATTTCTGATCTACATTCTCTACTTACTGATATATCAAAATAATATTGCAAAGCTATTTTGTATAGAACACAATCATTTTAGAATTGACATTGATACATATTAATACTCAATGCAATCTTATAATTAAATTATTTCAAGTAATTGTTAGTTTTTAATTACTTTACATTATAATTTTTTTGATTTTTGATCTCACACTCTTTTATAAGCATTAGAATTAAGCAGCATGATTTTAAAATAAAGATGTATCCTCAAAAAATTTGAACTTGGAAGTTATATCATCAAATCATATCTGACATGGTTGTTGGTTTTACCAATTTGGTTACATGTCTTTAACTGTTCCAAACAGTTAATTCTCCAACCCTTAAATCCAATGGGAAGATAATATCTCAAGGACAATATCCAAGAGAATTATATTTCACAACTCCCATTGTAGTGAATGCTAATGTTACTAAAAGTCATAGTTGAAAGTTTAAAGTGTAATATAATGAATTTAGTTCTCATCTAACTAACAAGTATATTTCAAAATAAGTGCAATGAAAGATGCCAGTGATAATGAATAAAAAGTAATATTAAAAACATTTTTGGAGATAATATTTGAATGTTTGGAGAATGCAGTTTTGTTATTGATTTATTTGGAAAACTAACTGCAAAATAAAAAGGTAATGGGATGACATGATAATGGTGAAAATAGCCATTTCCATACAGGAAACATTCAGCATGTGGACCTCATCCATCTCGAAATATGATGTTATATTCTGTCTTTCTGCTTCTCATTTGCATATCACTTTCCTATATTACTTGAGTCTCACTTTCAAGTGAAAGATGACTTCTTATTTAGATTATTTACATCTGGACTATTGTCCTCATCTTTGTTTTTATGATAATCACAATGCTTCAGCTACTGTGCTCTCCAACCTTCATCAGGTGCTTACTGATTTAGGTAACCTTCAGGGAATTTTGAACTGAACTTTTTATTTATTCTATGGAGGTAGATTGTTCTTGCTCTACCTACCAGAGATATCTTGTATGGTTTTCATTTAGTACTGCTGAATTAGTGGCTATCCAATTTCTACTGAGTCCAAGTGTACACTTCTCATCAGAGGGAATGAAGAATTACTATGTCACCAAATTCAAAAACCATTGCTTTACTACACTAGGCTATTGTAACTGAGCATTAGGAAATAAGAACAAGACAAGATATCCCTAGATCTGGTCAGCAGAATGAGAACAGTCTACCCTCTGAGATTAAATAAAGGGTTTGGTTCAAAATTCCCTGAATGTTGCCCAGATTGACAAGGATCTGATAAAGACTAAAGAACACAATGGCTCAACTCTTGTGACAATAACAAAAATGAGGACAATAGTCAGCTTTAAATAATAATGATATAAATGCAACATTTCAGCTAAATTCTTCTAGATCTAATTTTTGTAATTCTAAGAAGAGTCATTATCATTCCAAAAGTTCTTCTGAGTATTGGACTCATTATTTTTGTTTCTTTTGAGCAATCAGTTCTACAGCCTTCTTCAGGTGTACAGTCTATAAAGAAAGAGAAATGTCTCTTTTCCATGAAAAATGTGGCAAGTATACTGATTCTGTTCAGCTCATTTTCAGCAATACAGGCCATTTCACTCTCAACAACCTGTGTAGAACTAGTGATTCCATATTTTTGATATGTGGTGTTGCTTTTAACTTCTTTCTTAAAAATGTCACATGAGCCTAATGAAAACAATAGTCCATAACTTTCTTCTCACTCTCCAACAATGTTCTATATGTATTATTTGGACCTCATCTAAAGGAGATGAACAAAGCAGAAAGACGATGGTAACAACAAAATTAATAACATGAATGAGATCAATCAGCTGAACAACTCTTGGAATAATAAAGAACTTCAATATCTGTTCAAAATGATGAATGGTCAGGGTAATCAGTCATCAGCAAAAAGCTAGAAAATGCATAGAAATTAATGAACTCAGCCATGGGGACCATTGCCAAACAATCTATATGCTATCTTATTCAAGTGGAATCAGTTATGAAGTCTACCAGGAGATCCTCATGGAAAACCTGAACATGCATCAGTAAACAATCCATTAGCAATCTTACATGACTGGAATCAGTTAGGAAGTCTGCTAGGAGATCTTCATGGAAAAAAACTGATGATGTATTACATTGCTGTGAAGTTTTTACCCACCACTTCTTGACACCCAGTCAAAAACAGGAGCATCTTGATGTGTGTAATGATTTGTGATGAAATGGTGGCCAAATTTAAATAATTTACTTGAGTATTTAGTATATCATGGACTGAAAATATTAGCAATGACAAAGTTTCAGAGAAAATGGAAGCCATTTATACTGGGCATCAGAAAAAAGATAGTTGCAATTCCTAAGGCACATAATGAGGAAAGAGAGCTTAAAAAATTTGACACTCACAGGCCATATCAAAGGCAAATGGAACAGAGGAAAACAGCATGTAATCTTCCTAAGGAGCTTTGTGTAAATTGATGGCAGAACAGTGTTATAAAATAAAATAAGACATATCTCGGCTGATTTGCAGGCAAATAAACTAACATACTCAAGAGCGAGAGCCGGATGTGAATGGGACAAGGCCCCGTCACAAAATGACCATTATCGTTGTTTACGCATAAGCCCAACGCATGAGTTCTGGTCAAAAATAAAATAATATTTTAAAGTGTTCCTATTTCTCGACTAAAATAAAAATTTTTCCTCCTAATTATACTCACGTCATTTTTCAAGCTTGTTAAGCCATAAAAACGCCATAAAAGGGGTCAGACGGTGAAGTACTAGCAGTCAGCAGGAGGCCAGGGAAGATAGTCAGTCTGGGCAGTCAGCAGCTGTCAGCAGCAGGAGTGCCACGCCAACCAGTGAGAACTACTATGAGAGATCAACCCAGATTGGTAACTGACTTATGAACTATACCACGAGGTAGCTGTCCCAGACCCACATGTTCCTATTAAAATAAATCATGTAAATCTATTTCTGCTTTTGTCGTATTTCCTTCTTGCAACCATACGCTTGTCTATAACAACAGTGATTAAGAGAAATAGCAAGAAGACTAACTTTACTAAGAGCTACAAAGGACAGGAAGTAGTGGAAAGCCATGATCACTCACATCATAAAGGACAGAGCACATAAAAAAGAAAAGTTATATACTTTTTCTCTGACCTTGTCTGTCAATTTCTGATACCACTTCATATATCCTCTATCTTCAGTTAGCGTTGCCATTTTTAGGTCACTTCTGAAATTCCTGTGAATTATCAATTTTATGACTTGTACCTGGGGTTATTTTAAAACTAAGCTGAACTACTTTGGTTATAAATGAGAAGAAAGTCAATCCAGAATTTACAAGCACTGGGCTTTTAAATGTCAAACAATTCACTATTTGTAGTTCTACCTGGTAACTTTGCTTGTAGATCATCAACATTTGATTAACACATGGATATTAATTGGAGAATCAATTTTATTTTACAACCACTTCATAAACAGGTCACCTAATATTTTTGCTATAGTATAATCCTTATATTTCTCTACTCTACAAAAGTAGGCAGGGTTACCAGATTGAGCTACTTATTCTTAAAATAAACTGAACTAGTTTGGCAACAAATAAGAACAAAGTCAATTAAAATTTAATAGCATTGTGATTTTAAATGTCACCCTATTTGAAAACCCTGTGAACAATGGTAATTGTAATATTAGCCATTTCCCTACAGTAAAATATTTGGCATTCATTGACGAAGCAGCCAGTACTGCCCTCAGTTGAAATTTATAAAATCTTTCTCTTAATTTTCCATGAAAATTAGTTTTTCAAATTCAATAGTTTTTATTGCACTTTCCAGTGTTGATAGAGTTTCTTTCCTAACCTTTTTTGAAGTGGTGTTGAAAGTGGACATCTTATATCATCATTTTCACTTCCAGTTACATGTGCAATCCACTTTAGTTGTTGCTACTGTTGAAAGTCTTCGAATGTTGTAGTTTCTGTTATTTGGTACAGCTCCTTGTTTATGTTTCTGTAGCACCAGTCCACAATATTTAAAGAAGTATAGTCTTTGCCAAGATCTTCAGGCTTCACTCACCCAAAGCCATTTTTAACCATTGATCTTAGAAAGCAGTTGCATACAGCTGACAGTTTAGATATATTTGAATGGGTTTGGCACCATGCATGGCATCTATATGAAAAACTCAATCTGAAAAAGTTATTTAAGAACATGATTTAAGTTTTAGGATGATGTTTGGCTTTTGTAGCAGTTTGTAGTGTTGGATGAAACTACCTCTGATGCAGTCTATTCTATATGCAATTTCCTTTTCACCTGTACTAAATTTGTTATAACTGATCAATATACTGAGGTATTTGAAGTGCTTAATATTTACTATTAATCTATAATGACCCTCATGGTTGTTTTAAATGAGGCAATCAGAAAGCGACAATTGAAATTTCTGGGACATATGAGGAAAGGGCTTGAAAAATTTGACACTCACAGAACATTCTGAAGGCAAAAGAGACAGAGGAAAACATCAAGTAATCTAACAAGTTTGTGCAAATCGATGACAAGACAGAGACTAGGAAGGGTTGTAAGGGGACAAAAATTAATTATATCTACAAAGGATAGGAAGTTGTAGAAAGCCATGACCGTTTATGTCCTGAAGGAACAGATGTCATAAAAGAAGGCTGGATTACATTGATAGTTTAGCATGAAATGAAAGAACATTGTTTTGGGCATGTACCATCTTGTTTGTTTTTTTTTTAAATCTAATATCATGAATTCTGCTTTGTAATTTTAAGTTTTAGCTTCAGTGAAGAAGTGTTGTTACTGTTTATTTTTTTTTACTTATATTTTTTTGTCTATCTCAGATTTTTTTCTATCCTGTGAGCTATGCATGACAAAAGCAATGAACATATTTTTTTTTAAATTTATGTACCAAAAAACACATTTTAAAATATTCTTAACTATATATTTATTTCTATTTTCTGTTTTTTTTTTCTTTATCTCCTATGTCATTTAAAATAGATGTCTTATACAGAGGCAAATGAAAGCCTCATCATCCTGACATGATAATATCATTTCAGTGTAGGAAAAAGATTATATTATATTGAGTATGAGGTTAATAGTTTCCCAATCATAATTATGTACAAGTAATTGGTTGCAAAGAAAAGAGAAGTAAAAATCAGTTGCTAGTATGGGGAATTGAAGTGAGATATATCTGTTTAGAAATTTTCAACAAAAAGTGTTTTTAAGTCAAGTAACACAAAACTCAGCAAGGTTCTCACATTTGTTATTGAATTTCCTTTCATATATGAAGCCATTCATGAAGCTATTTCATTGAACACCTCATGTTTATAACTCTGTCATGTATTGTACACACACACACTATATATATATATATATATATATATATATTATATAAATAAAAAGAAAGAACAGTAAGATATATAATCCGGTGTTCTTATAGATATTTTTATTTTTACAAAATAGTGCTCGATGTAAATTTACAGAGCATTAATATTTGTTTTAGCTGTGTATTTAAAACCCAGTGATTTTAAAAGTTACTCCAAAATTCGCTTGAGGATGAAATGGAACTAATGTCTTAAATTTAATTACAAAATTAAATTGGGGGCTTTTAGCTTCCATTTTTTGAAACATAGTTAGAACTGTGTAGCAGGAAAAAACCATATTTTAAATCAATTAATTTATATATATATATATATATATATTTGGTTGGATAGATGTGAGTTTGTGACCCTGGGTTTCACGCTTTAGTGATAAATCAGACAAAAGCGCTTTCTAATAAGTACCGTGCATATAATATATAAATAATTATACATACTTATATTTATTTATTTATATACTTTTATATATATATATATATATATATATATATATATATATATATATATATTGCTTAATTTGCAAGATATATCCTAATAGAATTAATATACAAGACAGATGGTTTTACAGATAAATAGGGGCTTAGACACATATATATATATATATATATATGTGTGTGTGTGTGTGGATTTGTATAGATATTGACTGAAACAGATGAATGTATAGATAAATAGCGGCTTATATATATATATATATATATGGATTTGTATAGATATTGACTGAGACAGATGGATGTATAGATAAATACGGGCTTAGACAGATATACATAGATATATATATATATATATATATAATTTTTTAAATATCTGTATATTTTTCTTACATAATGGTTAACCCTAGATTTGAACTACTTCAGAAATTAGTGCATTTGTAAATTTAAAAAAAATCTGCAGTGCATAGATGATATAAATATTTGAGAGTTGTTTCCTATCACTGCCAGTTCTCAGTGTCCAAGTCTAAGCAATAACCAAGGTTTTCAATGCTGATTTTTAAGACAGACAGACAATACCATCTTCTAGTTTACTTTTATTAAATTTGCATTGCCTATGTAGTATACAATGCCAATGATCTGACAAAATTTGACACTGAGGAATTTCTATGCTTGCTATATTTGATAGCATTTAAGACCTATGCTTTTTCCCATTGCATGTAATATTCAGAAAATTTTCCGATTGCATATAATATTCAGAAAATTTTCCCATTGCATGTAATATTCAGAAAATTAACTATTAAGTACAATCGACTGGGACCAAATTGATAAAAATCAATATCCATATCAGATGTAATTCCAGGATATGGTTTACAAGTTTACATCTTGTCAGAAGCTAAATGTTTATTTTGAAATCATGATGCTTAAATGTTGTGTATGATACACCTAATTTACATAAGCGGACTACCGACCATATAAACATGGGTTGGTACGGAAGAGGGGAAGATATATTAAGCGTTTACACCGTTTCTTCTCCTGACCGGTGCTAGACATATTTGCTGTCTACCAAGGACTATTTTTCAACTTTTAGACTGCCTTAATTTAGTTAAGTTTTTGATTTAATTATACACCTTTTTTTCTAACGTGAATTTTTTTGACTCCTTTGTTACAAGACAGAACTTTCTTATTTTGACCTTTTTTTTTTCCTTTTCATTTCCTTTCCTTTTAACCGTTACTTTTTTTTGTTATTTTATTTCTGTTCTGAGTTCATTTTTTTTTCAGTACCCACACCCGGAGTTTTTCTGTTTATTTTTCGTTTCTCGTTTGACCTTTTTTAATTTTTACGTGTTAATTATTTCTGTGTTACCCGTTTAAAAAAAAAAAAAAAAAACGTGTTTATTTTAATTTTTGTAATCTCTGTCCCTCCTCTTTTTTAACGTTTTTCTTTATTGGGTTGACCGTTTTTTTTTAGCGGCAGCCATAAATTGTAACTTTTTTTGTTTATATATATATGCGTTTTCTCTTTTCCGTTTATAACTATTAGTTTTATTGTGTAATTTGTTGCTTTCTTGTCTGTTGTCCTTTTAATGAACCTTGTTCACATTTTTCGTCTGTATATTTGTTTTACCTGTTTACATTTGTGGTTATAATTTTTGCACACGTCCTCCTGTTTGATTTTTTTTTGTCTGTTGATATTTGTTTAATTGTTGTCTTGCTGATAGGCCAAACTTTATTTTACCCTCCCCTTTTTTTTTTTTCTCTCCCCCTGACCCTCCCCTCCCCCCTCTTATTATTATTTAAAAATGGAGAAAAAAAGGATAAAAACCACCCTCCTTTTGGCTATTAAAAAAAGCCCAAAAGGCTATTCGAAACACCTGTTCAACCCAACCAAAAAAGACCCCGGACAAAGACAGTTTGGAAGAGTTTTCCAGCTCTTAATACCTCTTCCCCTAGCAGTGTGGAATCTGTTGGGGAAAAAAGTCAATAATAATGAAAAATTTATATCAGAATGGCAACAACAATGGAGGCCAATAATGGCCAAAAATCTGAAAAATCAAAAATGAACATAAAACTGAGCCTGAGGGCGGGAATCGCCCTCTTGTTGGTCGTCCCCTCAAAGTGCATTATCAATTTAAGCGGAGTTCTTGGGCGTGATTACGACACCTTGTTGTAGATGGTGGACTTTTGGAAGACCCCAAAATTGAAAAAAATTGACAAAAGAATATACGCGCCAAAAATTTGTCGCTCGACGAAAAACACAGTGTTAAAAGCATTGGAATCCTTCGGGTTCAAGCCCCTTAGAATAGTTTGGGACGTACTGTTGCCCACATCAGAAGATTGCGTCGCCGCGGCTGGCCGTGAGCTTATTAACAAAGAGATAATATACGTAAGACCAGGGTAGCGGTATAGGTCCCTCCTCAGGTTATCGGGAACATATATATATATAGCTTTGACATCATGTTATCCATCCCCAACTGTCTGGATTTTGGCGTCTTGAAATTACCGGTCATTGTGGCCGGGTCGAAGACCCGGTATGCTGGAGGTGTGGAGTGACTGGTCATCTCTCCTCCTCCTGCCAGAGAAGAAAGGCCTCTGAAGTCAAGCGCCAGTTACCCAAAGATCCCCCTCTGACCGCGTCTCTAAATTCCGCCTCGCCTGTAATAGGCGTACCAGCCTCCGGGACGGGTCGGTTAATCCTCGGTCGGCGCAACATCAGCCTCATTCCCCAAAGAGCCTTCGCCCGCTGCCGGTGCAGTTGTGGAGAAGGGGGGGGAATGGCTGGTTTGGTAAGGCCAGAGGGAAGCGCCGGACAGCGGGTCCTCAGTCCCCTGAAGCCCCCTAGGAAGAAAGGCACATACAGCCCCACTCCCTCTAACAACGTTAAAGGGCGATGCCCGGCCTCGGAAGAATCATTTGAAGATAAACAAAGAGATTCGACCCGGTTATGAAAAACTCAAAAGAATTGAAAAAAGCGACTGGATTATATTCCTCTAGTAGACCCGCCCTTCTCCGAAGAAACAACCCCCTTCATCGCCTGCTATTTCACCATCTAAGGCCAAACCCACCAGTAGGGATTATAGGCATAGATCCTTTTTTATACCCCCAGTGATCCCAAGCGGCAAAAAGCCCAACTCAAAAAGAAGAAAAAAAAGATAGAAAAGAAAAAATTTAAAAAACACAGGAGAGGAGGTATGCATTTCCCCCCTAGAAAAAGAGCCGGGATTATAGTAACAGGGTGAAAGAAATACCTTGATATCGAGGAGCCTAAAACTTCCCAAATGCCCAGAGGGTCCTGACAGTTATTAGGTCAGGACCTGCGGCCAATAGCCGTAAATGCATGTAAGATGGCTTGCCCATCGTAGAAAACGATAAATTAAAAAAAGTTACAACAGTTCTGTGCAGGGAGGGTCCCCGTTTTAGTTCACCCATCCTGTATAGAGCTCTTAAATTGACCTTCCCCTGGGATATCGGTATCTCCCAAGGCGGCACCATCAAGAATGAGATGGGCCATGGGTCTATGGGAGACGCGGGTGGTATCCGCCATGTTTAATGCTGGTAAGCAACCCTAATCGGACTTCTCATGTCTCTCTGGTTATCGTTAAATTGTGGGGCCTGAAAAGGGCGAGGCTCTCGTGACCTTCAGCGCCTCGGGGTGAATGTTTGTTGTGTGCAAGAGACCCATTTTTCTTCTCATGACCGTGAGGATATACTGTCTAAAGGGTTAGCCTTTTTTCAGCATGTTTTGATGGTCGTTCGAGGGTGTCTCTTGGCTAGTGAGCAAGTCTTTGGAGGCTGCATGTTCCCTTGTCTTGCAGATCCGGCGGGCAGGCTTTGCGTGCTGGATGTTACTATAAAGGATAAGTCTCATTGGGGTTTATGCGCCCAATGTTCATGCTGGCTGACCTGCTTTGTTTCGCGAGATCGAGCCGTTTTGACGACTTCTCGTCGGGTAGTCTTAGCGGGGGATTGGAATCTTGACCCCGATATAGATATAGGTAAAAAACTGGTACTAACAATCCTGATGTGAAGGCATTTCGGGACTTTATCGACAGGTTTGATCTTGTCGATAAGCACCGGAATGAGCACCCTCAGGAGGTAGCATGGACTTGGACAACTAGTGGCACTTCGGCCAGTGGCTCGCTTACGAGCTACCTGGACCAAGTGTTGAATTAGGAGAGTCGACGTAGGGCTCTTAGAGTGTCCAAGTTTCCATTATATAGTTTACACGGATCATAGGCTTGTCCGGGTCCATGTAAACTTAGATAAACCTAAAAGGTTAGATTGGCTGGTTACTGGAAATTTAACTGTTCACTTTTCGGTGAACAGGATTTCGGGGACCAGCTGCTACTAATGATTCAGAGGGAATTGATGGGAAACGCCTGGTGGGGAAAAATTAAAATCAAAAATTAGAACGTTTGCTGCCGATTTTATATTCGACTCAATCTAGATAGACTAGCGCGCAAAGCGGCATTAGAAGATAAAGTTGATCGGGCCGTCAAATCCCGTGTTAGTGGGGACATAGTCTTAGCTAAGGCAGAGTTGGCCTCCTTGCTTATCAAGAAGGATCAAGCTCTGGTAGTTAGGGCTAGGCTAAAGAAAATGTCTTCTGAGGCAACGAATATGGCCGCCAGAATTGCGTGCAGAGGAAAATCGGAACGCGGCTAGCGACATATAGCGTCGCGTCACATTGCGGAAGTGACTATAAGCGGGCATATCGAGGCCTTCGGCTTTATTTCCAGGATCTTTTAAAATTCGATGCCCTATTTGGCTGACTTTCCCTGCCTTGAGGGCAGCTGAGGCGGCTAGGTAGGTCCCATAACAGAGTGAAATGGGATGAAGCAGGTTGGCCTGGATAAGTCTCCGGGACTAGATGGTGTTGAGGCTGTCGCCCGTTTTTTGTTCCTTTTATTTACAACCACTGGATGAGGCAGGGTCTTTACCTCGGCGCTTCACCAGGGGTGTGATCAGGTTGTTGCGTAAGGACAAGAACAGTGGGGATGGGTTAGGGAACTTTCGCCCTTTGACGATGTTAAATACTAAGCTTGTCCTGTCTCGTCTGATTGGCCCGAACAGACTTGTGCTTGAAGGGCAGGACGATTCAGGATAACCTTCATGGTAATGCTTTGATCTTAGAACAAGTCGACAGTGAAGCCGGCGCTGATCAATTTAGATCAGTCCAAGGCCTTCGATAGGGTTGATTGGCGGTTTGAGCCGAAATGGTGCGCTGGTGGAAGTGAATGGGAATACCTTTCGTTTCTCGCTCCATTCGTCAAGGTTGTCCGCTACGCCCCTTGCTTTGGAACCATTTCGGCTCTTGTGTAAAGGCGTTGGAACCATTCCTTCCGCAAGTTAAAAGGCTTAATCGGTCCTGCCTGGAATCCTGCCTGGCGCTACCACCTCGGCCAGGTAAACGTTTGCTCTTGTGTCGAGCAGAGCCGAGATTAGCGAAGTCAGCAAAAGAAATAAGTGGGTATGAGATGGTGACAGGATCAACCGTGATAAGTCTGTGGGCTTTGCGGTTGGGTGCGTGGAAGGGAGTTTCTCTTCCCGGACCTTTCCTCTGGGACGGATGGGCGATCAAGATACTCGGCGTCTGGTTGGTCCTGATCTCCAGTTGGAAATGAACTGGTCGGAGGTACAAGGGAAGGCCGAGATCGCGGTTAAGACTTTCCCTGAAGGAGTATGTGTTTCACAATCTATCCGATCCTCCTCTACCGACTCTCTGTGCTTCCACTCCGTATGCCCGACTAATGCAATTAGTCAGGACCTTGTTCTCTTTTCTTGTGGAGAGGCAAATGGTATCTCGCGAGGTCTGTTGCCTCCATCCCTCTGAGGCGGTCTGGGGATGCCTAGCATTGAGATCCGTCAATATATGCCGCATTACTTTTTTAGACCGAATGTGTCGTGGGTCGAATGAGGAGGGTGCCTTTTGGAAAGAAGACGTCCAGAAACATTTTCCATCCCTGAAAAGTGTGCACTCGTGCGAACAAAGAGGCCGGCCGTTTACCACGTGCGTGAAGTGCTCTTTTTATCGTGAATGTCGTCGCTCTGAAGCTCCTCTTACGGGTTTGGGATGGTCTCTCCAACGCCCAGGCGTTGTCTCGCAAGGCATTATATCAAGTTTTAGTTAGGGGTCCGTACAAGATGATCTGATTGGCGAGCTCGGTCTTACGGGCGGGGAGGCTCGTCGATATGGCCTTGGCGCCCGGGTTGAAATGTCTCAATAACGATGAGGCATCACTCACCTGGCTGGTGATTCGTAAAGCCCCTCTGGGTCAGCAAGAGACTTTGTTCAGCAGGCTTGGAGAATTGTCCAAACTGTCGTCGCTGGCTGTGGGGGAAGTCGAGACTATTGGTCACGAAGGTGGTAGTGCCGTTGTGCAGGTTTCTTGAGGGCCTCATGGTTCGCATGCTGCATGGAAAGGTTTTTGTCCTGGATGCCAGAGCTGTTTGTAGCAATGTGGTGCCGCAGATGACGAAGGCTGAACACTATGTGTTCTGTTGCTTACTAGGGGTTATGAGAGTCGTGATTTGGACGACGCGTCAGAAGGGATTCCATGAGGGAAGTTCACTTCTTCCCAACTGATCTTGTTCTTTAAGCATCAGCTTAAAGTCAAGATCAGGACGGAAAGGCTTCGGCTCACCTCATCGGAATTCAGCAAAAGGTGGGTGATTCTTGCTTGCGCGAATGTGCGAGTAAAAGGGCTGACCTTGAGTGGCATTTGGATGCGGTTAGGCATTAAGGATATTGTTTTCCTGGGTTGAAACATAAGGCAACCCATCCCGGAGTTAGGTTAGATTAGGTTTTTGTATTTTTCTTTTAGTTTTTTTTCTATTCTGGTAAACTTAGCTAAGGTGTATTTGCTCATTGGTCCCTTTTTATTTCTGTCCCTTTTTTTTCTTTCTTTAGTTTAACTCCCCATCCCTCCCTCGTTTTTTAGGTGGTCAGTAATGTCAGTTAGATGTCCTTTCGTTTCGTGTGTGTGTTTTTCAGTACTTGTTGTTGTATAAATGAGTGTGTGCCTGTGTGAGTGCAGTGTGGCTTTATTTTCATAAGTCCCGCATCGATTTCGTCCAGTTTGATATTTCTGCCACATTCAAGAGTTTGTGGGGGGTTTTATTACTAACACTAATTTTATTTGGTTTCTTGTAAATATATTTTGTCATTTTGTATATATTCATTGGGGTTCATTTTTAAAAGTTGTTGTTTTTTATGCCCCTCCCCCCACAGACAAATATTTTGTACATAAGGGGATTATTTAGGTTTTTTCATGGAGTCAAAGAGGCATTTTGGTGTTTGTAGTAAGAAAGGTATGGATAAATGTGTTGTTTTGGTGAAAGGAATATTGTTTTGTATGATAGGGTCAGTGAATGTGGCTAGCTAAGTTTAATCTAAGACTAGTGATGACCGTCATTTACCCCAATCCCCTTTTCGGCCTTGTGCCACATTTGTACATATGTGCAATAAATAATAGATAGTAGAGATTAAGAAATTGAATCCAGAGACTCTGCCCGACTGCGATTTAGTCAACCCATTATGCAGGAACAGTCTTCCCAAGAATATACCAAACTAACTGTAAATATTGTGTACCTATTCTTTGTTTCAATACATTTTGTTAACGTACATTTTGTGTTGTATTATTCCATGCTTATTTAAGCTTCAACATTAAATTTAATGGTTATAAAAGAATATTGAGTTAAAAACCCAATACTACCTGGTTGAGTCATTGGCAACTAAACTGGCTTCTCCATCAGGCTTTTCTAGTAAAGAGGGACGTCTAGACACAAAGCAGGATTAAAAATTATATCTGTCAGATAAACCATCTTGTTGGGTCAACAGGCATCTAACACAACATGGTAGACTAGACTGCATATGCAGCCAGTACGGTGATGATATGGCATCGTTGATTGGAGGTATCCTAAATTGAATGTAATGGCCATGGTGAAGTGTTCCTCCCACTGGAATCAATGGCCATGTTTACATGACCATGTTTGGCCTTCAGGTTAAAAGGTATCAGCTGTGATTTATCCTGGAGTGGGATTTGATCCATCAATCCTGAGACAACACCAAGTTATGGTACTGATGATGATGAATTAATAAATCAAAAATAAGATGGAAGGAAAACTAATCAAAAATTAATAATTACTTGTAATGATTGTAATAGAATAATATTATGCTGTTAGTTTCATGTAAAATAGCTTTGCAGTATTATTTGGAAATATGTTTAGAAAAAAAATTTAAAAGATTATTTCTGATATCTTCACTAGGGATAAATTAGCAAATTGCAGTTAACATATTTCAAACCTTCTATTCATAGTCATTTTGCTGCCATGAAATATCAACTCAATTATTAAAAGATTGAAAAACTCTTTTGATTTATACTGCAAACATGACTTTTGCACTGGAAACACAAATATTCTCATGCCAACAACGTCATCATGTGTAGAGTAAAATATGCTCTCAGAAATGTTCTACTTTTAATGAAAAACTTTTAAATTTTCATTTGATTCAAATAAATTCTATCAGATTGATTTCTATATTTCTGAAAAAGATGATGATTTTATTTGATAAGTTAATGTTTTGTTGTTATCTTTTTAATTTTCAAAGATTGCTAGGTAATCTCTTTTAGAGCTATTTTCTCTTCATATGTAATAATGTATGGTAACTACAGTGTTTCAATCGGCTGAAGGTTAAATTTGCATATGGGACTGAACTACTGGCAGTATATCCAAGACAATGATGACACGTCATTGCTGAGTGGAGGTTTCCCAAGATTGAAAGTCAGTGGTGAGAGTAGAGTGTTTGATGGAATCAACCAACACATGTCCATGACTAAGGTGAGCTTTCAAATCAGAGGACATTGACTGTTGCCTGACTTGGAGAGGGATGGGCTCCACCAGACGTACTTTGCCAAAGACATGCTATATATATATATATATAAATAGCCACTGGTCTGGTGTTCAGCTTCACAGCTACCCAGTCCTGAAAGTGATGGTTGTTTGTAAGGGAAATAAAACTGGCTTAGTGTTATTCTTAATATCAGTGTCATCATCTTATATGTGCCATGTTCCTTCAGGGCATATGCAATCATAGCTCTCCATTTCTTCCTATTCCTTGTAGCTCTCAGTATGTTTTGTCTTTTTGTTATTTCTCCCATTTTTCTCCACATTTGTTACAGGTTCCTAGTCCAAATATGCCAGGTATCTCCCCTGCCCTCTCCTTGCCTACTATGGCATTCACGTCTCCCATGAAAATTATGACTTCTTGTGATTTGCAATGAGCCTTGGTGTTGTCTAGCATGAAGTAGAAAGATGCACTTTCTTCTTCCTTACTTTGTGTTGTCGATGCATACACTATTATGATAGCTATGTTGAAAGCCTTTCCTTTCAGCTTGACTACCAGAATTCTTTTGAATAATTGGTAGTATTCCAGAATTCATTTTTTTTATTCTTGATCTAGTATCAGTCCTACTTCTTTATCATTTTTCTTCCACCTGCATATATAAACCTGTGATTGTTGTTTGGCCACCTAGTTTCACAGACACTCAAGATGTTGATTTTTAGCCTGCTCATCTTCTGTTTTACATTTTCTAACTGGCCACAGTCATTCAATATCCTAATGTTCCATATCCCAAGAGTTATTTTTTTGTTTGATGTGAGAAGTCACTGGATAATACTCTGGTGACACCTGTCACTCATGTCCCTTCTTTCCAAGTGAGTTATAGGTTCCATGGAATTTTATCCCTTTTACACTGTAGTGTCTACTGAAAGAAATTGCATGATGGCATCTGAAATAGCTTTCAAGGAAGCTAACTTATTGTATTTGTATTAGAGGCACTGATCATGATGATGATTTTGTTTTCAAAGATATGGGACATATAGTATCTTTTTTTTTATTAAAAACTGTTGAATTGAAAATTAATTCAGCTAAAAATAGTGGTGCTCATTTTTATCTAACTGCCTATAAGAGAAGCTTTTTAAGGGGTTTTGAATTTTGAAATACTACTTCAAACCTGCATTCATTTAGAAAGATGGCTTATTGTTCTTGAAGACCAGAGAATTTAATTTGTTACTCATATTAAAAAATGAATTCATTGTGACTAAAATGTATTGTGTACTAAGTGGAATGCTATCAGAGAATCAGTGGAGTTGTGTTTGAACATTAAAGGGTAACCATGACAACAGTTTTTAAAAATCTTAATCAGCATTAATGCCAAAAGAAATCTTGCAACTGATTTCAGAATGAATGGATTATTTTCTGCTTGATAAATTCCTCGTGTGTGGAGCTGAGTCTTAGATGTGGGCAAGTCAGACAACCATTCTTAATCATAAACTTCATTTTTCCAGTTGACAAAACAACTGGACATTTCTATGTCTATTTGAATTACTCATGGCATTTTGAATTACTTAGACTTAATTAATCTTCAAGACATTCTGATTCTTCATTGCAATTTTTAAGACTGATTCACTGAAGAATTCTTCTACACAAAGACTAATTATCATGACAGCTCATCACCATCTGATGATGGGGAATGCAAATTGTTTTTTGTTTTTTTTTCATTGATAGGAAAATTGTGTGAGTAACAGTATCACCAATCAAATTATATTCCAGTGAGGATTGAATTTCATTCATGCTGATAATGAAATAAATATTTATTTCCTAAAATAGATTTTGTTAAACAGAATCACAAAAAATTTGATTTATTATATGGTTACCCATGTCTTATAGGATTGATAAATTCAAAAATTTTCCCCCATGATCAACTCGACATTGAGACCTGGATTAAATCTTTTGAAGCATCATTTTCTGTTTTCTTTCATAAACTGAAACCCCCTCCCCACCTGTTTTTGTTTTTTTTAATGTTTAATTTTTCATATTTGGTGCTTGTAAAAATTTGACCAGTTTGTGATTTTCCCTTGAAGATGCACTAAATCCTTTTTTCATTGTACTTATTTTTTAAATATTGCAATGAAAATTTATATATTTGTTGAAAAGTTCTCAGCCTGACTCACTTCCCAAAAATCAATATTTTCATAACTGAGCATCAGAATTTTGTGGTAGAAGGATAAAAGAAAATTGAGAAACAATGTGAAAAGTGTGTTGAACTGAGGAGTGAATAGCATGTATAGGTTCTGGTCATAGGTCATTCTTTTTAGTTGGGCTGAAATCTTTGTAGCACCTCTCTTAGTTTTTACAATAATGTACAAAGCCCAAGAGCCACTCATGGTAGAGGGTTACAGAGTAATAGGCATAATTGATAGTTTATGGTGATATGTGGGGAAGATAATGGTTAACCCTATTGAACAGGTTAATATTGTATTGATTGGAGAAATATCCACTTGGGCGTTGGTTACATAAAGCAGTTATAGAATTATTGCTATGAGCACTGACAAAATTTAATTAAATCTAGAGTATAATCTCAGATTAAAAAAAATTATTTACATTATATTCCCTTAATTTTAAATTATTTTGGTAAAAAATTACCAAATTTCATACTGTCTGCTCAGTTTAATTTATCCAAATTTTTAGTATCCTAAGAAAAGACATTTTGCATTTAATTTTACCTTTTTGTTTTATTTACCTAGTCTTTATGAAATCAAAACAGCAAGGTCTCATCATTTTACAGTTAATGGTCCTATGCTACAGGTTCTTCTCTCACACTTTTCACTTATGAAAATCTTCCATCTTTTTGCTTTACATTCAACTTTGATCTTCAAAATTTAAATGCAATGTCAATTGCTATCTTCTGTCTTCTTCCTGTTCTTTTATTGTTCACTCTTAGTAATGTTATCTTTTTCTCATATTCTCTCACATTCAGTAACTCTTTGCATCTTAGTGGCTTTATTGCCTTGCTTGTAGTGAAATGATTAAAACAAAATGGGATAGTTGTTTATATGCAAAATTATTTCACAATGGTACAGAATTTGTCCTTATAAGAAGTGATTTAGATCAGGTAATGAATAAAAAAAAACTTCCTTATGATCTATATGTAAAGAAAGTTAAATAATATCTAAAGTAACTGGTTCATCATTACTGAAATCTATACTTTTAAAAGAAACTTAGAACTTATTTTTCAGATTTCTGAATATATATTTAACTGGAATGGGTTCAAAAGAATTCCAACCTTTATGAAATCTCTTCCTAAAAAGTTTTGAATAGCATGCGAATTGGAGCTCTTCATTTAAAAGATGAAAAGAATGAAAATTTTCATTTTTCAACATTATTTCTTTGATGCATCTGGTAGATTTCAAATACATAAAACAAAATTTATTTTAGACAATTTCATGACATTTTTAAAAGGCAGTGGTATATACCATTGCTCATCCAGTAAAGTCATCTCTTTTAACAAGATTTATCTTGAAGATAACAAACAATATTGTTGTCTTTATTTATCTAATTAGCTGTTTTTGTGTACACCCATAATACCAGGGGTAGGATTCATTAAATACTTAGACCAAAATATTCTTTTACTCTCATGACTACAAATATTATTCTTCTTTTATGTGCCATGTTCCTTTAGGATATGAGTGACTGAAGCTCTCTACACTTTCATTTCTACCTCTCAGCAGTGTTTGACTTTTTACCAACACTCTTTGTTTCTTCTCTACCATCTATTCATACAAACTCACGAGGTAGATTGCCGTTTCACTGTGCTCCCTATATTATACAGCAAATATTAAAAACTGATATATGAAGAATGCTGATGCCAGAATTTAGTGTTTTTAATTTGTAGCATCATTATCAGTATCATCCTCCTCCTAGAAGTTGATTATAAATCTTTTGCTGTACAATTTATATGAAATATTAATTTCAGAGATGTACTTAAGGGATAGAAATTATATTCTTCCTCTCCTCACACATACCAAAATTACTGCCTTCACAAAAGAATTTGTATTAGCCTACTTTTGGTAAGTGTTAAGCTTGTAGGGTAAACAAAATGAAAGTTGTTTCCAGAAATATGAATGAAGGAAAATCTCCAACAAAACACTAACATTTACAAGATTAATTTGATGATCTGACCATCAAATATTACAATTTTTTTTTTATCTCAAATTTATTTGAGCCAGTATAAATACTCAGTATACATGTAGCAATTTTAAAATCAGGAAATAAAGAATTGTCATTGTTCAACTAATACAAAGATTACTATCAGAATAAGGCTGCTCAATATGTGTAATAACTTAATTTTAACAATAATTATATTATGAATATTGGAAAATATGATATTTAAGTTTCTATATATCAGAAAATGTTTGGAAAATTATGACAAAGTGAAAGCATCTGTAAGGCATTTCATCACCTTCAAGGACTTCATTGAAGTAATGTTTTTGTTGATGGAATTATATATGTGTTCAAAGGGGAGGGGGAGATATAAAAATGCAAACATTGTTTATAATTATGTACCAACAAGAAATGCTAAAAAAAGTTGGAACACTGAAATTTAAAATTTTTTAATTTTAAATTTAAAACTAAAAATATCTTATATTTGAAAAGGTCGAAATGAAAAACAAGATATCAGTCTATTCACAATTAATTCTTTCGAAATGTGTGCATGCAAAAATGATGAGAAAAATGTTCTTCATCTTTTGAAATAATGATTTAGTTATCTTATATTAAACAAAAAATTACATTTATGATTTATTGATTCATTCTTTCATTTTCTACAGTTTATCAACCCTTTACAGGTTATTTAAAGCCAGAAAATATTTTTAGATTGTAAGAATTTTTTGTTTTAGAAAAAATGATGATTTGGTGATACAACTCTTACTAATTAACCCATAGCTGCATATACAAGCTATAATAATTTAATTGGGAAGGATATTACAATAGCTTAGAACCTATACTGGTAGTAAACTGCCTTCATATGGATAGAAAATGAGTTCAGTTAATATACAAAAATAGAAAGGGGTGTAAGACAAGGAGATTCTGAGAAAATTAGTATTCCTACAAGCATTCATTATTGATGGCCACAATCTTAACAACATAAGATATTCAGATGACACAGTGTTGATAACAAACACAAAAAGGAAACTACAAGAACTCCTACAGTAGGTAGTGAAGGAAAGTGAGAAGAAAGGACTAAACTATGTTAGGTATGTTAAAATGTACAATCTTAACAACATAAGATATGCAGATGACACAGTGTTGATAGTAGAGAAAGGAAACTACAAGAACTCTTACAGAAGGTAGTGAAGAAAAATGAGAAGAAAGAACTAAACATCAACTGCAAAAGGCAGAGTGTATGATTGTTTGCAAATGGAATATCCCACCATGCAAATTACAAATTGAAGATACCAAAATCAAGTCTTTTCATCATTTGTGAGAAGATTGTCCAGCATCTACTGCAATATAAAAGGATAGATAATGCATAACAGTTCAGTACTTCTTTCTTTGTTTCTTGTAAAATTTTCATATTTCTTAATACTTTGCTATACTTTTGGAAGGCCTCTTTCACTATCCCAATGTACTTTCAGATTTTGATGTGGCATTTTTCGTCCTTTGTTAAAACACATCCTAGCTACTTAAATTTTTGTACTAGTCTGATTTTGGTATTTCCTATTTGTTGTTTATATTTTGGGCTGTTTCTTTTGCTGACATCCATACATTCTGACTTCTTACAATTGATGTTTTTCCTTTCTTCTTGCTTTACTTCACTACCTTCTGTGGGAGTTCCTGTAACAATAATTGTCTCCATAAAAGAATAAGTTACACTTAATTGCTATTAATTTTTGACTCATCTTCTTTTTATCCTATTTGTTTCTTTTTATCAAAACTCTTAGGTCATCTTGACATTTATTCATTGACAAATAAACAGTATGAACCAGACACAGAGAACAATGTTTGAATGAAATCTTATTAATATCCCATATTCTTGGTAGTCTGTCTTACTATGACAGCACTTTACTAGTTAGGCCACAATGGCTTCCCTATAGGCACAGAACTACCATCTCTGATCTCTAATACATTACCATATTTTTTTGTCTCAGTAATATTAGATGTTAATAACATAAAATACACTGATAACATCCTATTGATGGCAGACCCAGAAAGAAAACTGCAAGTAGACAAGATAGTAAATGAAAATGAGAAAAAGGACTAGCCATCAACTGTAAGTAGACAGAACCTATGGACATTAGCAAGAGGGACAGCCCAAGATGTGAGCTACAAATTAGAGACATCAAAAATAAGCAAGTGCAAAAATTTAACTATCTGGGAAGTGTTATAATTGACAACAGAAAATATGACACAGAAATCAGAAGGTACAGTGAAATAATGAAAGATGCCTTTCAAAAGCTAAACAAAGAAACAGGAAAAATTTTGTTATATGGCTGTCAATGCTGGAAAATTTGCTCACAGATGAAAAAACTTGAAAAAAACAGATTAAATAATTCAAATTGGTATAAAAATTAAATTATGAAATACACTGGGATTTTAATTTGACTAACATTAATTGGTCAGTTAGTCCTGACATCTTGTCAGTACCCATCTCTCTTCTAATGGGAAACATATATTGCTGAGTTGTATGATACTAGTTGTTGGTTGATTTCTTAAATGTTAACCCAAAGTAAAGAAACTCATGAGTAATCTTGTGATCATCAAGTCATGTGTTGAGGAAATAAACAAATGAAAGAGTGCAATAAAAAAGATAGAAATAATTATTCTATTGGGAACATCTTTCTTGTATAGAAAATTTCAAGGAATGTTTCTTTAGAGAGTGTCTGTGAATAATGAAGAAAAAGTTGAACTCCCTCTGATGGTGAATCAGTGAGCATCTGAGGCGTACTACCTATATCATGTTGTATCTAGTGCAAAGAGCACTGCTTTTTTCAGTCTGTCATGATGTCAGCCTAGAGTGAAAAAGAACTAGTCTCTCCAGTCTACAACAAGTGCTCAACATGCTCAAAAACTGAAATGAGGTTATTTCAACTGGTAAGGTTTTTCATGTCTGGAAAAAGGGTTTAACGTGTGCTACAATTTTATCATCTCACAGACTTCTAAGGTAGCATACCCCCATTGTTTTTTGAGTCATTTCTAAAACAAAAGCAATTCCATCTCCTTTCTGATATGTCATACTAGGTTATATGGTGCCTGATGGAGTAAACTATCTTTATCGTGCAAACTTCCAAGGTGCCATGCCACAATTGTTCTTCATGTTTATAGAACAAAGGGAGTTACTTAACAATGCCTATATTATTTCCAAGTTTTATCAGAATTGTATTGGGTTCTGTGGTACCCATATCAAGGAAGTGTCCATTGCTTGACTGTATAGAAATTAATTGACTTAATTAACAGTTTCAAGGAGCTGAGACATGCAAGAATTTAATCAACTGTTATTCTATTCAATCCAACCAAATTAATTAATAAATATTAATAATTCTTATAGATTCTAGATTTATCTGAAGTAAAAGCAATTTGTACAACTTATATCAGCAGCTTAGAATTGAAATCAATTCCAAGAGAAGGTGGAAATAAGAAAAGTTTGAAATTGAAATCTCTTGCAGTCTAAAAAACTGTTTAAAATCTTTAAATTATTGATATTGAATAAATAAACGAAAATATTTATTCCCATAAAAATTGCAGTAATTTTACACAAAACTAAATTAATGACAGAGCTGGTTTTACCTAATCTATCCTAACATTCACTCATCTCATTCTTTTCAAACATGCTTCTGTTATTTGTTTGTTATAAACATATGCATCCATTAATAAGTTGCCATCAACTACATTAATTCTACATAGATATTTGCTATCTTCTGAAGACACATTCAGGTTTTTGATGTTATAGTGAGGAAAAATATATGTTGGCAGCTATTAATTAGATACTGTCAAAGTTGATGATGGGGGAAATAGTATTTTTCTGGTTCTGCTTTCATAGGTGAAATAATTATGGGAAAGTGGTTTGAACAACTGTTCATACAACCACTCTTCTCTGTCAGTGACAAAGGAATTTTGTCAAAATAATAGCATTAGCACAGATGTGAACCAATGTTTTACCCAATGATTTTGTTCAATGAATGATATAATTTTAAATGAAGAAAAGTATGTTTTTCAACAATGACAGAATATATATATATATATATATATATATATATATATATATATATATATATATGTGTGTGTGTGTATATATATATATATATATATACAGTAATTGTCTGTAGACACAATGTAGGATAGTTTTCCAAAAAAAAAAAAAAATGTTCTTTTCTGGATTTTTTCATGTAGGTTCAAGTGAGAAAAGACTTTTGCCTATGTGCATGGTGTGGTAGTGAGAATGATTAGCTGGGCAGTGAAATTGACCTAGTTTGAGCTATTTGACATCTACACTGTAGTCAGCTCACAATTACTGATGTGAAAGATAATTTTCTGTCTGGTTATATATAATTTGGGGTGGGATTTAAAAGAGGGTACAGGAATTATGGAGTACAGAGCATTTTCATTGGTCAGTAAATTAGATCATGTAACCTCTTTTTTTAAATTATGCCCAAACTTAGCAACAGCAGCTGTCTAAAAAGAGGGTCAGGTTCTCAATTCAAATAATGTTTTAAATTGTATCACTACATAGGTAGGTCAAAGTGAATTTAAATAACCTTATCTAGAATTTAAAATGAGTTTACTCATTCTGTTTTCTATGCCAATAAAAATATTCTGCTATACATTCTTCCATGTGCAGAGATTGGTAGACAATCTGCTACTGTAAATGTATAAGTCTTTATTATGACTTTATTCTGTAAATGAATCATAAAGCAATAGCAATAATGAAATCTGTATTGACCAAGAATGTTGTGTACAAAGCAGCAGTAATAGCATAATAAATGCATATGATACCATGTTGATGGTAAAAACTGAAAGAAAACTACAGGATCTCTTAGACAAGATAGTAAAGCAAAGCAGGAAGAAGGGACTAACCACAAATAGTAAAATTACTGAACACATAGTTGTTAGCAAAAAGAACAGCTCAAGATGACACAGTCAAACAAGTACAACTATGTAACTATCTGGAAGTGTTATAACAGACAACAGAAAATATGATATAAAATCTGAAGGCACATTGGAATAGCAAAAGATGCATTCTGAAAGCTAAACAAAGTATTAAGAAACAGGAAAATTTCATTAGAAACACAGAAAAGAGTGTTGAACTGCTATGCAAATATCAATACACCTACATGGTGGTGAATGCTGGATAATTTCCTCACAGATGAAGAGAAGATTTGAGACAACAGAGAATGTGTTTCTACAGAAAAATGCTAGAAAATACCAGGTAAAGAGCATGTGAGGAAGTTTTAAGGGAAATGTAAATAAAAGAGACACTTGTACTTAGAAATGGAAAAAAAAAGAGTTTAAATTTCTAAGACATATAATAAGGATGAAGAAGCATTTTGATATGGTGTAATGGTTAGCAAGCTTGTCTCACTAGATCAATTACAACTGAGTAGTGAGTTTGATCCTCACTAAGTTCGCCATGCTTTCAGTCATGTGCCACATCTAAGCTAAGCTTAGGAAATCACTATAATGAAGGAAGAGGACTTGGGGAATGAACTCTCACAAGATTTAGTGAAGACAAGTAGGATAGAAGGAAACAATAATTAATCTATGTAACAAACTTATGTAAATGGATGGCAGATCAAATGTGGCAAGGATAATAAAAAGATAAACATTGCTAAAAGCTGCAAATGATAGGAAGTTCTGAAAAGTCATTTCACGTAGAATAAGAAAATTAAAACCATAGTAATAATGAATAATGCATGAGTGTTGCAATAACAAAATGGGGAAAAAATCTAGTAATAAAATCACAAAAGACAAAATGTGTCAGAATATGACAATGTTATTCACTTTGACTTAAAAATAAAACTTCTCTCTTTTAATCATCTCTGAAAAACTTTTTTGCCTTCCATCAGAATGGTTGATGCTAACCTCCAGGGGTGTGACTCATTGCACCTTCTTGGGTTAATGATTTTCACTGATATGAAGTGGAAAGATTATATTGAAGCACTTGCTATATCTGCTGCTACTAAAATTGCTTCACTGTGTCATGCTAAACAATTTTTCTTGCCAGAATAAATCTTTCACATTTATAAGTCTACCATTCTTCCATGCATTGAATATTGCTGCCACATCTGGTTCGGTGTTTCTGCTATGATATTCTTGATCAAATTAAAAGAATATGTTTTCTGTTCTAACCTGACATCTCCACTTCAGTCATTTTACCACCGCCATCATCCAGCCTTCCCTGTACCTTTTCTATAAATATTTTTATGGTAATTTTTCTGATGATCTTTCATTTCTGGTTCCACAACTTTATGAATTAAAACACAGTACTATATTGGAAACTAGGTTTCATCATTTTATAGTTGAAATGGCTAAGTGCATCTGTAAGTTCTATGCTAACTGTTTTGTTTTTTTTTTTTGCACTTTTTGCTTAGGGAATCCTCTTCTGGCCTCTTGCTTTCCATTCAACTTTGATCTTCAAAAATTTAAATGCACAATCAGTCATCTTTTGTCATCTTAATTCCAGTTCTTTTGTTGTTCTCTCTTCTTAATCTTTTTCTCATATTCTTTCTCACTCGGAAAGCCCTTGCATCTTAGTGGCTTTATTGCCTTGCTTGTATTGGAATGATTAAAAAGACAAAAACGAATCACAGTTTCAAAAACTCAGTTGCTTACAATAAAAGCATTTATCCTAATTCTACAATGTAGTATTTTTGAGCTGATGCTGATATTTGTCAGAATATAGAGTGTTAAAACTTTTTGACATAAGAAATTAGAAAGAGCTATTCCCCAATTATTAATGTCCTTTTAAGATAAATCAAAGTGTAATATGTCTTCATTAACCTTGCTACTCTTCAACCCTGTCACGTTTTTGCTCTGCACTTTGACTAGCAACATCAGATTATCACTAAAATGTTCTTAATTGACCGATTGGTGCTGCATTGTCAACTTGAATTGCATATAAAGCAACGGAGCAAGGCGTATCCATATTACTTTTTCTGATTTTCATCTTTTGCCTTATAAGATGAAGTCATGGTTTTATTTTTATACTAGTTCCTTGTATAACCTGTAATATCATAAGTTGAACTTATTCAAGAAATGTATCAAAAGATTTACTCACTCATGTTTTCAGTTGGATTACTGCCAACTGTATATTGCACTCTCATTACGGTACTATCCCAATTTTTAATGTACGTCTTGAATAATTATGAAAATCTATTTGAGTCAGGAAATTTATTTAGAATCAAAGAAAAGATTACTGAATTGTGATGTAATATTATCCTTCCTATATAGCTGTGAATGCTAGACAATCTCCTCACAGGTGAGAAAAGACTTGAGGTAACAGAAATGTGATTCAACAGAAGGATGTTGAGAATACCATGGACTGAACATGTGATCAACAATGA
This sequence comes from Acanthosepion pharaonis, assembly GCA_903632075.3. Taxonomy (NCBI): domain Eukaryota; kingdom Metazoa; phylum Mollusca; class Cephalopoda; order Sepiida; family Sepiidae; genus Acanthosepion; species Acanthosepion pharaonis. Next base: position 4,370,482 of record CAHIKZ030001113.1, read on the forward strand.
AGTTTTAGTGAAAATAGAAACAAAAAAATGCATGTTTACCATCAGAAAGGGATAGTTGAAAATTTTAAAGCTCATAATGATGAAAGAGATTTTGGAAGATTTGATTCACAGGACAGATTGAATGAAGAGAGAGACAGAGGAAAACAGTCCATAACCTACCTAATAAGCCTACCTAAATGCATGACAGAACTGGGATTACGAGAGATAGCAAAAACAAAGTTTACTAAAAGCTACAAAGGACAGGAAATTGTGGAAAGCCATGATCACCAACGTCCTGAAAGAACTCATCCTCTGATGTATTTTATGAAGGCATAAACCAGAATTTGCCTCGATAAAGCCCATCAGAGAATGAAATCCATTGTCTATAATAAGTTTTTTTTTCCTTTTGTCTTCATTGCCCTTTTACAGATTTATTTTTAGTTATATCTGAAATTTTGCATATATACATGTGTGTCTATTTGAAGGACACAAAGACTATCATCAAGAACAAAATTTAAAACATTTTTTAATGCTTTTGCTTAAAGAAAAGGCAGCCACTAGTAGCGTAGGTCGGCAGTCGGGACAGGCTGCTGGTCTTCACCTTTGTTCACCGTCGCCAGATGTGCGTCGTGCTCCTCGCCCGGGTCACTGCTAAAACTAATATCTGGTACTGTTGAGCACGTAAGGCAGGCCGCCACCAGGACAGGCAGCCTTCGCAAGTCAGCCGGTATTCATTCGCCATCATCGGATGAGCATCATGCACCTCAGCAGTGGTCGGCATCAAAAGTGAACAGCCCAAGTGCCAATTTTACAAAACCCTTATTGTTCTATCTTTGCTTACTTTTTAATAATGGTTTAAGGAAGCTCTACAGTATAAATCCATCTTGTAATTCATAATTATTATTAAAGTATCACAACAGATATGCTATTATGACCATCAGAAAAAAACTTCTAATGAATGAAAGACATTTTATTCTTTTTATTTGTTTATGAAAAGAACTCTGGAAAACAACTCTGTAATTAACAATTAATATACCTTGAGTTATCACCTTTGGATATTCTATCAGTTTGTACTTAATTGAAAATTTTTTAGAAACCAATGACCCAGTTGGACTGGAAATTACTGTTCTCCAATTTAGATTGTATGGACATTATCCTTAATTTAGCCAAATACACATGAATCCTAACATTTTTACAATCATCATAACTCACATGCAGTATCAGCTTATAGCAACAAGCAAACACCAACTTAGACCACCCATGCACAAAAAGTCCTCTCATCTAGACAGCCAGACAGATGAAAAAACAGACTACTTGTTGTCTTGACTAGGGTTTTTCAAACTGTGGGTTCCAACCCTTCAGTGGGTCACAGAATAAATAAAATGAGTTGTGACAAAAAAGAAAGAAAAAATATACAAGTGAAAGCAAAGTGCAGAATATAAACTACTCTAAATGTTACACAACACTCATGAATTATTGAGGTAAGCTCGTATTACATTTTATTGTTTTTAAATAAAATTGTATATATATGTGTGTGTGTGTGTTTAGTCTGTTCTCATTGAGTTTATGTATCTTGTTTGTCAAACTCATTGCATATTAGTTACTTTATAATTGTGTCAGAATTTCCTTTAAATTTGTTTTTCTAAAAGTAATAATTTTATATTCATACAGGTAGATACAGAGAACTGAAATATGTGCAGATCATAAGAAATATGCATGTAAATTGTCAATGCTAAATAAATGAACCTAGTGAAGAGAGTTTGTCTGATTTATTACAAGTAGGTATAATGGGTCGCAGTAAAAGAAAAGTTTGAAAAATGCTGGTCTAAACATCAATTGTGACAGTAGTTTTGAACAAGCCAGTCAGAGTTCGGACACACACTGCTCAATGATTCAAACAGCTACTCAATGAATCTAACATATGCTTCTTAATGAAAGAACTTTCAACTTATATAGTAAGTCACTATTAAACTCTACATGAGAAAAATACAAACTTCAAACAGTATACACACACACACAAACAAAGGACATTTTTCCTTTCCTTGTAATCTCTCTTAAATAATATATAAAATATTGTGTTTATTATAAACTTTGTTTATAATTATTTGTACATTCTCAAATGGTGAACACTAAAGTTGGGTTGATGAATCAATTACTCCTCAAATGCTGACCCCCCCCCAACAAAAGTTGAATTAACTATTTGTTATATCTCGATAGAGTTCCAATACACAAATTATTTTATTGTAGGTAGGCTTGACAACATTTCCTCAAGATGATTTTAGCAGTATTACTCTACAATGTGCTATTTCTTGCTGTTCTATGGAAACACATACACAAAAACCAGATGATTATAATAAAGAGATGAAGATATTGTTCTAGAATTTTTTTTTAATTCTTCTAATTTAAGTTTGGATACAGTAGGTTGTTACCGTAGGGTGAAGAGAAAGTTAATAAGACATTTACTTAATTGATATCTGTGGTTCATTGTGCTGTATTGATGGTAGTGAGTGGTATTTGCTGATTAACTTGTATTCTAAAGTGGTGTATACTTACATTTCTTAGTCTCCATTGAAGACAATACCCCTGAAGCACAAACCAAAACAGAACTTGCTGAGTGAATAGACCAGACAAAAGTATAAAGATCATTGAATCACTTTTGTCTTCACCTGAGAACTACACAAAAGGAATGTTGAATGAGCACCATAAAAGAAAACAGGAAAAATAGTTATTTCATTTAAATGATTAAGTCCTTTAACATTTTTCAAAATTATATTTATTCATTTTTTGATTTAATAATGACCTCATTTCATTCATTTCAGGGTTGTGTGTGTTTTTTTTTTCTTTGATAAACTGTTGTACAGAATAAAAGATTTTTTGTCTTAAAATATGAAACAGAGTTCTTTAAATGTTAAACTTTTAAATAGTTTGGAAAAAAGAATATGAACTAATTCAGAAGTTAAAAAATCTTTTAATACTTTTGGGTAATTTTGCTGTGGGTGCAAAAGCAAGACAATGTGTTACAGAATAACTTCTGCAATTTGAGATATTACAAAGAAGACAATTTTGAACTTTTGCAAGTAGTAAAGCAGAAATGAAACAAGAAAAATCTTTATTTAAGGGAGAGTGGTTTTAAGAGTGAAGTTAATAGAAAAATAACAAGATTTTCGTATTGCATAAAATGAATAAACAAAATCAAGATGCAACATATATTTTAAAAATAATTTTAGTACAAAGTCAACAGTCTTACAGAAATACAATTGTGGAACATTTCATGAAAAATGAACTCATAATTTATCATTTAGCTGATTGATATAATTCTCAAAAATCATGAGGGTGATTAAAACTGTGAGGCATAAATGAGGGGGTCACAATCTCTGAATATCACACTAACAATTAAGCCACTCACATTGGTTTGCTTAAATCTCAGGCTCTCACTAGAATATGTCTTCTATTTATTCATACAGGAAGATATTTTTATGTCAATATGGTGATTAATCAATGTATTTTATTTTATCAATTTGTACTCAAGTGAGCATTTTTCCAAAACCAATGAGCCGTTTTGACTGGAAATTATTATATTTTCCAATTTAGATCATTTCAACAGTATTGCTTTAACAAAACTGTGCTACAATGTGCTATTTTTTGCTGTGTTATGGAAACACACACAAAAAAATAGATGATTATAATAAAGAGATGAAGATATTTTTATAGAATTTATTTCTAATTCTTCTAATTTAAATTTGGATGCAATAAGTTGTTACTAGAGGGTAAGGAGAAAGTTAATAAGATATTTTCTTAATTGCTATTTGTTGTGCACTGTATATCAAGATAGAATATAGAATATGTCTTCTTTTTACTCAGGGGTAAAGATATTTTTATCTCAAGATGGTGATTAAAAAATATTCCAGTTTAAATTTAAATTAGATGCCAGTCAAATCTGTCAAATGCAGATATTGTCACTGTTCTTCAATGTGCTGTATCCCTTCAGGACATTGGTGATCATAGCTCTCCACAACTGTAGATCTTAATAAATTTTCTCTTTTTGTTATCTCTCCTAAATCTTGTTCCACTATATATTTACTCAAGCTTGCTAGGTAGGTTATGCATTATTTTCTTCTAACCCTCTTGTCTTCAATCTTTCTTGTGAGTATCTAATTTTCCAAGCCCACTTTTTTCATTATCTGTCCTAGAAATTTCAAATATCTTTCTGATGTTAATCATAAGTGTCCTTTTTGTTTCCTCTTTAAAACTTCATCATTGCTAATAATTTTGTTGGCTATCCAAGATCGGCATAACAAAATTGACTAAAATTTAATTAAATTTGCAACTTTGCAGAAGATATTTGCTCCTCTTCACTACCAATTTATTTTTTTACATAATCAGTTCTGAAAAAGTGAAATTTGCTCAAAATACCTAAGCATAATAAATAGTAAAGGTTTCAATAGGTTAATAAGTTTTATTCTTGAGAATCTTCAGTAGTAGAAAAAAAATTCTTTCAAATAAATCTTTTTGAAGTCCTTCACATATAGACATCTGAATATAATAAAGGATTCTGCTTATAATTCTCTGGAGGTTACAAACATCTAAGGATTATCAAAAAGATAAGAAAATAATCAAAGCATTGTATTCACAAGAACAAAGATGAAAATACCAACTGAAAATAATTATTAAAACTTATTCAAAAAATTTAAAGAGAATTTGTCATTCCTTTCAGAACATTAACCATTATTAGCTTATTTTCTTGTTGCAGACTTAATAGTTACAAGGTCCCCAACTTTGATAAGGGGGTACTTATATTAATAGGTAGAAGAAGACACACACCTTCACAAAGAGTTCCAGGTTATATAGTCCAACATTCCTAGTGCTGGAATGAATTCAAATTAGCCATTTGGTCAGATGTTATCATGATGTTAGATTATTCAGTTATTATTCAACCAAATACTTCAGACCCATTTATAATACTTAACTTTTCAGGTTCATGGATTAACAGAAACACAAACATAGTAAATATGAACCAAAACTTTTTCAGAAATCTTGTTCAAATAACCAGAAATTAAACTACAGGATGTGTATATATATATATATATATATATATATATATATATATATAAATTTCCAGATTAATTCTGTGGACAAGACAGATTGGTATAAAATGACAAATGAAAAAAAAATGAATTTTGAAAAAAAAAAATCTTAGATTTTGCCGACGTGTTTCGTCTTTCGACTTTTTCAAGGCAAAAATGAAATCGAAATGTTTTTGTTGTTATAGTTACATTAAAAAATCCAAATTAAAAAAACAGATGGTTGTGTCTAAGCCTTTTTTTCTGGTTAATGTAAATTACCTTTATAGTAAGGGATTTTTTTTTTCCTTCCATGTAGACAATATAGTTAAATTCCCAGATCAATTCTATATATATATATATATATATATGGGGAGGTCACAGAGAAGAGTTTGGGTCATAACAGTGAACATCATTTGTCCAAAAACTGGCTTCACATAAGCTGTTTGAGTGAATCTTCACTTCATCAAAAAATCCAAAACATAGAAAATTAAAAGGAAATAACTATTATATTAGAATGGTACTTTTTTAAAATTATGTATCATTTCAAAATTGCACTTGTTAATTTGATTTTTAATTATTTATGATAATAAATTGCTAGCAACTCAGTTGGTTTGTTGAAGAGGAGTTATTTATTGCTGAAAACAGTGAAAGCCAAAAAGTTGATTGTCTAATTTTTTTATGGTAGTAAAAATAAGATGCAAATAAAATATTTAAATAATTAATTAAATATTTAAAATAATTATTTAAAAATAAATAAATAAATAAAAAAAGTAATATGAATTAATACAGAAATCATCTTTAAATATTTAATTTATTTACTCACGTATTTTGGATAGGACAGATATATCAATGGGTTTGTTTTTGTCATTTTTTTTTAACTCATTTATAAAAATTTAATGAACATAAGTGTGCTACTAGATTGTCATCTAGGTCCCACCCTTTTACTGTTGAGACAGCAAAATGCAACCACCATTTCTATTCCAATAGTTTCTTTTCTCATACTTCTCACCTGTGGAACTACATTTCATTTTCTTGCTTCCCTAATAACTACAATCTTCAAAATTTTAAATACAATGTCTATCACCATCTTCTGTCTTCTTGAATCCTGTTCATCTTTTTCCCTTTTCTCAATCCTCTTTATTCTCAGACTTCTTTCACTCCCTGTAATACTCTGCATACTAGTGATATTTCTGCCTTGTTTGGGATGAAATCCTTAAAAAAATAAAAATATTAAGCAACATTATTATATTAATGAAGACTTCAGTGATTATTTTATAGAGAAGTTGTTCTTCATTATCATAAATAAACAACAAAATTTTTAAATAATACATAATTTAAAAAGAACTATTCAGATGTAAATGTTTTCTAACTTTTGTTTTTTCAGTGAAATGAACCATTTGACAAAATGAAGATTCAATTTAACAGTTTAAGAGAAGCCTGTTTTTGGGCAAATGACATTCGCCTTTATAAATGCTTCTCAGTAGACTAATACTTTACAATATTCTAATGAATAGATTTTTTTTTTTTGTAAAATCTGTCTGTAACTGGGTGGTCAGAGAAATGCCAAGTAATGTTTTGTTCCTCTGTACCCAAAATTTAAGTCTCTTATATTTATGCAGGTTTTGGAACTTTCTAAATTGACATTTCTTGTATATGACCAAATATGGCTGATGCATCTTGGAAGACATCAAGCAGGTTGTTTCTTTTATACTCTCCAGTGATTTAGCATTGCTGACTTCTTTTATAGTGGCATCAGTGTAGCCATGTCTCATTACAGAAAAAAAAATTACTATTTTCCCACCTGAGCCATGAGTCAGTGCTCATGACCAATAAAACTACCGAAAACTTTGGACACTTATCTTGAGAAACATTCCCAAAGATGAATATTTGGTCTGGAATGAGAGAGAAAAAAAAAAAGAATAAGAAACAAAATACAGATAAGGGAAGTTAAAGAGAATAAAATATAATCAAAAGGAGGTGATGGTTGGATTGGAGAGAGACAAAGGTTTAAAGAGAAAAAAATTAGAGGATCACTGAGAGAAGGATTAGTAAAAGAGGGAAAAAACAGGAAATCAAAGAAGTATTGGTAGATAAAAAAAAAAAAAAAAAAAGAAGAGATGAAGGATAGATAAGAGAGAAAAAAATAAGGGTAAATAAAAGAGATAAAGTGACAATGCTGATAAGAGAAAAAAGGAGCAGGAGAAGATAAGAGGGGGGAAAAAATATAGCGGAGAAAAAGGAAAGCCAGATAAGTAACGAAATGTAGCTAAAGAATGAAAAATAGAAAAAGAAAGAGAAGAAAAGTAGAATGTAAAACAAAGAAAAGAAGAAATAAGAGAGAAAATGATAGAAAGTACAGAAAGAGAAGTAGATACAGAAAGAGAAGTAGATAAGAATGAAGAGTGGCAGAGAATAAGAGAGAAAAATAAGTAGATAAGAAGGAAATATGAAACAGAGTAACAAATAGTGTGGTGAACATTGTTGTGATATGGTCATTGGCCAAAAGATATGTTTGGTTGTCTGCTCTTGGCACCATAAAGCCATCTCATCTATTGCCACCATTTTGTGATATTGACAAGTAACAGAAGATGATGGGAACTAAACTAGGATTTGGAATCTATGTCTTCTCAGTTTTGTGAATATAATTTTAGCAATGAATAAGAATTAAAAAAAAACATTTGCATGAATGTTACAAAGAGAGAAAAGAAAGAAGCATAAACCAGAGAAGAGAAAAGAGTGAAAATGTAAAAAGAATTAGGTAAGAATTAATTAAGAGGAAGTTATGTTGTGGTTACACACAGTTTGAGAGTGAGATTAACCCCTAGTGCTCAATAAATGTAGCCTTGTGTCAGACTTTTGTAATGACTAAAGAGAAATAAAATGAAAGAAAAGAATAAAATAAGAAAAGAGCAATTTTTTTAAAAGCCATGAAGACGAAAGATTGAAGATTATTTCCATGATGATCCATAAAACATAAGTTTTGAGTTGTATAAAGAATCTAATTGTTTCAAGAGTTTGCCATTTTATATAGAGAAGAAATGGAATCACTTGTGTCTGACTCTGAATCTCCCTGTCTTGCACAGATTGAACTTAGGTCAGCACCAGCCATGAAGAAAGTTAACCTCACAATATGTTCTAAGATAAGGTTAAGACATATTTTGGCAAAATTTACTGTCTTATTTCTCTAGAAAGATTAAATTAATATTAAAAGCAATGAATCCAATTCTGTTGTCTTCAAAATGACAGATAACTGAATTTGTATTCATTGAAGCTTTGTGGTTATTTACACTGTAGATTAAGTGACAGCATGTCTCCTAAATTCTTCAGGACTCTCCTCAGTATTTCAGATGATTTTAATAATACTGTCACCTTGTTAGTTTTGATCCGTCGTTAAATTTCCATTTATTCTAATCTTCATCGTTAAATATTATTCTGTCCTCATTAACTGTTCACATCATTAATAATTGGCAACTTTCACTGTATATTAAGTGATAGAATATATCCTAAATATTCCAGAACTTTCCTCAGTATTATAGATGATTTTAATAATGTTGCCATCTTGGTGGTTTTCTTCACAAACCTCTCTCTGTTCAAAGCCCACAAAGTTTTCATGTTATCCAATGTCAAATGTGACATTTTTTTTTAGTTTCAGTATAAACAGTATGATAATGATTTTTCAACCTGAATTTTCCTCACTAACATTGATGCTTCAAAGGTGTGATTCCTTTTTTTTTTTTACTGCTAAATTCACACAATAAAAGACCCATGGGCCACTCAATGTAGAGGGTTACTGAGTGAGATTGTTGTAAGGAAGGGGAGGAGTAATAGAGTATTATGAGGATGAGTAGATTAGATATTGGTTGGTCCTGGACTTAAAGAAACCTAGAGTGTAGTTGTTAGAGAAGCATTCTTTCAGAAGTTTGTACCACAAATTTACAGTTCTGGAGTGGAACTTTCTTTTTATCAAAGGAACATGAGCGGAATGGGGATGGTTTGCCACCATGAACACAGCATGGCAGGTCCTAAATCTAAAAGTCTGAGCTGATGACACTAAGGAATGTAACTAATTCAATCATCTGCCATATTCATCATCATCTATTTGTGAAGGAGGGGATTTCTTGATAATGTTCGCTTGAAAACCATACTACATGTAAATCCTTGTGAATACTACATGTTAAGCCTTGTCAGTGGTTATATTAGCATGAATTGACTTATTTTCATGGAAAAATAAAAGCTCTTTAGCTTCTATCTAGAGAAGTTGTCACAATAAAAGCACCCATTTCTAAGAAATGTAAAAGTCTAAAAGAAACTCATGACTGAAATTCTTAGGCTTGTTTATCTGAAACTGGGAGTGAAAATTGAAAATCTACTTATTCTCTGAGGCTTCAGGAGATTTTACAAGTACTAAAATTACTCCTTACAGGCACACAGTGGATTTGAAAAACAGAGATTACTTTCTCTCAATAATTAATGTTAAATGCCTTACAACAGAGACAAAACTGGATATGCAAGTGGTACAAGTGGTGAGCAGCTCAGAATGAGAAATCAGAGAGCCAAGTTTGAGTGCAAGTTAGGTTTATTACATTCACTTATGTTGAAATATTCTTGGGAAAGGTATAAATTCTTCTCCTCCCCCTGATATGGGTTAAAAAGCAAGACTTGTATCTGGAAAAACCATTGTTATTCTCAAAAACTGGTTAATGCAATATTTACTCACAAAAACAGAATTATTTTTACAATTGAAAATATATTCCAACTTTAAATAACCCATAAAGGGTTGTTAAGCCATTAAAAACAAAAATCAATTAGTCAGAAATCTACGTCAAAACCTATAATATTTGTAATCTTACCCCTTCAAGTCAGGGATCAACTGTTATTGATCCTCCCTATTCACATAATCTCCAATTCCTACCACCTCCACTGTCATTCATATCACACACTGCATTCATCATTACAATTTTAACTTCTTTACCTGGCTCTTGAGCCTTGAATTGTGAATTTTAGTATTAAAAAAAGCTTCACCTAACCTTCATTGGGATGTCATTAGATTGATGCAAATGTTCCAGCACTCTTTGACAAAACTTTTTAGAGCTACATACCTTAGTTTCACCATTTCATACCTTTACAGCTAGGTCCCACTATGTCACGTACACAGGGTCAAATCATCCTCATTCCCTTTGTAATCCATTTATAAGAAGTAAGTTTTACTCACACAAATTCTTCACAAGAACTGCTACTTTGTGAAACAAACTCCCAAGAGGATGCTTCCACAAACAGTACAATCTTAACTTCTTCAAGTCTAGGGTTAACCATTATACATACTACATATCCTCATAATCTGAACTTCCCCCTATTACATCCATAGAGAAATCTCATTTGGCAACCTTGGGTGGCTCTTGGGCTTTGTATTGGGTGAACATTTATTGAAAAATAGAAATTCTTAACATCCTAATTCATTCATCAAAGTATTTTCCCTTGCTTTTTATATCACCTTTCAGCTAATTTCCATCATTTTAGGTTCATGGAAAGGTTTCCAACATTTTTGACAAAATTCTTTTCTTTTATTCATATAAATTCATAATGCCTGAATACTTTTCCTTATTTGCTCATTGTTCTCAGAAACTTCAGCCAATGTTTCTGAATCATGTCACTGCTTTATATTGGCAGGTGGAAACACTGCTATGTTTTCTTCACTTGAATAACATTGACTGTTTTGTAAAGCGTTTTAGCTATTTGTGCTATAGAAAAGTCAGCCTTTGTGTTTGGGCTGATATTATTTGCATTCAGTTTTCTTTCATTCTTAAACAAGGAAACAACAATTTATATATAACCATTCTGGCATAGTGGATCCATCTATAATGCATTATTTCAACACTGTGCTAAAAGAAGGAAGTTCAGAAAACAACACAGAGTTTACAATTATTTTATAGATGCAAAAATTCCTAGCCCCATTTTTGCACATTATGGAAATCTCAAAAATCTATTTAAAGTTTACTTTGCTCAGTATTGCTTGTGTGTGTGCATACTCTTTAAGAATTGTTTGCAAAAAAAAATGTAATATTGTTGTAGAAAAGTGTGTTCTCTGTGTTTGGTAGTATTCAAAATAATTTCTTTTTTTTTTTACAACTAATTGCTGGAAGCTGAACAGACTGTTTGTGCATAAAGCTACAGTGAGCAATTGGCATGTTTGAATGTTTCATTGGAAAAGAAAAAACATTTTTCTTGGAAAGGAAGTTGTTTGGTTTCATCATGCACCAAAATAATCAATCTCCAGATGTGTCACCTTCACTTGTTTTGCTTTATGCAACAATCTTTGTCTGGCCACCAATTACTATTATTTGGACAAATTCTTCAAAAAAATCATCAGATCCAAAATAGAATTCCTACTGTATGATGGAATACAAAATTTAGGTAAAAGGTGGTGTAAATCGATATACTAAATAAACTAATATGACTGACTAATTATACTCTGATATTTTTATATAAGACTCAAAAGATCTGCAAGGCAGAGGTTTATACTTAAAGTAGTGATGCCAAACAAAGTGTGCAATATGAATGAAAGCAAACTAGGTAGGAGATGAAGATTATGAGGAAAGATGACAATTGACTCTTGAAGAGGTCAAAACTGAAGTTTTCAAGAAAGCACCCACACAGGAGTCTCTTCTAAAAATAGACAATTCTTGGAATAAACTGTTTTGAGTGGAACTTTCTTCTTAAATATGGAATTTGGAGGTAATAAGAGTGATTCAATTTCATGGAAATGGCATGGCATATTTAAGTTGTAAAGATCTGTATGTTTGCTCTGTTTTTATGACTGTGGCATACTAAGCTGAGCTGACTGAATTAATATTATGTTAATACGGCACTCTGCAATAAGACAGAAACTTTTGGCTTTTCCCAGAAATCCCTATGAAAACAAATTTGGTAACATAATTCATATTGTTTTATCCCATTTAACAAGATTCACACACTCCAATTGCGTGCATACTTAACATCTATTTTCTATTGTCTTTGAAAAAAAAAGATTTTTTTAGGTTTATAAACTTATGGGATATATCTAGAAAGTATCCAACAATTTAAAATGGTAAATGGTTCCTTAGTTCTCTTCAAGCTGCTCATCTCTGAGACCCCACATATTTATACCAACTTGTCTTCCACTTTCAAATCTGTTTGCAAAGTTCTCTTTCAGTATTATCATCAATTTCCATCTTTTTTTTCCTTAATCTTGTCTACAATGTTTCAGTAGGAATTTTTGCTTTGGAAAAAGCCAGAATTTATCTCTGATAAAATGTTGACTGTTTTCTTCCTTTGATTAGTGTTGCATAAAATTGTTTTCAACTTTACAAAACAAAAAAAAATAATAATAAAGATATTTTTATATTTTTTGACTGCTAACCTTACTCAGACCAATATTCTAATCTTTGCAGTTTTTAATCAGTGCATTTATGCAACTTCAAAAATAAAAAATTGGGATTGCATCTGCAAATAAAATTTGCTTAATTTTTATCATTTTAGTACATGGAGAAAAAATTTTGAAATTGACTGATGGATTTTCTTTGTCTGCAGAAATCTTTTCCAGGCACATTGAGAAGCCAAAGGCAAGAAAAAAAAAAAGAATTACACTAGTTAAAAAAAAAATAAAAATCTAAATTAACCAAAACATAGCATCAAAAGGATGAAAATACTGCTTGGAATAATGACAATTTTTATTGCATCTAGTGAGTAATTTGGAAGCTGAAAAAGCGTCATAAAGTGTAAAGATGAGAATATATTTATTGAACTACTTATAGAACCCTTATAATAACTTTTTTTTTAAAATAAATTTTGCATAATGAAGAAATACAGAGAATAGTAATGGTAATATTAGCCATTTCCCTTTAAGGAAACATTTGAAATTCATTGACTGATCAACTAGTACTGCTTTTGGTTGAATTTATAAAATTTCTTAAAACAGTTTTTCAGGAAAATAAGTTTTTCAAGTCCAGTAACTGTTATTGCTCTTTCCTGTATTGATATGGGTTTCCTTCCTGACCTTTTATTTGAAGTAATATGGAATAGTCAACATGTTTATTATGTCATTATTTTCTCTTTTAATTACATATGCTATCCATTTTAGTTGTTGCTACTGCTGTTAGTCCTCAAGTAATGTGATTTCTCTCAGCTCTTTGTCAAGTGATGTTACAGAATCACAAAGTTCAAAGAAGGATAGTCTTTGCTAAAACCTTCTGGCTCCACTCACTCAAAGCCATTTTTAGCCATTGGTCTTAGAAAGTGATTGTATACAACTGACAGTTTAGATATTTCTGAACAGGTTTGATGCTATGCATGACATCCATATTACAGTCTTGATCTGACAAGGCTGTTTAAGAACTTGACATGAGTTTTCAAGTTGATACATTGACCAAAACATGATAAAAATAGCATGGATATTTCAAGGAATTCAGACAATGACACAAAATATCAAACAATATATTCTATGTTCCTTGTCCACCTCATTTCTCACAGATTTTATTCAAGCTGTTTGGAATTGTTCCAAACACCCTCTTTAATTAAATAATTTGACAGTGATTTCCAAAGTGAGAAAGTTCAAGGATATCATTACTGCTTCTATCACTGTGTTTACCATTCTGACTTTTACCATAATGCAACCTTCAGCTGTCAAGAAAACTGTCTATCATGATGCTAAAGTAGTGTCACCCTGCTTGACACACATACACCATAAATGTCATCCGTTTCATTCTGCTGCTAATATATCTTTAATTTTTTCAGTTTTACCAGACAATATAACATTTGCTGACTATACATTTCCACATATCAGAGTAAAAGTAATTGTCTTTTAGAACAGATGTTGATAATGAAGAAGAAAAAATATTGTTATCTCTATTATAGGGGAAGGAAACATTATGGTAGAATCAATAACAGGATTTTGATAATGAAATATAAAGAAACACTAAAAAGACTTCAGATATAACAATAATTCAAGATAATCAAGAAAAGTATGGCAAAAAGAATAAAGAATGATTTTATAGATTTTGGACAATTCCTTCACCAAAGCTCAACATTTACCTATAACCTTTTGATCAGCTTCCTATCCAGAATACCAGTGCATTTTATATATGGTAATGACACTTTCTGGGAAATATAGTGTTTAAAGGTTAGTAAAATTAGTAGTTTTGTTATATTTGTATGCAGTTTCATATTGACACCAAGTGTCTGGTGGTCATTTTTGAAGACTAAGTTAAGCATTCATTCAAATTTCTTGTACCTTTGTCAGTATTTTTAACAAATCCAGTACTGTTGAAAAACTTAAGTTTTCCTCTTCTATCTGGTTCCCCAAATCTTGATGTTAAAATTTGGAAGACAGCTCCTAGTACTCCAATTATTACAGGCACCAAACTTCATCCTTGTAATCCAAAGTTTCTTTTTTAATTTTGAAATGTGATCTAGCTCTCTGTTTCTTTATCTTCACCATTTGGTCTGCTGGCACAGCAATGTCTATGATTTAGCAGACTTTCTTTGTTTGCAGCAACCAGATCTGGTAGACTTTTTCATTTTTCTCAACAACCAGATCCAGTCTCCTTGATTGGATGAGCTGGTTGGATGAATTCATAATGGCACAAAGTACCATACTGTTTATTTTCTTGGACAGCCTCTAGTGTATACTTGTAACATTTGCTAACAGAATTCAACCCAAGACTTTTACATTGTTCCTATCCTGTTGTAATTGCATTTGATCATCTCTCTGAGCAATTTATAATTATTTCATGCATCTGAATCTTCCTACCAAGTTCCTAAATATTGTCACTTTAGACTGCAAGTAAAATATACCATTATAGTTAATGATTTTCTTCCATAGCTACTTCATCTCCGTTTTGTAACCCTGTTATATTTCCATTTCTTTGATGTTTACCTTATGGCTTGCTGGTGCAGCCACATCTATCATCAGGCAGGTCTGTTTTTTGTACACATTAACCATTTCCCATGGTCTGTCAGGATCTCAAAGTAGCAGAGCATTTTTTTTCATATTTGTTTACATGATCATACCCAAGTCTTTTGCATAGTTCAAAGTGTATTATTCTTCCTACTCTGACATGCATACTTTTGTATTCCTTTGGGGCTAGCTTGCTACATTCACCAGCAATGTAATTTAAAGACTACTTTTCAACAAAGATTTTAGGTATATAATATTTCAAGCTCATTTAAAAAATGAATAAAGTCTGTACTTTCTGTCAATGAAATCCATAAATAAATATAAACATTTTTGCTCAATCTTCAAATAAAATACAAACTCTTTTGCTCATACTTTAAAAAATTATATGAACATTTTTTTTTATCAACCCTTAAAAAATATGATTTTTACTTCTTTACAATTAAAGTGGATGTTTTGAAATCAGAAATGCAAATTTTCTACAACTGTTACTTTTAAGAAATTAGAACAAATATAATAATCTTTACTTGTCAGAGATCCTGTCCCAAGCCCACCAGCAGATACTTGAAACCAGATTGTACCAAAACCTATATTTACTATATTCTTTCCTTTATATGCACACCTATCATAAATTTTAATATATAAATTAGTTACATAAGACATTAACAATCATAATTGATAAGATAGAACAATATATGTAAACTTTGTAGACTCCCAAATGAATTCTAGAACTGCAGTTTTACTATGCTAGGTGTTACTGTTGTAGTTTATATCGCAAGAGTAGGTTTTGCAGCAGGGAGTTAACTCCATGCCAAACTGGTTTGGGATTCTCCTAGACTGGTTGCCAACCAAAGCTAGAGAGTCCAGTTTGTCCAGCTATTAACTCCAAGCTGGGGAAAAAAAGAGATGGATTCATTTCTTTTCAAGGGTATTTGTATGAAAATGAATGTAAGGGTCTCAGCTGTAATATGAACTCAACGCACCAATCCCACTATGTGTACATCCAATGTATAATAATATATGTAATAAGTTATATGACAGAAGAATCATAAATTTTAGTAATCTTAGCATACAGCAATATATACTCTCTATTATATATATATATATATATATATATATATATATATATATATATATATTAAAAGGACAATCTTTAACATACAAATTAAGAACTTTCACCTTTTCTCATAAAGGAAGCATTTTATGACTTCTCTTTAGGATTGCTACAATTGCACTTTCAAAACACTTATGAATTTTTTTATTTCTGTGATTGATTTGTTTTTTTACAACTTATCAACCTTTTGTAGGTTATTTAAAGCCAGAAAATATTTTGGTGGTTGTAAGACTAATTCTTTTCTTTTTACAAGTGAATATTGTATTAACAGTTTTTGGGAGATAATGATAATTTTCAGATACAAGTTTTACTATTTAACCCACCTATATCCCAAGGATATCTGCACTTAAGTGAATAAAACAAACCTGACTGGAATTCAAACTTGGCCCTGCAATTTCCCATTCTGATCCATTTCACTACCCACATATACAGCACTTAGTAGTCTCAAGCAATCACTCACCTAGTTTCCAACCAGACTCAATATTGCTTAACTTTGGTAATGAGACAAGAACTGGTGTTTTAACATAATATAGCCATAAACTCTTTCTAGGATTGACCATTGAAAACTACAAAACAAAATCACAGAAAATTCGGCTTTGAGTTAAAATGTCTACCAACTAAAAGTTGATACAAATAAACAGATCTCATCCTCGCTTTCCTTTCTTTATATTTTACCTTTATTCCTTTTCCTTTTATTCTGTGTTATGTTAAAGGTAGAGTTAGCATTATAAAATAGCACAAGAAATTTTGAAAGCAATCAGAAAACACATTGGAATTAAGATTGAGGCTTAATAACTTGTTAATGATAAATAGAGTCCAAAAAATTTCATGAGGAAATAAAGAATAAAAATAACCATGGATGAATACAATATTGATAATGATAAAGATATGCCAAGTAATGCAGAAAGGTCCTTAATAACAAAAAAAGAAAAATCCTAATAACATAGCAAGAATATTCCTAATAAAAATATTCATAAGATGATTAAGGAAAAAGAACAAAAAAATTAATGATAATAACAGTAATCATCTTGAAAAAGCTCATTATTTCTTTGAAAGGAGGTGAGTGTTGGTTTCGATTTTTTTTTCTTCCCACCACTCATGATAAGACATTCTGGGTCACAGACAAAACTAATTCACTTTTCTATACCTTTATACACCCTCCAAAAAACATCTTTCCAGCCTGAGGTCTAATAATTCTTCTGTCATCACCATTTCCTATTATTAACTTGTAAAGTGAAGGACTTAAATCAGCAAGTTGATTTGACTCAGAGAAAGCAAGTGTAACTCCAATCGCTTGATAAACTGATTTTCTTCTGCATTGTGCGATAAGGAAGTAAATTAGCTACAAAGGTATTCATCCATATCTCCACATCTCATGCACAGAACCTTTTGAAATACTGGTACTTCATACACACACAGTGTGTATATATGTATGAGAGAGAGAGAGAGAGAGAGATAGATCACTCACAGTTTGTGAGTATATCCACTCAAAACCTGAAAATTAAATATATAAAGTTGGTTGTCTGTATGTGTACAAATACTGCATAAAACTGACATCAAATAAATGCATTTTTATCATTTATAAATACTATGTGTCATATATTTTGCTCAACTTCTTGGTTCTTACTTAAGGGAGGTAACTAGTTTGCTTGTTCAGCTTTAAAAATCAAATTTTTAAAAAGTAAAATGTTTTTTTTATTTATCTTTAATCTAGTCTGTTGCTTTGTTATTCACTGGAGCTAATTTCTGCCCTGAAAGAGGTAACCACCTCAGAATTTAGATCACAGCTTGAGAATTAATAAAAGAAAACAATATTGATATTTTTAATAGTATATTTTGAAAATTTGGAAAATATTATTATGATAATATAACATTTGATATATAAATAACTACCAAAACATGTTAAATTCCCATAATTCTGTTAATAACATTTATTGTCTATACAAATCTCTCAAAGAAATGACTGCATGGTGTAATAGAATAAAAAAAAAAAAAGAACTTGATCCACACAGCACTAGGTATCATTGCTGATAGATATATAGATAGATAATCTATTTCCCTATAATGGCTGCTGAAAAACTCTTAGCTTCACCAAGAATCCCTTAAAAATATCATCAGACTTTGGAAAGTGGGTTGAAACTAAAAGTCTTCAATATTTTCATCTATAGAAAAATATTTCCTCTGCCATGCTCTATATTTACAAGAGTCAAAAATGGAGTATTACTGTCCTATCTGGGATGGTGCTGCCCAGTCCTCACTGTTCAGCTATGTCAGAGTTCAAAAGTCATTATGCATCCCTGTGGATGCTGAATTATTTTTCACCCTGCAATACCTTTTCACACAGATGAAATGTTGCTAGCCTCTTACTGCTCTATTGTTATAATTATGACAAATGTTTAAACAAGCCACATTCCTTAGTTCCACCATTTCAGACCTTCACAGAAACGACGTGCCATGCCACATACACAGATTCAAATCATCCTCATTCCCTTCATATTCCTTTGGTAAGGAAGAAGTTCCACTCAGCTTCTGTCATTATATGGAACAGACTCTTGAGAGAATGCTTCCCTGACCATTATAATCTTAACCATTTCAAGATTAAATTTAACTGATCTTATTCTACATTTGCTCCTCTTACAACAATCTCATTCAGTAACCCTCTACCTTGAGAGGCTATTGGGCCTTCTATCAGACAAACAATAATAAAAAAAAAAAAAAAAAAGATTGGTCAGATTCTGGGAAATAGACCATGCTGAGAAGAAACTATTAGTATAGAACTTACAGTTACAACTAGCAATTACAACAGTGAAATTATGAGACCTAGTTGGGAACCTTGTATTTCAGTTAAATTCATAAAGTCTAAATACCAAAGAGGAAAGCTCACCAGAACAATTACCATGAAAATATTTATAAACTGTTTTGAAATGCTTTTACCATAAGTTAAACCAGTGTTTCTCAACCTTTTTAAGCAATGGCACACCTAGGAGCAAAAGAAAATATCACGGCACATTTAGCAAAATTTTTAAAGTGTATATATTTAAATGTTATGAAATAAAACCATAGACTTTTAAAAAATACATGCACAAATATGAACTTACTATATATTTCAATGTTTCTATTCAAATCTTTACTGTGAAACTTGTGCCTGGTGTTTTTTTGTGATTTCTTCAAGTTCGGTTGAATGTGCAATAAATGGATCCTCATTTCTCCTTTAGTTGAACATAGTCTTTCTCGCTTCTTATTTTTAATGTTATTTAAGGTTGAGAAGCCTAATTCAAATAAATGAATAATTAAGAATTAGAAAATGGCAATAAAACTGATAAAGTCTTTTAAGCTAATTGGGGATAAAAAGTTTAATAATATTCATTTATTCAAATACTAATATTCTACCATTTATTCAAATACTAATATTCTACCATTACTACTTCCACACATATATATATATATATATATATATATATATATATATATATATTTATATACATACATACATGAGTATGCCATGATAATATTTCATGGCACATTAGTGTGTCACAGCACTGCAGTTGGGAATCACTGAGTTAATCTAACAAGCATTGATTGGTTAGTTCAAACCCTACAGAATGGTAAAAGGCCATTATAAAGAGCCATACAGAAGTAAACTCATCTAGTATCTATTATACTTCCCAGGAAGTAACACACAACTGTAATATAACAAGACTTATCAGATTACTAGCATATAAAACAGGGGTGTCTCATTCCAATAATGTCTACCTGATGGTACACCCAAATCCAACCATCAAGGTTTAAGATACAGAATGATCTCTGGAGAAGATATTTTTTTAATAATATAAAGAAAACACTTGAGGCAACTGAAATGTGGTTCTACAGAAGGATTTTGAAAATACCATGGATGAAGTGTTCAAGCAACAGAAGTATTAACGAAAATAGAAATGTAAAGAACACTTATACATGGACTCAGAAAAATTTCTGGGATACTTAATGAGAAAAGGCGGCTTAGAAAATTTGTGTAAATGGTTGTCAGAACAGAAAGTGGGAGGTATAGTAAAAAGACAAACATTGCTAAGAACCACAAAAGATAGGAAGTTGGGAAGAGTCATGATTGCCCATGTCCTGAAGGGACATGGTACATATAAGAAGTGTCTTATTTCATGGGAAATACAATATTTTTATTTACTTTTATATCCTAGAGAAATATTTTTACCTTCTATCAACATGGCCAATGTTAACCTCCAGTAGAGAAACTCACTGCACCTTCTTAGTCTCACATTTTTCACTGACATGAAAGATTATATTGAATCAATTGCAAAGTCTGTTGCTAGGATAGTTGGCTCACTGTGCTATGCCAGAAAATTTTTCTTGTCGAAATGCATCTTGCACATTTATAAATCTACCATTCATCTGTGCATTGAATATTGCTGTCATATCTGGTCTGATGCCCCTGCTATATATCTTGAGATTCTGGACAAAATCCAAAGAAGTGTCTATAATGATATCAGTTCTGACCTGAATCTTGACCTCAGTCACTTTTCCCTGCTGTGACATGACTTTCTTCTGTCATTTCTATAAATATTTTGATGGCAATTATTCTAATGATCTTTACTCCTTGGTACCTTGACTGCATGAATTTCAGTGTACTACTAGATTGTGAAATAGGTGTCAATGTTTTACTGTTGGAATAGCTTGATATAACTATAAGTTTCATTCTAATAATTTCTTTTCTCACACTTCTCACCTGTGGAACTCTTTTCTCATTTCTTGCTTCCCTTCCACATTCTTCAAAAATTTTAATGCAATGTAAATCACTATCTTCTGTCTACCTGGATATTGTTCTTTTATGCCCTTTCTTCTCACTAAAGTCTTCTCATTCACTTTCACTCCCAGTAACCTCTTGCATATTAGTAGCATTTTTACCACATGGGGTGAAATGATTAAAAAAGAATGAGGAACCTAAATTTTCTGAAGATGCTGTGAATTTACATTGAAATAGAGAGGAATCCAATTATTATAATCATGTACAATTTTATCAAGCAGTTATTGTTATCAAAAGCTGTTAATTCCAAACACTTTTAAATTAATTTAAAATTATTCACTTATTATAATCAATGTTTATGATATATTTTATAATGTAGACCTGTTTATCTTAATAATTTTTTCCATTTTTAATATTCTTTGCTTAATGTTATCAGCCCTTTATTGTTTTCTAAAAGACCGTGACCCCAAAGTGAACACAATAAATGATTTCATTTGTATTAACAAAACTACATGCTTTTATTTATTATATTTAGTTTGTCTCCAAGTATTTTTTAAACATTTTTATCCTTTATCTTCTAGGATTTCTTTTTAATAATTTCAATTTTTCAAAGTTTAATTCATTTGAAATGTAATTTGAATTTGAGCTTTGGATAAGAATGTTTAAAAAAATAATTCTCATCAGTGAGTCCCAAACAAACTTAAACTAAAAAACAATTACAAGTTTTCTAATGTACACATAATTATTAGTATTTACTAATCTTATGAACAACATATTGGTATTTACTATACTTATATATTGTTTTTTATTTACTAAGCTTATTGATATATATTGGTACTTATTAAGCATAAACATATATATTGGTATTTACTGAACTGATTCTGGAACATTGTTCCAATAGTAGAGCACAAAGTCAGAATAAAAAGGATTAGCTTCTGACAGGATTTGAACTTCTGTACTATTTCTCCAGCAACTTTCCATTCAATCACTTTACCATTACTACAAAACCAACTAACAGTAAGAATTAGTAGTTCTAGTTGTCTTTATAAGTTACTATGAGTAAATCTGTAATACTAGTATTAAAAACTTGTGATCAGAAGTCTTAAAAAATGTTTCTGCTTATAATCACAGTATTATATTTGTGAGTAATAATAACAAAAATAATAAGGATGACAATAATGATTTGAAGCTGAAGAGAAAAAAAATCATTGATGTCTACTTTGAATCACAAGGAGCAGATGTTTATCAAAAGCTCACATTTTACGTATTACAGCATTTTCTGTTATTACATATTGATAAGTACCCAGACAGAGAAGGATACACAGTAATGAGACAGAAATTGGTTATTTTAAGTATAAGCTTCTCCTCTAATATTGACAGTATAAATCATCTGATAGCGGCTGTGGAAAAGATTGAAGTCTCCTTTTTGTATTGAAGTTAGCACCAACAAAGACAAGAACAAATATCCAAGTATTTTAACAGCTGGCCAAATCTGGCTGAGTTTTCTTAAAGAGTTATTTCCCTTGACAAAACCATGACATCTGCCACATAACTGCTTGTGGCAATTAAGATCTGAAATTCTATCCTATTACCAGGTTAGTGAAGTTCTGTTCATAAATGTCTGAAGCAAAGTAAACTTTACAATTTCTTATTAATTTTTAATTAATATTTCTTTCATCTTATTTCTGACACTGAAATCTGAAAGTGTATTGGGATAATGTAAGTTGCCTTTCAAAACCTAAACAAAGTATTAAGAAATAGAGAAATTTTGTTAGAACTAAAGTGTAATGAACTGTTATTTAATAAATCCTCAGTGAATCTCCTCACAGATGAAGAAGAGACTTGAAGCAACAGAAATGTGGTTCTACAGAAGGATGCAGAGAATGGACCTAACATGAGAGCAATGACAAAATTTTAGAGAAAATGGAAACAGAAAAGAACATTTAAACTTAATATCAGAAATATATAGACAAAATTTCAAGGCGCATAATGAGAAAAGAGGGCTTGGGAAATGTAATACCCACAGGACAGATTGAAGGCAACAGGGATAGAAGAAAATAATGCATAACCTATCTAGCAAGCTTGAGTAAAAGGATGGCAAAACTGGGTTTAGGATAGATAACAAAAAGACAAATTTTATTAAGTGCTACAAAGGACAAGAAATTAGAGAGAGACATGATCACTAACATACTTAAGGGAAATGGCTGACAGAAGAAGCTGGTTTTGCCTTTGACAAAATCTCTATAATAGCTTAACATGCAAAAAAAAAAAAAAAAAAAAAAGTCGAAATTGTATATCTTGATACTGGATTGGTGAAGCACTTGTCATGAATTTCTGAATTTAAGAAAATTTTTCAATTCAGCCATATCACTGCAATTTTAGCAGATTCCAGTTTCTCTGAAAGTGTTATTTCCCCTGACAAATTCCTTAATTCTGCTACAAGAATATTTGTAGCTCTTACTCAATAAGAAATGAAATTTCTATTCAGGTACCAAGTCAGTGAAACTTCTGTCATGAATTTCTGCTTTGATTAAGATTTTATCTTGGTGTTCAGTCTTATAAACAAAAATTTATGATATCCTAATTGCTTCATTTTTTTTTTTTTTTTACTTAGCTGTATATTTATTTTATTTTTTTATTAAATGTTGAATATTAACTGAATTATTCAAATGAAATTCTCACTCACTTGTCATTTTGATCAGTACATTTCAGCCAGTATGCTCTCTGGCCTTTCTCAAGTGTATATTGCATTTAGTTATCTCTTTTTTTTCTTTTCTTTTTAACTAACCTTCACCGTGTTTTTGGTTAAGGGACAAATTTTCATTTTTGCAGAATAAATAATTACAAGAGTTAATTGGTAATGAATGTACCCCCACCATCTAAAAATAGAAAAAAGTTTTAGACCAGATAAAATAATGAAAATGTAATCCATTCCTCTTTAAAATGGTGTTTTATTTGTCACATTTAAAGTAATAGGAAATTCTATTACATCATCTGGCATGTACAACACATACAAACAAATTAACCATTGTCACCGTTTCATTTTTAAACTAATGTTCACCCAACACAAGGCCCAAGAGCCACTCAAAGTAGAAGGTCACTGAATGCAATTGTCAAAATTACATAATTTCAGGTGTCTGTTCCACAAAGTAGTGGCTCTGGGGACAAAGCTGTTCAAATGGAACTTCTTCCTTACTGAGGATGATTCAGTCCTGTATACATGGAACTTATTTAGATGTGTGATATGAACCTAAGAGGAGGAAGTTAGTAGTGAAGATTATGAGGATATTGAGGATAGATAACAATTCACAAAACAGCAGTTCTGTGTGTGTGTGTTTAGATACACATGTCAGTTTTTCAGATAAAATATGTAATGTTTGCTCAAAAAAAAATCCTGACAATATCATTTTTTTTGCCATTGAATACAGAGTTTTATTTATGTTTAAACTTATATTTCTACTACATTAATTCCTAAACTGTTCATAAACTGCCTGAAGTTCATATTTTGTTGTATTTTGTTCAAGTTTTCCAATATCAATAAAATCAAAAAACAATATTACATTTGTACATTTTCCACACGTACACCACACTCTTTCATAGATTGACTTGTCACTTATCAAAACTCATGAACTCATTGATCTTCACGTGCAATATAAATACAACTATTGACAAATATTTGTAGATAATGTCAAACTACTAGTTTGCTCTCAATGCAGGAAAAAGACTCAAAATTCCAAGAGATATTATTGCATTAAAGTAACAACCCACATTAAATAAAATATATTTCACCACAAAAGATGGTATCTTGAAGTCTCTATAAAATATTTAATATACATAGGAAATTTTATATATCCCAGTTGTAACAGCAAAATTGTCCAAATCATGTTACAGCATAATTATCCATCCCACAAAATTTTTAATATCTCAAAAAAAAACAAAAAAAAAACACTAAATTGAGTTTCTTTTTCCCACATTTTCATACAAGACATTTAGTCATCTTGACACCATATTTTGTAAGAATCAATGATAAACCCTTTGAGTTATTCAGCTAAAAAGAGAAATTAAATAAAATTGTTTTGTGTCAAACCCACTGTCTTCCCAACTGAGCAACAATGTGAGGAAAAATATATTTCAGGGCTTCAGTAATGATACCAACATTCATACTCTGGCTTCCATCTTCAAAGGCCATTCAAGAATCATCAAGAGAATTATCTCTCTAAACATATATATATATATATAGGGAAAAGGTTATAGTTGTTCCAAGAGAAAAATGTATATTTTAGAAAAAGAGAGAAACCACAAATGTTTTTGGTTATAATGTGGACTTGTTTTAGTGTATATATTTTATTTTATTCTAATAATATCAAAGCTCACTACATTTATAGAAAATGAACAATGAAACATTAAAAGAACATAAGGAAAACTTATTCCTTTTCTTTGCCTGAAAAAGGTAATGAGACCGGAAACACATGAAGTCAAAATTTGATGAATAAAATGTAATATATCCACTAATACAAATCCACATTATAACCTAAAATGTTTGCAGTTTTTCTTTTTTTTTTATATATATATATATATATATATATATATATATATATATTCCATACATTCTTTTCTGGTACACTCTCTTACACATGATGTTGCTTTGAACTAATTTGAATACCAGTATTCCCAAAAAAATGGCAGAATGTAACCAAGAAATTCTGGCAATAAACTCAACACTCCATTCTTGACATTGAGATAGTTAAAATATTTGAACATAAAAAAATGAAACATGAAGTTTGAGCAATTCATTCACAATTTAACAAAACTTGTTTGGATGAATTCTTGTTATAAAGATACCATATATATATATATATATATATATATATATATATATATATATATATATAGGTTAACATATATATATATATATATATATATATATAGCAACACATATATATATATATATATATATATATATAACAATATATATATATATATATATATATATATATATATATAGGTTAACAACATATATATATATATATATATATATATATATATATATATATATAGGTTAGCAACATATAAATTTATTTATATATATAGGTTGGCAACATATATATTTATATATATGAGTTAGCAACATATAAATTTTTATATATCAAACAGTTTTACAGGAAAGATGTATGACAAACTGGAAAAAGTTTTGTGTGATACATTTCATCCCTTAGGACTTCATCAGACTATGTTGATACACATTTTAAATTAGTCACATCAACCTAGTTCAATGACTAAGGACAAAATGCATCACACAAAAACTTTTTACCACTTTATCATATATATATATATATATATATATATATATAAACCAAGACAGATATGAACTTGATTATGAGGACTGGCTGAAAAATTTGGGGGTCAAACTTAGAAGGCATTCTAAAAATAAATTCTGAAATTTGGTCATTTAGTCAGTTTCTGTGAAATGATTGAAGCTTAAAACTTTCCAGCATCTTCTCTAGATATTAAATGTGTGCAAAAGTTTCTAGTATTTTCAGTAAAAAATTTCGTTTATTTCTTTTACTGCATATTCAGTTTAAAATGAGTAAATCTCAATCGACTGATACATTTTTTAGAAATATATACATACATTCAGAGATAGATGTATCTGAACAGACAGACAAAGTTTTATTTTTAAATACAAGCATACAAATTCTAAATTGGCATCTTTGAAAATCAAGAAGAGATTTACTCTGTGATCCTTTCCCATGCTTTGGCTTGGAACTAGAAAACCAATTTATCTTGGTTTTGTAATTTGCAAGAATTAAGCTTATGTTTTTCCTTTACTTTTCCACTTTTTCTTGCAATGCATATACGTTTTTTTGTTCTCTTTTTAGCCTTTTTGTTTATTGTCAAGACAATGGCAGACTTATCATTTTTGGCAATCTGCATCCAAATATCTTGTCTTAACCCTTTGGCATTAACCCTCTTCTCAAGAGACATCATTTAATCTTCCTTTTCTTTTTCAAGAGCATAAAAGAAGAGTTTCGTTTACTTTTAGTTTGCTAGATTCTGATGGAGCAAGATAAGCTTGTTGCTCTGGTTTGAAGGAAGATGTCACCTTTAAATGTCAATGAATATCTCCAACTAGGCATTGGACATGTAGCTTGAAATCTAGAATGTCACTTGCTAAGGAAATGTATGTAATAATGTCAAAGATAAAACCAAATCAAAACAATGTTTTCTGATATGAACATTTTCTCTGAAATTAAAAAGTTTTTTTTTACTCTATATTTAGAAATGAATAACAATGGCAAGAGAACTTTTGATTATTTATTAAGCTTAACATAGTCTGGCAAAAGGTCACAGTAGTTGATTGCTCAGGATCAAATTTAATACATTAATAAATTGTCATATGAGACTGCTAAACATCATGGTGGGAGATGCTCTAAGATTATAGGTATTTACATTATTTACATGCAGACTATTGTCCTCATCACAACATTTCGTGACCTCTGTCTTTCTTTAGTTGTATGTCAGTCTTGAGTAACTTTATTTAATCTATGAGGTTAGATTTTTCTCATTCCACCATCTAAGGATATCTTGTTCTTTCTTTTTAGTATTTCTAAGTTATTGCTGATCCTGTTTCTACTGAGTCAGAGTCTGAGAACACTCTAACTACATAAATTAAATAAAGTGTTACTTCAATCAACACTTGAAGGCCTGGAAAACTGAATGGTCCAAATTTTATGTAATAATGTCAAAGATAAAACCAAATCAAAATAATGTTTTCTGACATGAGCCTTTTTTATGGAATTAAAAAGTTGTTTTTTTTTTACTGTATATTAAGAAATCATCAAAATGTGATTTTAACAACAAATCTAGTAAGTCCTCATCATAGAAATACAGATAGAAAGATGATAGTTACTTACAAAGATTAGCATAGTCTAGCACAAGGCCTCAGTAATAGGTTACAAATGGACAAAGTATTGCCAAATTATTTGCAGATATGTTTTCCATAAGAGCTATCCAGGTGGGCTTTTGTTTGCATCATTAATGCAGAGTATTTTACTATGCCAAAAAGCTTTGAAGCTTCTAAAGGTAATATCAAAACTGAACTGGAGTGCTGACCAAAACGTAATGCTCAAAATATATGTCACATATCAGATCAAAACTAAACTATGGATGCATTATTTACAGTACCACATATAAATCCTATCTTAAAAAAAACTACAAGCCATACAAAATCAAGGCCTGAGATTAAGTCTCACATCCTTCCAGACTTCACCCATGCAAAGTTTCTATATAGAAGCCAATGAACTACCTATATCTCTGATATGGGAAAAATTATCCCACCAATATGCACTAAAACTACAATCTAACCCAAATAACCCAGCATACCAAAAAACATATGAACCTCATTATATCCAGTTTTATAAAATAAACCAACAACCATCCCTTCATTTGGTCTTCAAAAAGAAGCACTAGAACAAATAAATAACACCAGTCACAATAAATAACACTTTCACATAACAATCAGGCATAAATTTATAAGATATTAAAAAATTAGTGGCAATTTACTCAACCTTAGATTGGAATTAGCAAATTACTTTGCCTCTACATCTTTCCTGTTCAATCATTTAATGCAATCTAATTTCTGTATGGCTTTTATACTATGGCATGATCATTGTAACAGCCATAAAAATCTCATTTATTTTATTCTTTTGTGACGCACAAATCTCAGTATACTTCTAAGAGATCCATGGAAAATATATATATATATATATATATATATATATATATATATATTCCAGCATTAATAGAAACCTTGGGATAGATACATGACAATTGATTGTAAATTTCTCAAAGGGTAATTACCTCTGCCAACAAAGCTGGACAGAAATTATGTATTCACCCATGTTTGTCTGTTTACTCAGACAATATATATCCAAAAGTTCCCAATGAATTTCCATGACATTGAGTGGGCTGTGGGCCAAGGAACAATTGATTAAATTTTGGAGTAGAGCCACAAACTTTTCAATTGAGAAATATTTCATGCATTTAAGACAATATATTTAAAATATATGGGAAAATAAAAATTTACACAATTACCTCCCTTGCATCATATATAACTGAGCCGGTACTGAGAAATTTTGAGCCTAACTAAGAATGCTTTCCAAAAATACAAATCTAATGTACAATCATTTGGTCAGATTTTGGAAAGTGTGTCAGGCTGAAACCTTTTCAGCACCCACTCAAGTGGACTTATTTTTTATTCAGTTTCCATTGTCAATTGCATTGACAGAGATATGTATTCTCAAATTTCTTTCTAGATGGCTATTAAATATTGAATCAGTCACATTTGAGCAAGATTTATACTTGATATTCTTCTAGTGGTGCCTTAGAGATTTTTTAAATTTCATTTCCTGTCAGTAAGTAGGCAATCATGTCACTCCACAGATTCCTTTTCTTTATTATCTGTGAATTGTTATGCATTCTTCAGAAAATGTTAGAGTATTTTCTTCATGGTTTATAATTCAGAACTTTCCTTCTCTTAGCCTAGTTGCAACTAAAGACTAGAGAACCTAGTCTACTCTGCTATTTAATTCATAGTTTGAAGAAGAGATGGATTCATACCTTTCTCAAGAGCATTTGTGTGAAAGTGAATGCAGCAGACTAATCTGAAATTTGAACTCAGTTCCTTGATTTCCTTTTTCATGCTGATATCCATTACACTACCCGCATATTCAATTTTGCCTTAGTGATACATTTTTTTTGACAAATTACTATTTAAAAAAAAATTGTAAATGTAAGGAAAATTTCTCTTGTTTGATTCTTAAATTACTATTGATTACAAATCTGTGTTACACAAGAATCACATTCATCAATTTCGTTAATGATTGAATCAAAAAAGTTGGCCTCGTCACATTTTTGAGAAATTGGTCAGAGAAAGTCATATTTGTAATCAGTGATTAGAAATTTCACTGACAAGGTCTCTTCATTTGTGTTGTTATCATTCACAGTTGTCATTAAGCTTGATGCTACATCACTTTGCATTTGTAGAATTTATTTTAGAATGTTTTTGAAAATGAATAAATAAGGCAAACTGCTCTATAAATAGCATTATATAGACTTGGAGTTATCTCCCTTAATCATTTTATTATATAAATTACCAAGGTGATCTTGAACACTGACTAAACATTAAGTTGTAAATTGGACTGAAAACTGTTTTATTCTCTAAGTCAGAGCATTTTAATGGGGTTGTACCAACAAAAATAATGTGCTGTTTTTAATGTGTTATGGTTACAAATATGGAGACATACAGAAATTGGATCATTTTTACTAAGATACTACAAGATAGAAATTTTAACTCTAGAGTTCATTATATTCAGAGAAAATATGCTAACATATACCTATAATGTTTTATTGATTCCACCTCCACCATTGCTTCAGAACCTAAAAATATATTTGTTAAAACATTGCCTTGAAAAATAAAAAGCCTGCAGCATAGTAAATAGGGACTGTCATTTAGACAGAATCTCCCAAGTATATTAATGGTACAATACAGACTAAACTTCTGTAATTTATGTTAAACTGAAGATATACTGTCAGCTTGTAAGTCATTTTATGTCAAATTTTCTTAACTTAGACAAGATCTTCCTCCTATATGGCAGCGAATGCTGGAAAATCTTATCACAGATTGAGACAACATATATATGGCTCTACAGAAGGATGCTGAAAATATCAGGGACTGAACATTGAGAACAGTTTTAGAGAGAATGAAAACAAAAAGGACATTTATACTTAACATCAGAAAGAATTAGTTGAAAATTCTTGGGCACATAATGAGGAAAGAGGGCTTGGAAAATATAATATTCATAGGACAGATTGAAGACAAGAAGGACAGAGGAAAATAATGCATAGCCTACCTAACAAGTATGTGTAAATGTTTGGCAGAACATGGATTAGAGGAGATAGCAAAAAGACAAATTTTACTAAGAGCTACAAAGAAAAGGAAGTCATGGAGACCCATAATTGTCAACGTCCTGAAGGGATATGTCAGAGAAGGAAAAGAAGACAAGATCTAATTGCAACTTTCCAATTATTAACTCGGTTTGCTCTAGTTTGCATGACTGAAACCACAATAGTTTTCGGTTTTATTATAGAGTTAGTTTTCTTCTAAATAAAGAGCAAATTCTGTCTGTCCATTCATGTGTCTAAAACCCCTCTAACTCAGGCCAGACTTTCTCTACATAGACATTTTATACCTTTTTGGAATCAGGATAATCCCAGGATTGAAAATCTGCCCTCCATCTGGTGCTTGAACATCCAGTATTGGGGTTTGTCTATGGATGATTAGGGAACACTTAAAAATTGAAATTTTAAAATAACTGAAAAAAAAAAAAAAAAAAATTAGTCATTTTAAAAGTTTTTAATTTATATTGATTTTAAAGTAACACAAAACTTTGTGAATTTAAAAATATTTTAAAATTCAGTTTAAAATATCTCCAAAATTTTGTGAATTGAGGAAATCAATTTTATTTCTTCAAAATGTCAACAAATCAGAGTTAAAGTAAAAGATTTCATGACGTGAGATTTTGAAGTTCCACAGAGTTTGTGATTTAAAGAAATGAAATTTCAGCCCAAATTGAAGTTTTGACCCAAACTGGTCTTTCAGCTGGAGTTGGACTTATAGACTGAATTAAAGTGAATTTTTGCAGTTCCATGGAAAGAATTGAGGAATTCAAAGTTGTTCAAAATTATCATTGCTGCTTTTTAACCTAGACCAAAGGTCCCTTTAGTTTCGGGCTGGAGACCCAATTAGCCCTCCCCAGGAACAAGCATAAAAGTCTACATGGAGTGTGGCTTTTAAGCTAGTGTTTAAAAAAATGTTTTCATAAACTTCAGTACTTATACACAGACACACAAACACAAAAATAGTCATAACTTATGGACATATCAAACCAGTATTGTTCCTGCCAAATAATGAAATATGATAAACCTAACTTAATTCATGTGCACAAGATATGCTTTATAATTTTGGTATCAAGAATAGAGGCTGCCATTTCAAAATTCTTAATTCTTATACAGATGACAATACAAAGCAACAGTCTATATTCTTTATTTGTCTCAGAGGAATTGAAACACCATTTTCATCTGTAATTTCTCCTTTCATTATTACTTCAAAGTCCAGCAGAGTATTAGCATAAGACTCGATAGAACAATTTACCAGTATTCTCAAGTTTCTAATTTCAATTTTCCTTTTGTTTTCAAAAGACTTAAATTCATTGCTCATTCAAAAGTTTCAACACCAATACATTATCTATGACCAAGTTAAAAAAATTAAAACAAGGGCACTAACTGTATGCATCAATAAAAACTAATGCATTATAAACTACCAATTCGATCAGAGTTTGCCTGCTGCTCATATTTCCTTGGTCTTATTGTGCTGCAATAAGGGATACAAAAATGATCACCAATTTCCCCAACTGAATTCAATGTCAAATAAGTTCTTTCCAAAAAGAAATTCAAAGTGTTTTGGCTTTGCTCACAAGAAAAAAGTCAATACAATTATCATTAACAGCTTTCAGAACATCTGTCTGTAAATGATCTGGCTATTTAATTTTAATGAAAAAATAGCCTGTCAATGACAATGAAACTTTAAGTAAAGCTGCTACAATGCCTCAGTTTTAGTTAATAGGTTTAGGTTCAAAATTCCACCAAATATCACCTGAAGATGGCCAGAGTGTACAATGGCCAAAACAAGATGAGGACAACAGTCTGAACAATGTAAATAGTGTAAATAGTTACAATACCTAATCTCAGACATATAGACATGTTTATCAAAGGCTTTTGCATAATGTTGTAAAAACTAATATTATTAGCTTAAAATTACATGGTATATTTATCTTCTCCAGTTATGGGTTAAATTGGAGAGCAGACTGAACTCTTAACTTTGGTTACCAAAGTGAGAGGAAAAATTTCAGAATTCCAAACTATGTAAAAGGTTACACTACTATTTTCTGAAGATATCATGGTAGTTCCTACATATTAACAAAAAGGGGTCTGTGGCAAACCATAATCATATACATCCTGAAAGAACATGGCATTTAAAAAAGAAATTGTTGTATAAATACATCCTGAAAATTTTATCAGCATTGGTTGTTTAATGTGAATTTTATTGTGAAAAAGTAATAAAAGATTTGCATAATAAAATCCAAGTTCTCATATTGTGAATCATGAATTTTGTAATCGAGCCTCAGTTTAGTTAGATCCGAACTAACATTGTCATTCCATCAGATGTCAAGGTTACCGTTCAACATTTTTTTTTTTTTTTTTTAATCAGAATGAAATATTTGTTATTGTCATGCAAGTGAGTTTAGCATGAAGTAATTATTTTTCTGATGCCTTCACTAGATGTCGACAATTACAATGAATTCACATGTGCATCACAATAAATAAAAAAGAACTGTATTGGAACCTGAAGCTGCTATCAAAGAGAAAGTTAATGCTTTTGCTTTTAAATTTTTCTTTACTTCATTTGTTGGTGATTTACCAAAAACCATATGGTGAGATAATTGTGTGGGCAGGATCACAATTTAGTTTGATATTTTTTTTTTCTCATTTATATGGAAAGAAATTGTTTTTCTCTGTAGAAATTTTCTATGAAAATATTTTTTTTTCTTTGTAGTTAAGTAATTTTTCTATTTTCCTACCATCTAATTTTAATCTATCTACTGAAACTTCTTGGTTATACATCTGTAGGAAATACATTCATCCCAATTAATTTCTCATTCAGAAGATATGGAAAATTTACTTGACATCACAAGCATAATTATCCTAAAACATTAGTCACAAATGATTTATAAGTTAATTGCTAGAATGACTTTTCATTGGAAAGCATTTCTTACTTGAAATTACATGTTGTATAAAATCAAAAGAGGGAAAACCCATAATAGAACAAGAAAAAATACTCCAAGTACAGAGCAAATACATTGCTGGTTTCTCTTTCTCATTGTGAAATATTTCTTCAATGCACAAAAATATAGAACAATCTGAAATGTTAAGGTCTGAAGTAAAATTGGTATTGGATAAGATGAACAGCAATGAAACAGAAGGACCAGATATGATTGCAATAGAAATGCTTTCAGTCTGAGACAATTCCATCATCAGCAAGATCACAGAAATAATAAAATATACAAGTGGTGATATACCACAATACCATAGTAGATCCATCTTTGTAGCATTGCCTAAGCCAGATACAAATGAATGCAAGGCTCCATCAGTCAATCAGCTTAATGAACCACATAAACAAGCTAATAATCTGAATTCTGATGAATAAAACTCAAATCTGAATTGGACCAGAAATAAGATGACAACATTTTTATTTTGTTTTGAAGACCAGAACAGAAAATACTATATTTGTAATGAGGATGATATTGAAGGAAACACTACAAGTATAGAAAAATATACACTTATGTTTCATAGATTATACAAAAACATTTTCTAAAGTATAGCACAAAGCTCTATTTGATCTGCTTGGAAAACTTAGTCTATTTAGGCAGTATGTTAGAATAATCCAAGACTTATGCTGAGAGCAAACCACCTGCATATGGATAGAAAATGAAATGAGAAAATAGAAAGGAGCATAAGACAAGATATGTCTTCAAACCAGATTTATTCAACCTATAGAGTGAGACTATCCTAAGTAAGCTATGGGTGCAATCTTAACAATATAAGATATGCAGATTACACTGTTGTTGGTGACAGAAGAGAAACTATAAGACCTCCTAGATAAGATAGTAAAAGAAAGTGAGAAAAGAGGAATATCCATTATAAGAAGATAGGATGTATGATAGTCAGCAAGAGAAAAAATCAAGATGTGAACTATGAACTGAAGATGTCAAACTCAAACAAGTTCAGAAGTTTAAATATCTAGAAAAATTGTTTTGACTAAAAATAGAAAATACAACACCTAAAACCAAAAGTGGATTGGAATAGCAAAAAATGCCTTCCAAAAACTAAGCAAAGTACTAAGAAACAGAAAAATTTCTTGCTGAACTGATATGTGAAAAATTTCTTTAAAAACACAGAAAACAGTGCTGAACAGATAATGTAATATCACTCATCCTATATAACACTAAATGTTGTACAAGTTCCTCATAGATAATCTGGCTCTACAGAAGGATGCTGAGAATAACATATATGGAGTGTATTGCTTGATTTGTTTTTTTTATGACTTATCAACATACTTTTAAATTGTAAGAATTTTTGGAGATAACTATGATTTATTGATACAAGTCCTTCTAATTAATCCATAGCTGAGGGAAAGAGGTGAATCCATACCTATCCCAGCGGTATTTGTGTGTAAGTGAATATTTCTCCACTTTCCAATTCCAAACTTTTATCCATTACACCACCCACATATTCAACATGATATAGCTGTAAACCTGATGGAGTGTGTTAGCAAAAAGGAAGTTTGAAGGAAAATGGAAACAAAAAGGTGTCTTATTTTTATAATCAGAAAGAGACAGTAGATATTTCTGTGACACATAATGAGGAAATAAGGCTTGGATAATTTGACACTCACAGGACATATCAAAGCCAATGGAGACAGGGAGAAACAGTGAGTTACTTATAGAGCTTGTGTAAATAGATCACAGGAAAAGGGTGGAAGAGTTATTAAAAAGACATACACTGCTAAGAGCTACAACATATAGGAAGTTGTGGAAAGCCATGATCATTCACAACCTGAAGGGACATTGTTTTTCATCATTTCATCCCAAGCAAGGCAATAAGGCCACTAGGTGGTTACAAGAATTGAAAGAATATGAGAAGACTTTAATGAGGAGAAACAAGAAAACGGACAATAAAGGAACAGGTTTCAGGAAGACATAAGGTAACAATTGACATTGAATTTAAATTTCTGAAGATTATAGGTGACAGGGAAGCATGAAAACAGAAGGGACTTCCACAGGTGTGAAGTACAAGGAAAGAAACTATGAGAATAGCACGTGTCACAAATAATCATCATCAAGTATTTATGATTGAAACTTTTTATTTTACAGTCATTTTATATCCAACATTATATTTATTATTATTCTTTTTGTAGCATAATTATTATTATTATCAATTTATAAGAAACACAACTCATTATTAGTCTTTTCTCAAAAATTATCACCATTATTATGAATTTCTGATACATAAAATTATTATTTTCTTTCATTTGTGAGAAGCATAATAATCACTATTCACTTATGAAAAGTATCATTATCATCATTTGTGAAGGGTGTGATCATCATTATTCATTATTCTTTTGTGCAAGGTAAAATCATTATCAATTATTATGTACTAGCAGTAGAGCCCGGCGTTGTCCGGGAATGTAACAGTAAGAGATAGATCAAGTATTGACCATCATAAAATTGACAAAGATATTGTTTAAGGTTGATGGACACGCATGTCTTAATTAGTTTTTTTTTTTACAAATTGGTCAAACCCAAACTCAAACAAAAACACTGTTTTCAATCGTTATGAGTCTACCGATTGAATAGAATTTTATTATAAACAATTGTCTTGTAAATGGAATTTTTAAAGCATTCTGAATGTAAAAATAAAGAAAAAAGTGTGCAAGACAATAAGAAACACTACTTGCCAAAAAAAAAGTGAAGTTTTGCTGAAATCGGTTGAAAAATGTAGGAAATCCAATCCCATATATAAACAAACACAGACACACACACAAACACAAACAACCTGGGTTTTATAATAAGTATAACTCGATATGAGTTGTCCCCCTTTCATTCTTGTGATGCCTCTTAATCATGTTTTCAAATTGATTTTGTGCAAAAACAGTTGTGTTTTTCCAATTTTTGGTGCTGCTAGAACCACTGCAAGGTAATTTTACATAGTCCTGTGAAGTTTTGTTGAAATCGGTTGAAAAATGTAGGAAATCAATATATGATCCAATATATAAATGATGACAAATCATCACTATTACACATGAGACATAATCAACCTGAGGGTTTTATTTGTGTAAGAGATATAATCATCTATTTAAAAGTATAATTAAATCATCATCTATTATAATCATTTATTTTTGAGTAGTGTAATTATTATCATTATTTTTAAGAACCATAATCATAATTCATTATGAGAGATAATTTATTTGTAAGTAATGCAATCATTGTCATTATTTATTTTTAAGAAGCATAATTATCATTATTTGTTTTTGCGACATGTAATCATTGTTATTATCATCATTAGAAATCAAAGTAACTATTTTGCATTTTGTCTTTTTAATTTTCCTATAAAAAACAAAACCTTTTTTTTTATTTCTGTTCTTAAAGGTTTAAAATTCCAGATCCTCAAGAAATGTCCATGATTTTCCATGTGTAATATAATTCAAAAAGAATTTGCAAAAAAATGAAAAAAAAACTCCAACAAAAAGGATTCCATCTTTTTTTCACACTTCTTTCTCTTTTCGTATCATTATTTCTTCACTTGCCTATCTTGGACTTTTCTATTTTTTTTTTAAACATTCATTCTTTCTGGAATATTCACTGCTTCCCATTTATATCTCTAAGGAGCATCATAAAATTCTGTGGCATAACTCACACAGCACATGCATCGTGCTCTTTGAAAGAAACCTTGATGCTTTTCAATATCATTTTCCATCAGAGGAAATAGCAATGGAGAATGATAGAGAAAAGAAATGGGAGTGGCTATCCTTACCCCAATCTAAATTTATTTTACATTTATTTTAAATTATTATTTCAAATTTTCTTTTTTCCTCCTCATACTCCTTTTTTTCTCTGTATCTTTTAAAGAGCTACAGAAAATAATAATAACAATAATAATAATTTTCACATAGCTGAAACTAACCAATGTATTCATTTCTGTTCTTCTTTATTGGACACAATACTCTCGTTATTAATGGTAGTTCCAGCAAATTCATAGAGGGAATTCTAAAGTGTGCAAGATTCTTTGAAATGTTCAGAGTGTATTATGAACGTGAGCTCAGAATGCTCTTATCATAATTCCATTCTGAAACCTCACTAGTGCTGAGTCTAAATATTACTTTTGTGTTATGGACATGTTCAGAAACAAAAAAAAAATCTCTCCACATTAACAATATGCCAATGTAGCAAATGTATGATGTGAATTTACAAGAGAGAAAAGCTTAAGAACACTATTGCTTTTATAGGCATCAGCCGATAGAACTATGGTCCGTCAACTTGACTGAGCACTAAAAGTAGATACTTTGAATATTATATATTGAAGCAACAAATTCTTCTTTTATGCATATTTGATTGAATATAATAGAGAAAGAATATTTTGTAAGAATTTTATTCAGTTTGTCTCATATCCTCAGAATTTTTTTTTTTTTTTTTTAACTAAGTACATACTTTAATGATTGTTTTCAAAACCCATGACAGTATTTTATGCCATAATGGGCCTGAGCATCTTTGGTCATATATTTAACATGTAAACAGATATCGTCACTTGTTTCAAAACTTCAGAGGGAAATTCGGAAGAAATTTCTTGCATAGATTTGATCTGTGTTTATTTTTTTATTATTTACTCAAAACTTTGCATGCTTTTTTAGGTTCTGTCATCTTTTGTGATTGCTTTTATATTTTTCCTTTTGGGTATCATCTCTGTCCTTTCCTAACATTTACTGTACAAGCCTGTCTACCACATAGAGCCACAGCTGATGTCCTCCATGTAAAAAATGCCTTTCTGAAAAATAACCCAAATCAATATATAGGTTCTAGTTGAGTAACCTGAACAACTGATGGGTAACCTAAATAATGAGTTTGTGAGACTTTGTATAAAACATTCCATATATATATATATATATATATATATAAATAAATAAAAGGCAGGATGTGTGTGTGTAACAAATGCACGGCCACAATTTGACAGATTTGCACCAAAATTTACATGCACATGCTCCAAGTTAGCGGGAAGGTCAAGACTGACTTTGCATTTCCCAACTCCCATCGATAGTGGAAATAATCGATTTTTTCATGATTCTACGGCAGTTTTCATGTAGTTTGCGTCCATTTTCTTCTGGCCAGAGTGAGAGCCTATAGCTGGCTGCCACAAATAGGCAGGAAGATTCTATTGGCTAGTGTGAGAGCCAACAGCTGACTGACACAAATGTTAACTAGCATGCAAAAAAAATCGATAGCTGCATTCGTCACAAGTGGGAAAATTTTAAATACTCCAATTGGCTCATTCGAATTTCAAACTGAACTTTTTCTTTTGTCCACCGAGGTAGATTGTTCTAGTTCCACATGCCATGTCTCTTCCAGATGTCTCAGTTATCTCCCTTTAACTCAATTGTTTTTGTTCAACACTGAAGTAGCCAGGTATTGAACTCACAACTCTTTGGGTTAAGTCACTGGATCGAACCAACACTTTTATCAACTGGACCATGTGTCCTTGAGAGAGATAACCGAGATATCTGGAAGAGTCATGGCATGTGGAACTAGAACAATCTACCCTGGTAAATGAAATAATGGGTTCAGTTTGAAATTCCAGTCACCTGAAAAAGGCCAGAGCATACAATGGTTGAAATGGCATGAATATGGCAACAAAGCTGAAGACAACATTTCAAACAATGTAAATAATTACAATACCTCACTTTAAAAATATAGGCAGATCTTGGGAGTCAAAAAAACAAGTGCCCATTTTGAAAAATTGCTAAGCATGAAAAAGGCTATAAACTAAATGAAAAATATTCCCTACATGCAAGACACCAATCTGCCACCGGTGGCCTGCTGTCAGACTGCTGCTGTGTTCATCTCAGCACTGTTACCACTGGCAGACTGCTACAGGACCACCAGTGGTTGCCACCAGAAGACCACTGACATTGCCATCAACAGCTCACCAGCAGGCCACTAGCAGCTTGCATGTAGTGATATATATATATATATATATATATAAAGAGAGTGTGGGCATATGAATCAACACTGCAATGTGACTGTCAGTTTCATGTTTCAGTGGAATTCTCTGATCAAGTCTTTGACGTAATCTTCACACTAAGCTTGAAGTCTTGGTCTGAAGATTACATAGATGCATGAAACTGGCACTCACCATGCAGTGTTGATTCATATGTCCATACTGTCTATAAATGCTCTATATCCAATATTGAACCTGAGTAAATAGATGGCAGAACAGGGTTTAGGGGAGATAAAAAAAAAAAAAGACAAAATTTATTTCAAAAGACAAAGGACAGAAAAATATAGAGAGCCATGATCACTGAAGAGACACAGTACATTAGAAGAACAGTGGCAATATCTGCATTTTACAGATTAGACTGGCATCTAAATCCATCTCTAGGGATACAAAAATTTTGAATTATTTACAGAAATATTTAAATAAAAGCATTTTTACAGCACAGTGTCGGATAGAGCCTGATGACTGACAGTTTAAGGACATTTAACTTGGAAAAAAAAGGGTACTAAACAGTTACGTAATATAAGTCCTCCTATATGGCAGTGAATGATGGGCAATCTCATCACATCAAAACTAATCCTACAAAAAGGAGTTAAGCGACAATGAAGTTCAAAAAGACACTTAAACTTAGAATCATAAAGAAATAGTTGAAATACCAAGGGAACATAATGAAGAAAGGGGGCTTGGAGAATTTAACACTCTCAGGGTATACTGAAGGTAAGTGATACAAAGGAAAGCAGCAAATAACCTACCAAACAATCTTCTGTAAATGGTTATCAGAATATGGATTAAGAGAGATAGCAGAAAGCTACATTTATTAAGAGCTACAGGAAATTGTGGAGAGCCATGATCACCTACATCATGAAGAGACATAGCACACAGAAGAGCCACTACTGTCTTATGCTACTTAGAGAGGAGATGGTGGTAGCAACTAATTCCTTCTGTTTTATGGTACCCTGTTGCACCAATGATTCTTCCCTTCAAGAAGTACTACACTTTTGTGTTTACTTATTGGGATATTATCAGCCAACAAATCTCAGTACCTTGAACAAACAATTATTATATCAGACACTTGTTCTGTTAGATTATTAAAAACAAATGTGCAGCAATTGCAAGAAAACTGAATGCATAGTTGTTAACAAAAGGGACAGCTCAATATGCAAATTACAGAGTGGAAATACTATTCTACCACCTATTTAACTCAAGTTCATAAGGTACGTTATTCAATGTTTTCCTCTGTTCCTCTTGCTTTCAATATGCCCTGTAAGTATTAAATTTTCTAAGCCTTCTTTCCTTATAATGTGTCCTAAAAATTTCAACTCTCTCTTCCTGATGCTAAGTATCATTTTTGTGCCCATTTTCTCCAAAACTTTGTCGTTGCTAACATGTTTGGTCTGTGGTATTCTCAGCATCCTTCTGTAGAACCATATTTCTGTTGTCTCAGATCTCTCTTTCATCTGTGAGGAGATTGTCCAACATTCAATCCCATACAGAAAATATTCAGTATTCTTTAATTTTTCTAAGAAATTTTTCCTGTTTCTTAATATTCTGAAATCTGAAAAATTCACAGTTCTAAAATATGTTTGGCCTCAATGTTTTTGGTTAAGAGATTGTGCACCTTAACTAAACTCCTGAGAAAATTAGATGTATTCAAAATATTTTTTCATGTATTTTGGTAGCAACAATTATGTTATTAATGTTTGACTGACAGTCAATCTCAAAGCATTTCCATTCTTCAGATGTGAATTTAGGTTTTGTTTAGAAGGGAAATAAAACAAATATCTAAAGATTCTATGTTGATGATTCTGGCTTTTATCTACCATCAATATCACTTTTTGCAGATTTTATTTCTTCCCTATTTGCACATTTATCTTAAACAAAGTTGTTTATTGCTTATCCTCATTTTTGAAGAAAAAAAGGGAAGGTAACTCCAGAAGGAAAGTAGTTTGATTATGGTAGATGATTTAATAGAAAACCAAACAAACAAATCTGGAAGACTGAAATATCAACAATTGATCACACAATCATCCAAGAAAACCATTTAAGAATTGGAAATGTTCCAAATATTACATTAATAAATTGTTATTAACAACACACTCACAACATATAAATATATATATATAAATAAAAATGCATGGTAGTGTAATGGATAGTGGCTCATAATGAGAAATTGTAGAGCTGAGTTCAAATTCCATTTGAGTTCACTTATGCATAAATACCCTTGGGAAAAGTATGAATCCATCTCTTCTCTCATCAGCTATATGAATTGCAGGACAGGCTGGGCTCTATAGCCTTGGTTAGCAACCAGTCTAAGAGAAAGAAAAATCTGAATTCAAAACCTGAGGAAGGTTGTTTGGTGATCTTGTAGCATATTATGTGCACCAGTTCTGTGTATATGATCATTCCAAAAATGTGGTTGGTTCTACACAAGCATTTACGACATTTAATCAAATTATATATATGGTTAATCTAGTTATTTGGTTCTAAGAACTGAGCAGCTGGATACTTTTCCATTGAAGACAATGACAGAGTTCATTGTCATATTCTAGTGTATGTATGTGCGTGTATATATTTTATATTCGGTGCTAATAGGAATATATACTTGGGAAAAAAAAGGTGGATAAAATAAGTAAAGATTTATTGTAATAAACCAGTACAATAAAAATAAAGGTAACAGTTATGCACAAGGTCATCGCTAGTCAACCCAGTAGTGAATGCTACTATTGGAAGGTCAGTAGTTCTCGCGTAAGTCTGATTCGTACTCAACAGATCCCAGCTAGTCTCCGTAGACCACTGACTTACAGATACTTATAGATAGTTACTACCTATAGTGGTAGTCACTCATGGGGGTGACAGGTTATTCCATTACATCAGTATATATATATATATATATGAAACAATGTGGAAAAGCTTTTTAATGATGTGTTTTGCCGATATGACACATGTTAGGTTTGGCCTCTTCAGGTTGGAATCAAAGAAAAAATTGTATTTAAAGAGAACGCTTTTGGAATTTTTAAGGATAAGAGGGGCAATAAACTAAATTACCTTATCAGATCCAATGACCAGAGACCAGAAAGTATTTACTTGGAGTCTGTTGGATTTTGAATTACCCCTCATCAAGTAGATCAGTTTTTTTCATATTTATACTATATGTAGCTCTGTCTAAAAAGACACAGAGCCCTGTATTA
Source organism: Acanthosepion pharaonis (assembly GCA_903632075.3). Lineage (NCBI taxonomy): Eukaryota > Metazoa > Mollusca > Cephalopoda > Sepiida > Sepiidae > Acanthosepion > Acanthosepion pharaonis. The sequence goes on from CAHIKZ030001113.1 coordinate 4,413,449, forward strand.
AAAAACACATGTTAGCCTACTTTTGACTGAATTATATTTCAGTTAAATGATTGTTTATATTGTGTGTGTGTTCCAGTAAAATATATCTAAAGATGTATTAATAATTCCTTAATATGACATATAATGATTAACTAAATTTTGATCTGAAAGAGTCATTGTATAATACTCAGTCTATATGATTAATGTCCAACACTGAATTAAGGGAATTGACAAGATCATGTTGAAAATATTTAGTTTATATACAATCCATTTTTCATTATTAGACTATAAACTTATTGATGTACCTGTATATCATTGGCCATCTCAGCTCACTGAGCTATTGAGGAATGGCACCAAACTCATTGTGACTCAATCTGAAATCCACTTTAAATCAGCAGCAAGTCAAGGTACTTGCATAAGATCAAACATTCCCTCTTCATCTTTGCAAATGAAGAATAGACTAACAGCATCAAACCTTCTCCTTCTATGTGATGTGTTCATTTAGGACATTGGCAATCATGACTCTCTACAATTTCCTGCCCTTTGTAGATCTTAATAAAGTTTGTCTTTTTGTTATCTCTCCTAAATCTTGCTCCACCATCCACTTACTAAATGGTTCTAAGTAGGTTATGCATTACTTTTCTTTTTCTTTCTTGCCTTCAATATGTCCTAGGAGTATTAAATTTTTCAATCTCTTTCCTCATAATATGCCCAAGAAATTTCAACTCTCTCTTCCTGATGTTAAGTATAAGTGTCCTTTTTGTGTCCATTTTCTCTAAAACTTTGTTGTTGCTCACATGTTTGGTCCATGGTATTCTCAGCAACCTTCTGCAGAACCATATTTCTGTTATTTCAAGTCTCTTTGTCATGTGCATGGAGATTATCCAGCATTTACTGCCATATAGAAAATACTCTTTTCATTGTTTCTATTAAATTTTCCCTGTTTCTTAATACTTTGTTTAGCTTTTGGAAGTATTCTTTCAGTATCTCAATGTGCTTTCATGGTTTTATGTTGCATCCTCTGTTAAAACACTTCCTAGATATTTGAATTGTTTTACTTGCTTGATTTCGCTATCTCCAATTTGTAATTTGCATGTTGGGCTCTACTTTTTGCTACCAACCATGCATTCAGTCTTCTTGCAGTTTATGTTTAGTCCTTTCTTCTCATTCTCCTTCACTACCTTCTGTAAGAGTTCTTGACATTTCCTTTCTCTGTCTGCTATCAACATGGGTGTCATCTGCATATGTTAAGTTTGAGGTTGCCAATAATGAATCCTGGTAGGACTTTTAATTATCTGAGAAGTTTCATCTTTTACCTTCCATTAACATAGTTGATGCTAACCACCAGGAGAGTGACTCATTGTGCCTTCTCAAACTAACATTTTCTGCTAACATGATTTGGAAATATTATACTGCATCAATTGTTAGGACTGTTGATAGGAAAGTTTGTTCCCTGTGTCATACTAGACAATATTTCCTTTCCAAAATCTATCTTACATATAAGTATACCATTTATCCATGCTTTGAATATTGCTGCCAAATATGGTCTGGTGCTCCTACTATATATTTAGAGATTCTTGATAAAATCAAAAGAAGAATCTGCAATGTTATTGGCTCTGTACTGGCATCTTAGTTTGCGTCACTTTCTCACTGCTGTAACATAGCTACTCTACACCTTTTCTATAAATACTTTCATGGTAATTGTTCTGATAAGCTTTTCTCTATGGTACTTAGACTTTATAAGTTTAAGTGCAGTACTAGATTGGCAGCAAGCTCTCAACATTTTAAAGTTGAAATGGTTAGATGTAACTGTAAGTTCTATACTAACAGTTTCTTCTATCAGCAGTTTGCTGCCAGTATAGGTTTTGGATCATTCTAATATCCTTCCCAAGGTATTTCTTTTTAAAATCAAATTCACCCTCAACCAATGCACTAAAACGACTGAGACACAAGAGGTTACTGTGTGTGTAAGAATTAAAAAATAGAAACACCACTAAGGAGCAAGTACAAGAGAAGAGTAATCAGGAGTATAGTAGAAAACAATTGAAATTACATTTAAATTTTCAAAGATTAAAGTTGGCTGGAAAGCATGGAGCCAGAAGGGGGTTCAACAAGTGAGAAGTGCAAGAAAAGAAACTGTTATCAGAGAACTTACAGTAACATCTAGCCAACTCAGTTGTATATAGAGGAAACCTTATTAGCAGCCTAGTACTGCACTATTCATAAAGTCTAGGTACCATGGTGAAGAGCTCATCCAAACAATTATCTTGAAAGTATTTACAGAAAAGGCACATGGAGGCAACTTTATGGCAGTGGGAAAGTGAAACCAAGCTGCAAGATCAGGACAAAATCTATTGTTGATTCTATTTTATATTTTAAAGTTACCTCATAATTCCAACACTTCTTTGAACAGAGTCTTTAACTTCCCAATTCTTCTTTAGGAAACTAAACACTTTTGTGCTAATGATTTCAGAAGAGAAGGTGCAGAATTGTTATTGATATGAAAAATGGAATTAGCAAACTGAGTTTGAATTGTGGCCAAGACAATTTACATTCACTTCATGATAATATTCTTGAAAAAAGTATCAACACTTCTCTCCTAAAAAGTCAAGTTAGGGATTAATTCTTGTCTGAAAATACCTCCAGATATGGGTAAATGGAGTTGGGTAAGCTCTTCACTCTTGTAAGAGCATCTATGTCATAATGAGCATATGGTTGCAAAGGAAAGAACAAATAAAGATTGAAATCTCAACAGTGTGTAGTGATCAATTTTCAGAATATATACATAGTTGTGGGAAAAGGTGACAATATTGTCGATATGTGGTTCTTTAGATGCTATTGGTAAGGAAGGCAACAGGTATAAAGGTGTTGTTGGGTTAGTTGGCCAGGGTCATGAGAGAGGCCTGGAGTGGACTAGTGAAGCCATTTAGTAACTCAAAACTGTCATTAACTGGGGAAAAAGATGGCTTGTTAATTTTAACACCTCCAAAACTAAACTTCTCTCCATCATCAGACTCTTCTCTGTCTTCTATCAGCATGGCTGATGCTATCCTCCAAGAAAGTGACTCATTGCACCTTCTCAGGCTAACATTCTCAGCTGACATGAAGTGGAAAGACTATATTGAATACATTGCTAGGTCAGCTTCTAAGGAAGTTGGTTCACTATGTTAGGCAAGGCAGTTTTTCTCTCTGGAATCTATCTTGCATATCTATGTTTATCACTTGCCCATGCTTAGAATATTGCTGCCGGTTTGGTGCCACTGCTATTTACCTTGGGCTGCCAGATCAGGTTCATTAATATTGCTGATTCTTCTTTGGACCTTATCAGGGAGTTCATCACTGTATAGTGGCCTCTCTGTGCCTTTTTTATAAATATTTTCATGGTAATTTTTCAGATTTGTATTTCACTATGTTACCTAGACTGCATGAATTTAAACACAATACTAGACTGGTGGTGAGATCTCATCAATTTGCAGTTGATCTAACTAGATGTAGCCATAACTTCTATGCTGACAGTTTTTCTTTTCTCATACTTCTTGTTTGTGGAACTCCCTTCTGGCTCCATGATTTCCAGTCAACTTTAATCTGCAAAACTTTAAATGCATCGTCAGTCATTATCTACAGTCCTCCAGTCTGCTCTTTCTACTCTTAACTAATGTTTCTGTTATTAATTCCTCCACACCCTGTAGCCCCTTGCATGTTCATAGCTGCCAATTAAAAAACACACACACACACACACAAGTGGGGTGTCGTTGGCAGGGTTGATCCAGCTATCTTCACAGTTGAAATCAGTGAGCTGTCAATCAATGTGGTAATGGGCTGTCAATCTTGTGATTAGACCAATGCATTGAGGTAAACTGCCCATTGTTATTGAGGTGTGCATTTGTATATCTGCAGTTTAACAAGTGCAGGTTCCCAGGCTCATCTTGTTTTTTAGTGCAGAAAAATTCATGATTTGCTATTGTATTTTAGATTTTTGTGGGGGATTTCTTTTGTGGACTGGATGTCATGCTTGTACCCCTTATGCAGAAAACTACTTTTTTTTTTAACTTTTTGCTTTCTTTGCACACACATCTGTCTGGCATGTTGAGTCAATCAGAAAGAGATCTAATTGCAGTGGTGTATAACAAACAGAAGGTGACTTTGACAAAATACTACAGATTGGCAGTTATTTTGGCCATTTCAGCTCACTAAACTATTAAGAAATGGCACCATGTCTCAAGTGTAGACTCATTGCTCATGATCTGATCTCCAATTTAAATAACCAATGAGTGGGAGAATCTGCTGAAGATAAAAATACCATTCTCTGTTGATCTTTGTAAATAAAGAGCAAACCAAGTTAACATATATCTATAAAGTTTAATGATTTATTAACTTCTTTCTTTCCTTGTAAATGTTATATAACCAAAATACAATCCTGACTAAATGAATAACAGTTTCTTATCAGAAGCTAAAGATGTTGTCATTTCATAGTCAGACATGATAGGACTTGATATTTTTGTGCTTTATTTACTTGATTTATTATTTGAAACTTAGAAAAGAATCATACAAATCACTTCTAGACACGGTTCTCTGAATGAGATGAAATAAAAACTGAATCAGTAACGTGACTGCGACATCTTGTTTGTTCATCAGATAATGATTAATAAAAAATATATTTTTCAAAAGTTAACTATTTTACAGATTTATAATGATTAGAAATGTCTTGAACTCTTCTTTTTCAGTTTAACAAGAATGTAATATTTTGAATGAAAAGAAAAGCATTTCTGTTATTTAGCAAATATAGAGAAAAAATTATTTTAAAAGATTCATGTACTTGAGAAGTGAATTGTTTGCATCATCAACTTTATCAAACTTTATTGATGTACCTATATATCTATATCCTGTCAGCAAGAAAATCTTTTGAAAAGTTACCATCTGTATATTTTTAGATGCTCTTTTTGTAAACACAACATTTCGGCCAACTCATTCTTGGGCCTTCTTTAGGTTTTATGTTCATCACAGGAGCATCTTCTTGGTAGCATCTACTAATCTTATTTTTCCTTTTTAGAAATAAAAGATAATAAATAAACTGACTGAAACAACCTGTTTGTCAATCTTCACTATATATAGATTTTTTGATTTGTTTTTTTTTATGGCTTAACCTTTTACAGGTTCTTTATTGCCAGAAATTATTTTTAAGTTGTAAGAATTTTGGTGGAGAATAATAATTTACTGATACAAGCCCTACTAATTAACCCATAACTGTGAGGAGAAGAGGTGGATTCATACCTTTCCCAAGGATATTTGCACATAAGTAAATATGAGAAACTTGACTAGAATTGGAATTTGTTTCTCCGCTTCCTGATTCTGCACTGTTATGCATTACACCACCCACACATCCAAGCATACAGAATGTGGTATTCCCAAGCAATCACCCATCTAGGTACTGACCAAGCTCGATATTGCTTAACTTTGGTGATCATTTCAGAACCAGAGTTTCAATGTGATATGGCTGTAAGCACAGCTTATAGAGCGGCACAAGCAATTCTATAAATGAAGAAAGAGGGCTAAGAGAATTTGACACTCACAGGATATATAGAAGGCAAGAGGTGTAGTGGGAAACATTGAGTAGTCTATGTAACATGCTTGTGTAAATGGATGGCAGAACAGAGAATGGGAAAAAAAGTAAGACGACAGAGCTAAAAAGATATGTGGAGTTGTAGAGAGTGATGATCACTTATGTTCTGGACATGGCATATAAAAGAAAAATCAAGACACTGAAGAATGAATCAACTAAAACTTTGTGATTATGATAAACACAAAAAGAATGAGATCAAAATTCTGAACAAATTTACATTTTAATTTTTTCTTCAGAAGATCTGGAACAAAAACAGTGAAATTATTAATTTTTTACTATTTTTGTTTGTCAACTTATTCTGTTGTCTTCTGTGGTAATTGACAGATCATTTTTTTTACATTTATTCTGTAGCCATTAAATAAGTGGCATGGATCAGAAATTTAAAAAAAAAATGGTCTTCCATTAAATTATGTTTTTGATTCATTTCACCCTAAGGAAGACAATAAAGTCACTAAAACACAAAGAGTTACTGGGGGTGAGAGAATATGAGAAAAAAAGAACAATATTAAGGAGAGAGAACAATAAAAGAACACCATCTAATTTACACACCTCCCTGGTCTTTTGAACAACAGTCAAGATTTAACCCTTGTTTCCTGTTTAGGATTGTGTTTCTGATTCCTTCTAACATCTACTTCAGCTCTGTACTTCTAATGTCACTACCTAAACTCTGAAATTTATTTTCCCCTTCAGTAGGAGTTTAGCATTGGGTTTCCAGTTCCTTGTAAAAATTCTCATTCTCTTTCACTTCCTGTCATACTTTGCATCTTAGTGGCATTATCATCTTGATGTGCGTAAATTGATTTAAAAAAAAATAATGGTATTAAGGAGATAGAAGATAATGATTGTTATACAGGTATATGCAATCAACAGAAATAAGATAAAAGAGAAACAAATAAAAAAATGATTAATACTAAAGACAATAAAAAATGATTAATACTAAAGACAATACTTCAAAGAAATTCAAGAAATTTAGAACATTGATAGTTTTACATTGGAATTTCAAGCTGTGTTAACCTTCCACCTGAACACGGAATAATTAACCTGATGAATAATCAATAAAAGCAACATTCAGCAAAAATGAATTATTCTACCTGTGGATTCAATAATATTAGATAACTGATTAACAATAATCATTCTAAGATAATCAATATGCCATGGAAATCAGCACAATTGAACTATCAGTATATTTTAGTTTCTAGGACACCTGTGTAAACATTTCAAGAAGGTAATCATTGCTCTTGAGTAAATAGCCTACCTGAGGTATGTCTGTTTGTAATCAGTAAATCTTTAAAGTTATTCTGCCTGAACAATCAATACACCTGTGTTATTTAGACATCTTAGCCAAGGGAATAATCATTGTACCTGCTGCATGAGAACAAAAGAGAAACAATCTTTGTTTTCATGTTGCTAATACCTGATTATCTTCATCATTAAATGGAAACATCCAAGTTAACTTCTTTTTAAGTCACCATAAAGCACTAAGTTTTTGGGGGGCAATATGTCAGTAGTTTAAAATAACTGTAAAATCACTACTCTGGTTTATGCTGGTAGATATATAAGTGATTTAAATTATCTACAAAATCACTACTTTGTTTTATGTTGGTAAATAAGTGGTTTAAAATAACCATAAAGTCAGTACTCTGTTTTATACTAGTAGAAAAATAAGTGGTTTAAAATAGTTATAAAGTCACTACTATAGTTTATGCTGGTAGATAAACAAATTGTTTAAAATAGCTATAAAGTGACTATGTCATATTTCCTTTCTTTCTTTCTACAGTTAATCCTACATAGGTGCTCACATTTGAACAATCATGTCTATTGAATCTCTCGTTTTTCTGTCTGAATCAATAAATGATATACTATGCTGTATGACACATACCATTATGATTAGGTAATTGATACAGTGGTTGTAAATATGTATTCACATTAGCTTAGATTGGCACAAGGCCAAAAGAGAGTAAGTATAAAACAATGTGCAACAGTAATATTTCAAGGAGAAAAAAAATATAAAAAAATAAACATTCAGAAACTTTGCTTTTTTTTTCTTTACCATGGTTTGCACTGGCACTAGTGTCAAATATCCAAATAGGTCAGCTACATAAGAAGCTGTTTTTAGTCTGTCACAGAGCAAAATCAGATGGTAAGAGATATGTGTAATTGTGACGCCCACCTGCCTTGAGAACTAGTAGATGTCACATGTGCACATTTACCTGAGCTTTAATTGGGAGACAGAAGTTGCAGAAAGAACCAATTGGAGAAGAGCAGTCCACAAAAAAAGAACAACATCCTTCAAAAACACCAGAAGACAAATAGAAGAGACAAAGAGAGCCCAAAGAAAAGCCAAAGCTCTCCATCCCCTGAACTCTCCTACCCTACCATACAGTGGCTGTAGACATCTCATCAGATCCAACATCGGACAAATTTCACACAAAAGGAACTGTTGATGAGCACCCTCTGATTACTCTCTTCTGCTCATCATTAATGTTTTTGTTCCTAATTTTTCCACACCCTGTAACCCCTTGTGTTTTAGTGACATTACTGCCTTGCTTGGTGTGATTCCAAATAAAAATAAAAAAGAAAAAGGGTCACACTTTCTGTCCTTTTGTTAATACACTTCCCCGATATCTAAATTGTTGTACCTGTTTGATTACTATATCTCCAATCTGTAATTTACATGTTGGGCTGTTCCTTTTGCTAACATTACTTGTCAATAAGTTCCACCAATGGTGAACCGAGGAGTATAAGCAACTGCTCATTTGAATAGCTAATATACAGCTATTTTTGTATATTTACTGAACTCATTTCCTATACTTATACAGGTGGTTTCCTGCCAATATAAGTTCTGGATACATCTAAGTTACCTGACAGTTATAGATAATCTACTTTATCAAATGCTTTTGCATAATCTATAAAACATAGGTATATATCCTTTTGTATTTGCATTGATCTTTCTGATATCATTCTGAGTATAAATATAACATTACTTGTTCCAGTGTCTTGATAGAAGGCACAGAAAGGAAGCTATAGTAACTCTTACAGAGGGTAGTGAAGGAAAGAAAGAAGTAAGGAATAGACATCAATTGGCTGTAGACAGAATGCATGATTGTTAGCAAAAGGAACAAAAACATTAATGATGAGCAGAAGAGAGTAATCAGAGGGACAGTGGATAGCAATTGACATTGCATTTAAATTTTCACAGATTAAAGTTGGCTGGAAAGCATGGAGCTGGAAGAGAGTTCCACAAGTGAGAAGTGCAAGAGAAGAAACTGTTAGCATAGAACTTACAGCTACATCTAACCAGCTCAACTGTAAATTGATGAGATCTTGATGCCAGTCTAGTACTGCACTTAAATTCATAAAGTTCAGTTACCAAAGCAAAGAGCTTATTCAAACAATTACCATGAAAGTATTTATAGAAAAGACACAGAGTAGCAACCTTATGCCAGTGGAAAAGTGACTGGAGCTGAGCTGCCAGATCAGCACCAATAGTATTGCTGAGTCTTCTTTGGATTTTTATCAGGGAGCTCAAGGTAAATAGCAAGGGCACCAGACTATGTGTGGCAGCAATATTCTAAGCATGGGTGAATGGTAGACTTATAGATATGTAAGATACTGAACTGACTTTCTTAGCAGCTGACCTAGCAATGTATTTAATATAGTCTTTCCACTTCATGTCAGCAGAGAACATGAGCCCAAGACAGTGCAACAAGTCACTTTCCTGGAGGTTAGCATCAGCCATGCTGATGGAAGGTAGCAAGGTGTCTCTCAGGTGATTAATGGAGAGAAGTTTAGTTTTGGAGGTGTTAATATTAACAAGCCATCTTTTTCCCCAGTTAACTACAGATTTGTTTTGGACATCAACTGCCATTTTGACCTTGTCAGATTGATTAGCCTTACTATTGAAACAGGAGCAAATTGTTTTGTCATCAGAGTTGATGTCATCAGGAAGGTCATTAATGAAAATTAAAAATAGAAATCTGGATGCACATTGTGATAGTGAAAGATACCATCCAAAAGCTAAGCATAGTATTAAGAAACAGAAAAATATTGTTAGAAACAAAGAAAAGAGTAATGAACTGTTATGTAGTATCAGTTCTCCTATATGGCAGTGGATGCTGGACAAACTCATCAAAGATGAAAAAGGTACTTGAAGCAACAGAAATGTGGTTCTACAGAAGGATGCTTAGAATACCATGGACCAAACATCTGAGCAACAACAAAGTTTGAGAAAATGGGCACAAAAAAGACACTTATGCTTAACACCAGGGAGAGAGAGTTGAAATTTCTGGTGCACATAATGAATAAAGTGGGCTTGGAAAATGTGATACTCACAAGACAGATTGAAGGCAAGAGAACCAGAGGAAAGCAACACACAACCTACCTAGTGAACTTTAGACAATAGATGGTGGAGCAGGGTTTGGGAGAGATGCCAAAAAGACACAAGTTATTAAAAGCTACAAAGGACAGGAAATTGTGGAGAGCCATGATCACCAATGTTTTAAAGGGTCACAGCACATATAAGAAAAAGAATATTTATATTTACTCAGCCTAATTTAGTCTAGAACAGGATCACATTGTGTGGAAGGAAGGAAGATTTTCTTGTGCTTATTTTTCAAGTGGAAAAAAGCCGGCCTGCTATGAAAATCAGCATTTAAAATCATAGTTTTTGTCTAAGCTTGAATATCAGAAACTGCTATCTTAATATACAGTTTACTAATACAGCTAAGTTTCATCTTATGATATATATAATTATTCTAATTTTCAGGTACTTATGTACTTAACCTTAGAGAGATTAAGAAAACAAATTGAATAAAATTCTGCGGATCCAGAAAGAAAGAACCATTGTTAATTTTAGTTATTTCAGCCTAGTTGCCTAATTCACTATCCTATTTATCTTTTTAAAATGTAAAATGCTCTGATTTATCCACTTTATTTAAGAAAACATGACATGAAATTCCAACTTGAGAGTCTAGAAAACAGAAATGACAAACCATGTTCAAATGGTGAATATTTCTTTTCACTTTATATTTATACCCTTAGGAAAGACATTAATCCACATTTCTCTTCACTTTATCATATAATCAGATTTCTTGATATGATTATCAAAAGAGAAAAATGCATGAATAAAGTAACTCTCCAATTTCTATCCTACCTATCTACTTAAACAATAGAAGCAAAAACAGTGTAGCCTACATCCAGACAGTCTAATCAGGTTCATGACATCATTACAATCTCATCAGCAGTCTATGCATTTGCTTGAACTGTACGCATGATATCATTACACTGAAGTAGAACATACATAGGGTCATTAATTTACTAGAATTTTTATTTGAAGGATTCCAAAAATAACTTGGGTAAATGATTCCCATCAAATTCCATATCATCTACTAAATTCTATAAAATGAGTTTGCAGTTTGTCACATGAAAACTCAGGTGATGGAAATTACATTGTCATTACAATTTCTTTAAATGTACAAAGTTACAATTTCCAGGAATTCTAACTTTGTCAGTCATTTCACTTTCACCTCCATTGAGAAAGTTTTCTGTCAGTAGCATCATGGGTATTTTTTTTTTTTTCTATTTTTCCCTTAACAATTGTGCAACTATTCCTTGATCAGATATCAGTCAATCAATATATTGATTATTTAAGGACAACCTACTTTGAAATCATCGGTTGTGGTCAATATTCAGTGGAGATAATTTTTCAAAAACTTTTTGTTTATTTGGTTTCTTTGACATCGCTAACTCAAGCACTGTTATTAAACCAGTTCCATTTAAAGACTTGACCATGTATTGATTATATCATTAAAGAGTAGGTTTGAATTGATTGTTTTTCTGTCTCTTTGGTGGTTCAGTCTTTCTTTCTGAGTTAAGATCCAAAGTCTAGTTCCTTATTGAGCTCCAAGTTTGGTAAAAGAAACATCATGCTAATAGTTTTCAAAATACAAATGCACATATCTACTGTGATAAATATAATGATCTACAATGAAGAATGGATCATCACTAATAAGTTTATTGATAAATTAATGAAGGAAAATGATGTGGACTAAAAATGTGAAGCAAATGATAAAAAATAAAAAGCATTTATTTCCAGCAAAGGAAAATGTTTATAAAAGTAATTCAGAAGAACATTCTGTCATTTCAATTCCCATTATTTTCATTTGAACTATTGTCCTCATCTTTGTTGTTGCTATCACAATGTTTCAGCTGTTGGGCTCTCCAGCTTTCATCAGTTGTATATCGATCTGGGTAACCTACAGAGAATTCTGAACAGAACCCTTTATTTAATATATGAAATAGACTGTTCTCACAACAGTGGAATGAGAAAAGTCTACTCCCATAGTTTAAATTAAGGGTTCAGTTCAGAATTCCCTGTAGGTTACTCGGATTGATATACACCAGATGAAGGAGAGAGGACATAACAGAAAAAATGTTGTGATAACAATAACAAAGATGAGGACAATAATTTGAATATAAATAGTGTAAATAACATTCTGTTGGTATAAATAAAACTGGTTGTCTATCTTCACCTGTAAAACATAATTTCATTTATTATACCAGGTGCTGTAAGCTTGGATGTGCAGGTGGTGTAATCGATAATGATTCAAAATTATTAATTGGAGAGACAAGTTTCAATTCTTGGTGGGTTTGTTATATTCACTTACGTGCAAATACCCCCAAGGAAGGTATGAAATCACCTCTTCTCCCCCACCCCAGCTATTGGTCTATTTGTAAGACATGTATCTGTAAACCATTGTTATCAGGAAAAAAATTCTTAGAATCTAAATTTGCTGGCTTTAAATGACTTGCAAAGGGTTGATAAGCTGTTACAAACAAATCAACATAAACAGTCATTTATTATATTTTGCCTGATATTACATATAGAAATGGTTTATGAAAAATATATCAGTTCACTAGAACAATAACAATTTTGATAACTATATTATTTTTTTACAAAATATTCACCCAATACAAGGCCTAAGAGCAACTCAAGCTAGAGCATTACTGAATATGGACATAAGAGGAAGAAATATGTACAAATTATGAGGATATGTAGGTTAGATATCTGTTGACACTAGACATGAAAAGGTTAAGTGATTGGGGAAGCATCCTCTTGGGAGTTTGTTCCACAAAGAAATGCTTCTCAGGAAGAAGCTGTTTAAATGAAACTTCCTTCTTACCAATGGAACACAAGGATGATTCAACTCTGTATGTGGCATGGCGGGTCTGAGCTGTAAAGGTTGTTGTATAGTAAATCAGATTTTAGTGGAATTTTGTTCATGTTTCTTATTCATCACAGTTCATGATATCATTACTGCCTCATCAGCACTTTATGCATTTGATTAAACTATATACATGATATATCAATTACATTGAAGCAGTCAACATACCTAGGTCAATAATATACTACAAATTTTATCTGAATGATTCCAAAAATAAGCTAGATAAATGATTCCCATCAAATTCCATATTATCTACTACATTCTATTTCCTTACTGGCACTTATAACAAATTTATCAAACCATAATATTTTTTCTTCATAATCAGCTAGAATTTTCTGTGCAGTGGATGTTTTTGTATACATTGATAAACCCTGCCATTTCTTTAACTGGTAATGCCGACCTTCTGATCCTACAAAAATCTGAATCCTTTTGCTAATCTTCTGAATTCATCATAATATAATTCTGCTTGTTCCTTAGTTAGCATGTATTTTAAACCCTGTCAATACTTTATAAATAACAAATAATTTTATGAGTAAAGGCAGAAAAGACATATCAGAGATGCTATTTGGTTTCACCAAAAAAAAGAAAGAAAGAGAGGAGGCAATAGTGTGTTTAATGCCTGCCTCAGGGAAATCAAAGAACTTGTCAATTTCAAATTTTTTTCATTTGTATCCTCTTCTTTAAATAATGATCTGCATTTATACCTATGATTGTTATTGTAATATTTGGTTAAAGTTGTTCAGCTCAAATATTTAACAATGCAATAGTAGAATTTCCACAAATATTTTATAGTTGTGGAACTAACAAGGAGCTTATTTATTCATTATATATTATGATACATTAGAAAATTCAAATAGGTAAGCCCTGAAATTTTCACAGGTACGACTAGTTAATTAGCATTTTAGTAGAAATACTTCTCCCCAAATTTCCACATTTTATGCCCTCTTCATGTTCAAGCCAATTTGGGATTGAGATACAAATGTTATGCTTATTTTTTTTTTAGCTATCCATATGTGAACTTCTTGATGTCACTAGACACACATCATATTTTCAGTAAGTGGCAAGCCTAAAAATAATGGTGCTTCTCTATCCCCTTGCTCCTATTAGAAATGTGTTACTGGTAGCATGAGAGAAAAAAATGAAATAAGTATTACTGGTGAGAGGAAAGAAAAGAAGAAAAGAATTGTTATAATAAAATTACTTGTATTACCAATCTCAATTTCCAGGTGGAATCTCTCTTTCTGGGTGAGGGAAACAACTTGAAAGAAGGGAAGGGTCATTAGGGCCTGGTGTTGATGTGTGTATCAGGTTGGTTGACCAAGGTCACTGGTGATGATGGTGACAGCTTGTCCTTTCACCATGACAGCTTCCTGTGTTGTTAGCCACATTCTTAAAAGCAGATGGAGTGGATCATGACTCATTTTTGTGATTGACTCCTTTTATAGTGTATTTTTTTTAGGGGATTTGTTTTGTGAACCAGATATCCTGCTCAGAACCCCTGCACATTTTTATTTTTGGCTTTGCTTTTTTAGGGTTCACATCTGTCTGACAGGTTTTGATGTTTATTAAATCAGAAAGTGATCTAGTTTGAAACAGAGTCTAACACTCCCTAGCACAGTCCATAAATTGTAGTGAAGGGTGTACTTTAATCTCTTACCTCATCCAGTCATTTTCTTGAGGGTAAAATTTTTGTAAGGTCGACTAGCACTGTGTCATATCTAGCAGTAGCAATCAGCTCTTGAATGCACTCACTGCTCATTCTTTTTTAGCTCATACCCTCAGGAAAGATATGAATGAACCTCCTCCCTTCAGTTATAAGTAATAAGACTTGTAGCATTGCTATTCAGAAAAAATTGTTAATGCAATATTCAATTACAGAAAGAATTATTCTTTCAATCCCCAAAAAATTTTTTGGCTTTAAATTGCCCACAAAGGGTTGATAAGTCATAAAAAGTAAAGCAATCTTCTTCACTGGTACTTCACTGAAATATATTACACAACTCTGTCTGAATTTCTGTGAAAAAGTATTATTAGTGTTCAGTGATTGTAGCATGTGTATGTTTGCTGTATTTATTACAGTTTTGACTGTTTAACTCAGTTTCAAGATCCTGAAATGCTGATGCATTTCATAGATCATTTAAAGATTCCTTTAAAAGTCTTGCTACAAACAATGCGGTAGGCAAAATATTTTCTTAGATTTCTTTGTTTCTTTTTTAATTGATTTGAATCTAATCTGTCAGTTTTAGAAATAACTTTAGAATGAAATTTGCTTTCCAAATGGTTAACTTCAATCTAATGTTTAAACTTTTTTGGCACAGTAAAGAAAATGTTTGTTTATTCATGAATTGGTTTTCTGAAAGACTATTAACTCTATTGCTGTTAGGTTTTTCATTTTCATGTGCTGTTTTATTAACATCTGTAACATTTCTTCAAAATCGAATCTGACCTAATGTTTTGAATTCTAAAGAATGACATCTGCTAACAATACCCTGTCTCTAAAACTCCTGATTTTCTTATCTCTCATGTTCACTAGTAAAAATAAGGGAAAAATGGGAGATTTCCGATCCTGTCTTGTCTCAAGCTGTCAGCAGTTATTTAGTAATAAGGAAATAAAGTATCAACTTTTATATAGTATTTTATAAGCATTTTAAAATAATTTTCTAAAAAAAAAAAAAAATAAAAAAAAAAAAAAAAAATAAAATCACAAAATTAGTCAAGTAGAACTATGAAGAAAGAATAAAATTAAGTGAGATTTTTTTTAATAGAAAAAACTCTTGAAGAGAAATTAATAGAAATAGATATAAAGTTAGAAAGTAGAATGAGAAAAATGTCGTCTCTGAAAAATGAGCAGTGATCCTTTTTCCTCCCATGTTAATCAAACTCGTTTTCTTCTCCCTGTTTGTTTTTTCACTACGTTTCAGTTGATATATTATTTGGCCTTTTTGTTAGAAGTTCTGAGATGAGTCATTTGTATTTAACAAGTTATCCAAATGAAAATTCCTGTTCTTGCTCTTTGTATTATCGTATTTTTATGTATATGGAAAGAAAGTGAATGGGGCATAAGACAAGGATTTGTCTTCTCACCAGATTTATTTAACCTTTACAGTAAGGCAATCCTAAGAGAAGTCCTACCAGGATTTTTTTTTATTGGCAACCACAATCTTAACAATATATGTAGATGATACAGTGTTGATAGCAGATACAGAAAGTAAACTTCAGGAACTCTTAGAAAAGGTAATCATGGAAAACAGGAAGAAAGAACTAACCATAATTCGCAAGAAATCACACCATATAGTTGTTAGCAAATCGAAGAGCCCAGGAGGCATACTACAAATTGGAGATGTCAAAATCAAGAAAGTAGAAAAATTATCTGGGAAATAGAAAAACTATCTGGGAAGTGTTTTAATAGAGGATGGATTATGTAACACCAAAATCCAAAGGCACATTTGAATAGTAAAAGACGCCTTCCAAAACTTTAAAAAAAAATATTAAGAAATAGAAAAATATTGTTAGAAAGAGAGAAAAGAGCACTCAACTGCTATGTAATATAAATCCTCCTATATGTCAATAGATGTTGGACAATTTCTTCCCAGATGAAGAGATGTAGTTCTACAAAAGAATACTGCAAATAACATGGACTGAACATGTGATCAATGAGATAGTGTTAAAGAAAATGGGAACAAAAAGGACACTTATACTGAGAAAAAGTTGAAATTTCTAGGACACATAATGAAGAAAGAAATCTATCTAATGAGCTTGTGTATATTGATGGCAGAACATCAAGTGGGATCGATAGTAACAAAATGAACATTGCTAAGATCTATGATGGATAAGACGTTGTAGAGAGTCATAATTACTACAACTTGAAGAAATATGATGCATAGAAGATTCTTTACTTTTCCTTGTATTATGCAAAATTTTGAGATAAGTCATTGTTTTTATTCTACAAGTTATCCGATCTCATATTCCCATCCCTGGTATATTTATCAATACATTTTGGCAAATGATTTCCTCAGATTTCCTCATCATGTGAAAATTCTGAGGTAAATCATTGTCATATTCATGTATACTGGACTGTCCAATCACTTTTGATATAGGAGGGCCAAACAGTTCAGTTTTAGATCTGAACCACTAGACTACTTACATGCATGATTTGATTATATTGATGAAGGCTTCTGTAGAAATAGCCATACATTTTAGAAGAAAAGATTAAAAAGAAAAATGGTGCACAGTGTGTTATGAAGGCCTCCTCAGGCTTAAATTAAGAGTTTCAAGAGAGCCCTGCTGTTTAACCCAATAGCTAAATGAAAACAGATTAATGACTTTTCCAAGGGCATTAGTGTCAAGTAAATGATAAAGAATCAACTGGAACTTGAATACACCTTCCACACCAATATATATTTTATTATTATAAATGTGTTACATATATTATGATAAATGTATTTTTAATAAGTACACATAGTTGAGTAGACACTGCTATCAATTATATATATATATATACACACACACATAGTAGGACACAGTGAAGGTTGGTGGTGATAAAACAGTGCTTGATCTATCATAACAGAGCTAAAATCTTTACTACTAATAAATATACATTTTGTTTCTCACCATTGTACTAATGGTAAGGAATAAAATGTATATTTATTATTAATGCACACATATTTACATTGCTCAGACTATCATCCTCAACTTTGTTGTTATATCACAACGTTTTGGCTGTTGTATGCTCCAGGCTTCTTCAGGTGGTTAGAATGTTGAACTGAACCCTTTATTTCGCTCAGTGAGGTAGACTGTTCTAGATCCATGTGCCATGTCTAATGGATGTCAGTTATCAGTTATCTCCTGTTAATTCCCTGCTCCAAGTTATTAACCAGGTATTGAACTCACACTCTTTGTGTCCTGTCACTGGATCTAACTAACCCATGTGTCCTAGAGGACATCTGTGTATGAATTTCTGGGTATTATAAACCTAATGTCTTCAGCAACCATTTTTTACATCTGTATACCACAAACCAATATTCATCAGACAGTAATTCAATTTCAACTTTCACCATCCATACAGCATAAAGAAAAGGATTGTCCACTGCTTACAACACCGAACAAAAGTCATAAGTGGTGACCCAGAGACATTAGATAAAGAATTGGTCAATATAAGTAGTACCCTACAGCATAACAACTACCCTGAGTACATGGCAGTAGCCGCAATAAACTGGGATAGGCAGGCACAAGGAGGACAACAAAACTCAGGAAAGTCTGCCTGCCTTATGTGAAGGGGGTTATCAGAGAAAGTACAAAGGATCTGCGGTCCATATAGCATCAGGACAACCTTCAAAAGCTGGACAACACTTCACAGATATCTCTCCCAAGTAAGACCCCCCCATTGTAGAGAACATGACTAAAGACTGTGTGTACACTATCCTGTGCAGCTGCAGAAAGAAATATAAAGGGGAGACAGGCCACCCTCTTAAGGTAAGGCTTCAAGAACACCAAAAAGCTGTAACACAAGGGGAAGTGGAAAAATCAGGCATAGCTGACCATATATGGAAAGAAAAGGGAAATCATCACCCTCTGTGGGATCAGGTTGAAATCATAGACATAGAACATCATTGGAAAATTCATAAACTTACAAACCAGTAATAAGGAGTGCTAGAGAAAAGCAATGAAAATTGCAATATGAGCTCTAGCAAAAAAAATTGAAATTTGAGCACTGGTAAAAAATTGTTGCTGAAAACATTAGGCTTATAATACCCCAAAATTCAAGGACACATGGCACAGTGGATAAAGGCATTAGTTAGATCCAGTGACAGGACCCAAAGAGTGTGAGTTCCATACTTGGTTAAGAACTTGAAGCAGGGAATTAACAGGAGATAACTGATAGCTGACATCCATTAGACATGGCACGTGGAACTAGAACAGTGTCCCAGTGAGCAAAATTAAAAAGGGTTAAGTTCGAGATTCCAACCATCTGAAGAAGGCCAGAGCATACAACGGCTGAAATGTTGTGATAAATATGAGGATGATTGTCTCGGCAATGTAAAAAGTGTACATTATATACATAACTCATTTCAGATATATATATTAGTGGTAAATATACATACATATGCAAAATATATAAATACCCATACATGTATATTTTTTGAATAAAAATTCCAAGAGGATAGAATCCAGGTAGAACTCAATGTCCAGGACAGAGTAAGGATATAATAAAAAGGCTTAAACACTAATATTCCATGGTCATAATTTATTCCATTGGAATCGTAAATATGATCCAATTCATCAGACCTACAAATTCAAAAAGAAAACAAAAAAAACAACTCCGGAAATAAAAACAGAATTTAGAGAGAGTGTAAGTATGAGGGGTAACATACTAGAGAAGGAGGGAGATATATATATATATACTAGTATCCTCAAATCAATCCCTATTGCAGACTCTCACATTTGTGTTTGTTCAACCTGTGGTTTATACTGCAACTATGCTGAGCAGACCTTAATTACAGTTTCTAGGAGAGAGTGTATAATCTAGAATGATCAACAATCTGAACAACACCAGCACACTCAATGACTTGCAACTTCATGCACAGTTATCGATGGCTCCAAGTGTTCTGTCTACCCAATTTCACCCACAAGTCTTGGGACAACCCATGGTATGGTTTTCAGGCACTTTCCAAAGGTACCACATGCTGGGATCATCCCCTCTCCAGACTGATAACATCAGGAAGTCTCCTTCCTGACAAATTGCCCATGGTTAGATCTGAACATGGGTCTCATGGTCAGAAATTGAGCATTCTAACCACTCAGTCACACGCCCATATATAAATATTTATTGCTCTACTTTTGTATTGAGCCCAGTTTTAAATTAATGTTTAGAATGCTAAAATCTCCTCTTTCATTCTTTTCATTCGTGTATATATATATATATATATATATATATTTTATATTTGTATATATATATATATATATATATATATATATGTATGTGTGTGTGTGTGTGCAAGTTTCATTAATTAAAAACAACTGACAAGGTGCTGAGGTGAAGTTTTTTATGAAATTTTTCATGTGTTCTTAGAATTTTCTTTACAGGACATAAATTATATAAAAATTGTCAAAATGTTTTATATATCCAAGCACTTTTGTCTATACTTTTAGCCATTATGAAGGATGAATTTTATTTTACTTTTAGGTGAATATATGGATTGTTTTATGTATGTATCTAGAGTGATAGGAATGTTTTATTTTCCAAACACAGTCAGCACATTGTGGCCATGTTCATAGTTGATATTATTGAGTATTGGTTTTTTTTTTTTTATTAATAATGCTTCCTTTATTTTTAGCCATTTTTACATGTGGATGAGGTTATTTGTATTATCAATGAGTATGTTACGTATAGAGTTTGGTAGGTTTCCCTGTGTATTTAAATGAGACCTAATTGATCTATGCTCAGAGAGATTTTACAGGAGTCTTCTTGTTAAGCATGCTGTAATATATCCAATATAATTATTTCAAATTTGGATTGGTCATGAAAATATATACATGCACATTCCATAAAATTAATCTTTATGACTAGATTGGTAAATAATATTTTTTTTTTAAATCAGGGATTTCTACTCAAGCATATGTACTCACTAAAATGTAGTAGTTATATAGAAATAAGGAAAAAAGATTAAAACACCACTTATGTAATGGTTTCTTCAATATATTATCATTTGAAAAGAAACCTCAATATAAAAGGATATAAAGGAAGACAGTCATGAGACATAGATCTTATCTTACAGAATCTACCTGTTTGTTTCAATTTTACCTGAAAAATTTGTAATAAATAAGGGAAGAATATAAATAATAGCCAGATTTTATCAACAGATCTATATAGTAACCCCATGACCTTGTTATACTTAAGTCATTTATAAATATATACAGGCTGTGGCCTGCTTAGATTGTTTAATGTCCAAGTGCTAGTGGTTAAATAAAATCTAAAGTAAAAGCCATGACTTATAAAAAATGCTGATTTTCAAGGCAAACAGGTTTTGCCAACTTAAACCATTAGCACAATACAATATACCTATCTCCATCCCCTTCCTACCACCACACCCACAGGCTTTAAGCTTTCGACCAGACTAAGCTGTGCTTAGTTGATAGATCTGTGTATATAGAAACTTAGTCAAAATCTATTTAAAAATTCTTTTTTTTTTTTTTTTTTTTTTTTAAAGTATGTTTGATTTATCACTGAACAGCTACAGAACTTTGTGTAAATATTGAGAATGGCTGAAATTAATCTCTGAGATATATTTGTAAGACATTTTTCTGATAAATTGTATTAGCCATGGAAATGACAGCTGCAATGAAGGTTGTATTTCTCGTCAGTACCAATTAATTTTGAAAGTGCATATTCTAATGGAAATTGCATACTGTCATAAGAACTATAAAAATCTGAAGTAGACTTTCAGAATGCTTCCTCTTGTTTTATTCTTTATTATTATTCCTTGCTTATTTCTAATTTTTACACAAGATTGAATAGTTGATGCCAAGTGCATTAGTTATCAAAGCTTATCTAAGATCCGTCTTTCTTCATTCCTGCTAATTCATTTTCCAAATTTTATACTTTATCCAAACCTTTTTCATGTTATTTTTAGACTTTGCTTTCTTTACATGTTTTTTATTGATTGATTCATTCATTTCTTTGGCTTATCACCCCCTTTGGAGGTTATTTAAGGCCAGGAAATATTTTTAGATTGTAAGAATTTTTTAAATAGTAATGGTTTAATGATACAAGTCTTAGTCCCATAGCTGGTGGGAGAAGAGATGGATTTATACCTTTCCCAAGAGTACTTACTTGTAAATGAATATAATGGACCCAACAAATATTGGAACTCAACTCTCCAATTAAGAATTCCAAGCCATTATGCATTACACCGCCTGCACATCCAGGCTTACAGCACCTGGTATTCTCGAGTAGTCACTGATCTAGGTACTGACTAAACTTGATGTTGCTTAACTTTGGTGATCATGTAGAATTTTGTGATTTATATCAATGGCCCATATTTCAAATTGAAAAGCTCCAATTTGGTTATAAGATAGAAAGACCATGACACATTGTGACCTCTGATCAGTGGTAATTGTAATATTAGCAATTTCCTTATAAGGAAACATTTGGCATTCAGTGATTAAGCAACCTTTAATGCTTTCAGTTGAAATTTATAACTTCTTGCACTTCTCACTCATAGAACTTCCTTCTAGCTTCTTGCTTTCCAGTCTAGTTTGATCTTTAAAGATTTAAATGCAGTGTCAGTAATTATATCTCCTTAATTCCTGTTCCTTTTTTGTTCTCTTTGATAATGTTTTCTTTTTCTCATATTCCCTTACACTCAGTAACATCTTGTGTCTTAGTGGCTTTATTGCCTTGACAGAGCAAATTGATTAAAAAGGAAAAGATCTGCAGTGTTGGGTGAAACTGCCTATAGTGTATGTTCAATTTCCTTATCCCCTATACTAAATTTGTATTTACTATATCCACATCCTGAATATTTATGATGGATTCAGAGTAGAAGACTAAATTATGTCTGACAGGAGAAAGAAATGGAACCTCATTTAGATACCTCATCCTGGAGACAAAGCCACATCCATCTGAGTCTAAGCTTGTCATCCATTCATTTTTTTTTTTTTCAGTCTATCCCAGTATAATTTCAGGTTTTGAATTTGAAGAATTTTTTTTGACTGACATAAAAAATAATTGAAAGATATTTTTCTATACATCAGGGCTTCCTTGTTGTCCTCACAGAGGTAAAATGTGAATTACAACTATAATTTCCCATGTATTTTTGTCCACGGTCCTTTTTCTCAGGTCTACCTGTACCCTAAGTTGTCTTCTGAAGATACAACACTGTTTAATGTGGTAATGCAACAGTAAAACAAGAGTGGAACTTTTTATTGATTAAAAGCTTTATTTTTTCTTCTGTATGTTATTTTTTAAAACTTTTTCACCAATAAAAAAAAACTAATGGGTGTTTTCCATTCATTTTTTTTATATACAGTTTGAAAAAAATTAAAACATGTATACTACTGCTCTATTTTGTTGAATATATTTTCCTAAGAAATTTATATTCCTTTTCAGCTAATATTGGAATTTGAAAGATTTTTTTTATTGAGATGCTATATACTATTGAAAAGTTTTACTATTTATAAACTCTTCAATTATTTGATAAAACTTATCAGATTTGTTTTTCCAAATTCTGAATATTACGTAAAACATTTTTCATTACTATAGATGTTATTTTATTGAGCATGCATGTCCAAGTAGACATTCATGTTATTTTTTTTTCTGTTGTTGTTAGCAGTGAAATTAACATCTATTAGACTAGATTATTAAAAGGCTTATTAAAGAAAATGTAACTCTTGTCAGGAATCAAAATTGCATTCCTTTATCTGGGAAGGAAAAACAACTTTTAGTGTAGGCTTACCATTTCAGCCACAGAGATCCTTACAATAAGGTAAGCTCAGTTACCCTATTTCGGAAACTGAACCTTGCCCTGCTCTAAGGATCTGTGATCCAAATCATACCTACTTAAAAGCTGATGGAATTATTTCTCATGGACATTGGTTGTCAAACTTCAAGCTAAGACTGTACATAATTTTCAGGGGAACCAAGCCGCCTTCTCTTGCAAGATTGGTGTAGAACAGTTGCTTCCTATCACATTTTATCTCCTAATTGTCCTTGACCTAAAGTAAACTAAACTTATAAAATATGTGTGTGTGTGTGTATTGTTTAAAGTTAGCTATATTTGTAGGTGTATACTGTTCATTATTGGAGATAGAGCATTTATAGATATATAAATATTGCCAATGGAGTGAAGTTAGTTAAAATAATAATGGTATCAAGAAAAAAAAAACAACATCCTTTTGACAATTTTATGCAGGCACAAAGGTCCAAGTTTACACAATTATTTTATGTATGAAAAATTTAGTCCCACATTCTTATCACATTATTAACATTGCAATAGAAATCGTGATGGAATTTGATACTGAAAACTGGTTGCATTTACAACAGAATATTCTCATATTTTCTGGAAATAATCTAAACTCAATGTGGAAAATTAAAAATATCTGACTTCCAAATTTCAAAATTCATAGATTACAAATTTATGAGACTAATGGCTGATGGAAATTTTGTTACAAAAATAAGGAAAATAGGATTAAATTTAAAAACTCACTTATATAGCGTTCTTTTCATTTTCCCTTTTGTGAAACTTTAAATAAAAATCCTGATATCCTAAAACTCTTATTTTAAATTATTTTTTTTTAAATTCTCTCTCTGAATCATTCCTTCTCTCCTTATCTTCCTTCCTTTCACCTTATTTCCTCTTTTTCAGTATCTCCTTTCATCACTCTTTCTTTCTTCTCTCTCCCTCTCAATTTCCTTCCTTTACTCTGCTTACCCCCTCACCTCCCTCTCAATCTCCTTCCTTCACTTTTTCCTTCCCTTCTCTATCTATCTTTGGCCATTAAGGAGTAAAAATTCATATTAACTGTCTTTGAAGCAGACATCAAAGAGTAAACTTTTGATAATAGAAAAGTGCATAAAAATCTTGAAAGATTCTCAAGCTTTTTTGCCCAAGGGGAGGCAAGAAATGTGGAGTGACAGGCCATCCATATGAAAGGAAGTGTCAACAATATTTTCAGTCTTTATTTGGCTTCATCTGACTGAGTCTATGAAAATAATTTGTTCTTGTTTTAGCATTGTTTTAAAAAATTTTAAAAGCAAATGTATAAAACCCAAAGTTTTAAAATTCCAGTGAATAACAATATAGAGCCATAGAAATTCCACAAGTGTTGAAAACTAAAATTATTCATTATCTTTACTCAGCTTTTTGATGTATTATCTAATTTTCTCCCTTATCCCTTCCAATCTTCATTGTTAACTCATGTTGTTATGTAAATGTCATACAAACTTGGATTAGTCTTGTGTGCAAAAACAGCAAGGAATGCATAAATATTTTCTACAGTATCCTCTTTTCTATCTGCAAAGTGATTATTAAACAATATTTGGAAATCCAATGAGAACTATGAGTAATTAGTTCTCATTGGATTTCCATTGGTTGCCTGTAATTTTTGTGCTCTCAAAGTGAAGCAAACATAGGAGATACTAGAGGAATAAGTAAAGATGGTGTGGTGTACTGCTCATAAGATCAAGAAATCATACGGTATATATCATTTGGGAATATATCAAACTATATTGGTCTCTTAATGACTGATTTTAAACCAAGGAAAGTAGCCATTTTTGAGGTAGATTAAGGTGGAGACTGCAGAGATGCTGAATGGAATATTTGTGATTGAGCCCAGTAAATGAGAGACTAATGAATCATAGTATTGCTTTTTTTCTGAATTATTGAAAGAGACGCCTGATGGGTGAAACAACAAATGCTTTTTTAGAGTTACATACAGACTAAGTGATAATGGAATTGTACATAAACAACACCAAGCAATTCAAGTAATAGCCAATTAAGACAATATTTTTTTACAGCTTGTTATGTGGTACAGATAGAGAACATTATTTAAGTTTGAATAGTCATTGGGGAGGGAGGAACTGCATTTGTACATCTCAATATGGTATAGTATCTGATGACTGACATTTTAAAGACATGTAACTGGAAGGAAAAGAGTACTGAACTGTTATATAGTATCGGTCCCCCTATATGACAACGAATGCTGGGCAATCTCATCACAGATAAGGAAGAGCTTTATACAACAGAAATATGGTTCTACAGAAGGAGGCTGAGCAAGGACAAAATTGTGGTGGAAATGGAAACAAAAAGGACATTTAGACTTAAAATCAAAAAGAGAAAATTGAAATTCCTTGGACAAATAATAAAGAAAGTGAGCTTGGGAAATTTAATACTCTCAGGGCATATTAATGGCAAGAGGGACAGAAGAAAGCAGTTAATAATCTACTAAACAACCTTGAGTAAATGGTTGTCAGAACAGCGATTAAGGGAGATAGCAAAAAGACAAAATTTACTAAGAGCTACAAAGGATTGGAAATTGTGGAGAGCTATGATCGCCTACTTCCTGAAGGGACATGGCACATAAAAAGAAGAACTGGTTTAATACTTTTTATATTTTTCAAATATTATTATTAGTAAAAGACTTTTGTGAAACTCTTTTTGATTATGTTTTCTGCCTTTGAAATATATTATTTGAGAAAAAGAGCACAAAGATACAATTCACTCCACCAGAAATTTGGAAACAGCATGCTGTACTGCTTGGCACCCACAGTGGAAGCTCCAATACAAACATTTCACCATCTTGACCTAGGCAGCACTACCTCGTCAAGACACTTGATGTAGGCCTTAGTGTTGAGTCTGAGGCTATCACCAACAAATTCAGGAGTTTGTTACTTATCAGAACAATCAGGAGAAGGTAGTGCTACAATTGAGGAGGTAGTGCTACCCTAGGTCAAGATGGTGGCTTCTGGAAGAATCTGATTCTAGAAAGAGAACTCTGCACCATGCCCACACAAGCAGGAGAAACCAGTCATAGCAGGCAGAAAATTTTTGTGAGCACATCACCCTCTAGATCTGGCCACCTAATTCCCCAGACTGCACCCCTTTTATGATTATGTGTTAGGTGCAGTTGAGTGAGAGACCAACAAAACTCCTTGTAAAACCAAAGATGTAGTGATGGCAAGGATTATGGTAGCATTCACCAATTTAAACAAGTAAACTATCCAGAAGAGTTACAGGAAATTCCAAAATTTTCTGGAAGCCATGGTTGAAGCCAATGGTGGTTTTATCGAATAAATATACTCTTTAGTATTTCAAAAACACTCTTTAGTATTTCAAGATATTTTTTGTATATTTCAAGATATTTTTTGTAATTTTAGTAAATATATCTGTTAAAATGAGATGTCAGTGTGATTTTCAATTTTGCATAATTTAGATGAGAATTTATTCATTGCACCCTTTGTGTGTGTGTGTGTGTGTATATATATATATATATATATATATATATGCACTGATGACAACCATTTACTCCTGCCTTGATAGTAATGCTTATGAGTTTGACAAGGTCAAATTGGTAGCTGATGTCCAAAATTACCTCAAGTCGGCCATTAATTGTGAAAAAAGATGGCTTTTTTCATTTTCTTCCAAAACTAAACTTCTCTGCTTTCCATCAGCATGGCTGATGCTAACCTTCAGGAAAGTGATTTGTTGCACCTTCTCAGGCTTACGTTCTCAGCTAACATGAGGTGGAAAGACTATACAGAATACATTGCTAGATCAGCTGCTAAGAAAGTCATTTCACTGTGTCGTGCGGGTCAATTTTTCTCACCAGAATCTATCTTACATATCTATAAATCTACCATTCTTCCATTCTTAGAATATTGCTGCCACATATAATCCATACCCTGCTATTTACTTTGAGCTCCTTGATAAGATCCAAACAAGAATCAGTAATATTATTGGTGCCAATTTGGTGGTTCTGCTTCAATCACTTACCCACCACCATAAAATTACCTCTCTATATCGTACTTTCATGGTAATTGTTCAGATGAGGTCTTTAACATGTTACCTAGAGTTTTTTTTAATTTAAGCACAGTGCTAGGCTGGCATCAAGATCTCATCAATTTACAGTTGTTTCCGTTTGATTCTATACCCATAAACCACTTCTATTTTAGCAGTTTCTTCTTTTCATTAGAACTCCCAACTTCATGCTTTTTAATATAATATTTAATGAGTTTGCAAAAATTTAAATGCAATGTCAATTCAACTCAATTTATTGTTCACCTGATTCCATTTGCTTCCTTTGAGTTCATCACTTTTTTTTTTGTTTCTCTTATTGTAATTTTTCTATACCCTGTAAAAAATTCAAATTGTGTTTTGATTGGATTTTACTGAATTTCATGAGGTGCTATACCAATTTAAAACTAATATATATATATATATATATAGAGAGAGAGAATGAAATATTTATATGGTGGGTAAAAAAATTTTGACATATTGCATTTTTCAATATATATATTGAAATCAGAACGATTCCATTTGCAAAATAGAACAAAGATTTTTTGTGACAGTTTCAATAACAAATTTTTAAAAAATAAATGAATTCTACATTTTATGGCAAATATTTAAAAAACAAATTAAATTTAAATTTAAAAGCATTTTGATTAGATGCATTTTTGAAATACATGTAAGCTGTCACTTTATACTATTAAATTATGAATACATGAACAAAAAAATATTTTTTTTTACTTTGTATATATAAATATATATTTATATATAATGCAAACAAGAAAAATTATAGAGAATGAATGAGAGAATAAATAGATAAAATATTTAAAAAATGGTATTTTTATTTTTGAATATAGGAAAATTATGTAAATTTTTATAAATCAGAACAATTATAGGAAAATCTGTGACAAAATAGAACAAAGATTTTTTTGTGTGACATGTTTAAAACATTAACAAAGAATAAAAAAATAAATGAAATCAACAAGACTATATGCCCAAACAAATATTTAAAAAACAAATTATTAATTTAAATTTAAAATTTCAGCATCCCTGCTCTTTCATGCATATGTGAAATCACATCAGCATAAGCCATCACTTTAGGCCAATGAAATCCTAAATTGTGAATACATGACACAAAAAAATTATTTTTTTTACACTTTGTCATAGATTTCCATAAATATATATTTATTTGTATGTAATGCAAACAATGAAAAAATTATACTGGAGAACCAGAATGTTAGGAATAAATTCCAGATATATTATTTAAAAAGTGATCAATGTTATCTTTTAAACAGCAAGTAAGAAATCAAATTAAAATAAAAAGTTTATCATTACTATAGTTTCACCTATAAAGTGGTTCATCAACCAAAAAACATGCTAAGTTGCTATCTTCTTTTTTATTTTAGCTCTCGTTTTCTCTGGAACCCTCTATATATATCTTTTATATATATATATATAAAAAGTTCACCTAATACAAGGCTTAAGAGCCACTTAAGATAGAGTGTTAATATTAAAATGGTTATTTTGAGGTTAAGGAGGACAGATAATGTTTAACTCTAGCATTAAAGATTGTAGTGTTCAGGGAAGCAACCAAATGAGAGTCTGTTTGCCAGTTTTGGGGAAAAACTGAACTGAATGTGGAGACAATAAGAACAATTCTGTTCTATGAAAGTAGCATAGTGTGTCCTTGCTGTAAAGGTCTGAACTAGTGGATCAAAAAATAGTGCTCATCTAAATATTTGTCTTTGGAAATAGCAATAGTGTAGTGATGTTGAGTCTATAGGAAAGAGTAAAATACAAATAATAAATGTTAGTGTTGTAATATTTGTAACAATTGTGAAGTGACTCGTATATGCGTTCTCGGGCTCAGAGACTTTGATACTTATTGCAGTTTTATTAGAGAAACATATTCTTGCCATCAACCTGCAACATGGCATTTTATTTTATTACAAGTTTTACTACATCTTAAGATTGTTGTTGTTTTATCATAACAATCTGAGTGTGGTGATAGGGAAAATAATTAAATAAAATAAATAGATAATAGAAAGGTCAAAATTTCACCCTCCTTAAAAATAGACAGATAATAAAAATCACCAGGCAGATAGAACCATAGTTTGACCAACCAATCAGAAAGCTTTCACAGTCATGATGTCAGAAAATAAATAAAAAGACAAAAATTTACCCATTTCTAAAAATAGATGTTTCAATGAAAATAAATATAAAAGCCCATCAGTGAGGAAAAAATAAACAGTTGGAAAATCCCAAAATCAGAGTTGATAAAAAATAGATGCAGTTTGACAAAATACAAATGCAACCTTAAACAGCTAAATTGTTCCTTGCTACATTGAAAACAAACATACCTTCTTCACCACATGGTTAAGTGGTGGCAACTATATGTAGATACAAAACATCCATAACTCCTCTACATACATAATTATATTCTTTTGCTCATTCTCTCCCATATGCAGTCAGAAAAATAATCTCCATAAGTTTGCCCATCTATTAGTAGAGGAACCTTATTGTTAGTTGTATTATATAAACAGTTGGTAAAATCTTAAAACAAAAACAAAATCACAATTTTGGGTTATTCCACTATTAATAATTTTATTGCATCTTATTAATGTTTCTTTTTATCACAACACTCTAGGTTGATAAATACCTAATTTGCAGCTGTAAACTGTGCAAAACTAGAAATGACAAGTAGGGTTCTTTGTATAAACAGTTAAATCAAAGTCCATTATAGATTGACTCTCAAAGTGTGCGATGTAAGTTCAAGTCTCATTAAAAACTACTTCTTGACGTCTAATTTTGATCAGTTATAAAGCTTTCAGAAATTCAAGTCTATGGATTAATCATATAACAGCTTGATGGCAATTCACAATAGATTCAAGCAACAGTCAGATCAGTGAGAGCAAGTGGATAAGTATTAACAACAGTACACAGTATATCTCTATGCAGATATATGTACCAATAAATTAATCTGTCCTGTCTTTTAATAAATTCTGTCAAAGAAATGGCCTATTTCAAGCCATTAAGGTCATAAGTATCCACTTTTTTTTTTTTTTTATTTGGTTTGATAAAGATTTAGAACATTTATATTCTCATTTGGGTATTTACCAGTGAAGGATGTAAAATCCATGACTTTCTGAAATAATTAGAACTAGTCAATAATCCTTCAGCTCAGTTTGAGAAGAATCCTCAGTTTTGTCTTGTCAATAACCAACATTGGTGCATTCACAATATCAATAAGTAAAGAGTTCCACCTGTCTATTACTCTCAGGGCAAAGAAGTGATCGTGCAGCTGTTTTAGAGTGCCGTTTCATCAATTTGTGTGAATGATCCTGTTTGAGAAGATGAAGAAATTGTTAACTTGCATTTAAAATAGCCATTCTGTATTTTGCATACCTTACACAGATTGGTAAACTGAAGAGATGGTAGCTTGATTTCGCCTGTAGCTAGGCTGATTGCTATAAGTCAGTATCTTCTTTGGTATTTTGGGATCCAGATAATAGACCTATATTTGAGTACTTTTTTTTTTTTGTGTTCACCCCAAGCAAAACAGTAAAGCCACTATGACACAAGGGATTACTGGGTTTGTAAGAATTAGGAAACAAACTTTACTAAGGAGCAAGAACAGAAGAGTAATCAGGAGGGCAATAGATAGTGATTGACATGTCATAAGACATACAAATATAATATTGTTGTATCGTAATAGTCTAATATTTCATGAAAAAGTTATTAATGCAAAAATTATGTATCTGCTAGGTTTCAAATAGTTTCAAATTTTAAAGGTTGTAAAAATCTTCTGCATGTTGTATAATGGTTATTGGCACAGAAAGTGGAATCAGCAGTGTTCAAATTGCAGCTTAGTCTGTAGAGTTCACTTTTGCACTGATACTCTTGGGAAAGGTATAAATCCATTTCTTTTCCCTCCAGCTATGGGTTAAATATCACATTAGATTCAGCACTCACTCACCTTGGGTAGCAAATTCAAAACTGTGGAGAAGGTAATGGAAAACTACTTCACTATTTTTCCTTAAAAGTTATGACAGTTCACAGATAGAAAAGAAATTTATGGAGGGCCATGATCACCTATGTCAAGAAAGGAAATAATATTTAACAAAAAAAAGTGTGATAATCTTCCATCAAAATCAGAAGACAATGATTTGATGAGAACTGCTTGACAAATCTTCAGAGTTCACTATTTCTACAAAACTGAACTGCAATTTTAGATTGTTTTTTTTTCCTCTACTTTGATAACTTCATTTTATTAATTATACATTTTTCATTTACATTTTGCTAATTACATCATTAATGACATTGCTTGTCTTAAAAGAGAATGAATGAAAATAAATAATTTTCTGGCGGGAAAGAAATGATTCCTTTTTCTTCTAACTCATTCTCGGAGACTTAAAAATAAAAAGATATCTTACAAAAGTTTTTCTTTTCCATTCCTGTAAAGAAAAAATATAAATAAAAAGAATATCTATTTACTTTCTACTGTTGATATTCAAACAAACAGAGCAATTAACTTTGCTATTTACATAACATTAACAAATGATCTTTGAAGTCTTTGCATATTGAAGATAAGAAAATAAAGAACAGACTAGTGACATTATATTTTATTGCTTCAGACTATTTAACTTCAGCTGCACTTGAAGACATTTTTGTCTTCTTCAATCTGCTTAAAAGACATCAAAAATTTATTTAGAACTGCATACCTCAGAGAATACCTTAATTCTTCTCATGAATACCTCATAGAATACCTTAATTCATCTCATGACGAAATACTATAATAATATATAATAATACTAATAATATGCCGAATCCTTGGCATCAAAAGGAATAGTTTTGTTACTTTTATCATAAGATAGAAAATTTGACAAACTGTAAACTGTAAAAAGAGAGTATCTATCATTGAATAACCCAAGATGCGTGCTACAAATTGGAGATGTCAAAATCAAGCAAATACAGAAACTTAACTGTCTAGGAATTGTTTTAGCAGACAACAGAAAATGTGACACAGAAATCTGAAGGCATATTGCAAGAGCAAAATGTGCCTTTCAAAATCTAAGCAAAGAATTAAGCAACAGGAAAATTCTGTTAGAAACAAAGATAAGAGTGTTGAACTGCTATGTTATATCAATCCGCCTAATGGAAGTAAAGGCTGAACAGACATTATACAACAGACATATGGTTCTACAGAAGGATGCTGAGAGTACCAAAAAGAGAGCATGTGAGCAACAAGGAAGTTTTAAGAAAAATTGAATCAAAAAAGACCTTCGGACTTCTAATCAGAAGTTGAAATTTCTATGACACATGAGGAGAGCTTGGAGAATTTGACATACACAAGATATACTGAAGACAAGATGGACAGAGAGAAACAGTAAGTAACCTCCCAGAACAGGGAATGAGAGCAATAATAAAAACAAACATTGCTAAAAGCTACAGAGGGCAAGAAGTTATGGAGAGCCATGATCATCACTTCCTGATAGGACAAATCACATGGAAAAAGAAACATACATGTGTGTGAATATTTCAGTTGCCTTCCTTTTAAAGAAGTTAAAGTATTCAAGCTTTAAAAATAATTATTATAGTATTCCAATTCATAAAAATAATTATAATATTCCAATTCATAAAATATTACAATTTGTGATCTCTGCATGCAGAAGTTGATGAGAAAAAGATATATTTTTAATATTCCAGTGACAAAATAAATATAGAAATTTATTGGTTTAATTACAATGTCAAAATTGATTAATTTTGCAATTGCATTGTACTTATAGAATATCAAAAACTTTACCTCCTGAAAATTAAATGACTGATTAGTTGGTTAGTTTTTTTACTGCTTATCAACCCTTTGCCAGTTATTTAAAGCCAGAAAATATTTTTAGACTGGAAGAATTTTTTGGGAAATAATAAAGATTTACTGGTAGAATTTCGACTTTTTAACCCATAGCTTGAGGGAGAAGAGGTGAATTCATCCCATCCCAAGTGAAAGTCCCTTTGCATGTAAGTGAATATAACAGTCATGACCGGAATTGAAACCCAGCCCTTTGATTTTCAGTTTTGAGCCATTATCCATTAGACCATGCACACATCGAAGTTTACAACACCTGGTATTCCCAAGCAGTCAAGATTGTACAGGAGCCAGTATTTCAGTGTGATATGGGCATAAGCCTCTGAAAATTAAACTTAAAAAAAGTAACATTCTGTTCCATATTAAATAACTGGGTTTTATTTTTGTTTATCAAATTTAGCATAAAATTTTTATATATTTTACATCAACAGAATAGAGTATTCTATAGATGTATACTGGGCCTTTCTGATGATGTAAAAATGTACTGCACATACACACTCTCTTTCTCTCTCTCTATCTATATATATATATATATATATATATATAGAGAGAGAGAGAGAGTGTGTGTGTGTGTGTATGTATGTATGTTTCATTACAGATGACTGACAAGGTACTGTGATTTAGCTTTTTATTTATTTTTTCTTGTATTCATACAAGTGTTCTCTTTTCTGGACAAAATTGTGTAAAAACTGTCTGCTACATAGATAATGTTTTTATTTTAGTGAAAAAGAAATAGATAATCTCAAAACCACATCTGAAAAAAAAAACAAAAAAAAACTGTCCTTAACATTACCTATGAATGGAGTCAAAAAATAAACTCCCATTCTTAGACATTCTTCTAGAATACAATAATAACACTTTCACCACCTTATTACATAAAAAAAACATACTAGCAGAAACTATTGTCACCTTAATTTTAAAAGTGAATGCCCATTTCGGTATAAAATAACAGTTATAAAAACTTTCCTAAAGAGGGCACACGAGAATTCATATTCTTATATACTTTTTTCCTTAAAGAAATAATGCAAAACAGACACTAGTTAACAATGATTATCCTGTCTCATCAACCACCAGATTAGACTATTTCTTTCCAAAGTAACTAATAACAATACTGAACATACAGACAAAAACAATAACATTTTCTAGAAAAGCCAAATACACATCAACTATAAGCAAGATGAATTTTCACTTAGAAATATCTTAAAGAAATATACTACACCAGTCAACCTGAACAAAAAAAGTTAAATTATCTATTACAAAAAATTTAAAACTGCTAACCTTATCAAAAATAATAACACACCAGCAAAATCAAAACTACAAAGAACCAACATTATTTACGAGTTCAAATGACCCTGAAGGAACGGCGTTACTGATCAAATCAAACTCATAAATAATTGCATTGGTCACACTACTACATGCCTATCCAGACGACTTACATTACACCTACCCAACTATAGCTTCATTAGGACTCATACAAAAAACTGCCAGACTCCATCCAAAAAATACAAGCATAATAACCTCATCCACATGTAAAAAAAGATTGAATATAATAGAAGCCCTAATAATAAAAAAGTAAAAGCCAATACTCAATAACATTAACTATGAACATGGCCATAATGTGCTGTCCATTTTTGGAAAATAGAACATTCCTATAACTCTAGATACATACATAACACAACCCATACATTCAGTTAAAAGTAAAAATAAAATCATCCTTGATAATGGTTAAAGGTATAGCCAAAAACACTCAGACGTGCAGAGCTGTTGGACAGTTTTTAAACACTGTGTCCAGAAAGGAAAACAATTGTATGAACACAAGAAAAATTAAATAAAAAGCTTAATTGCAGTACCTTGTCAGTCATCTTTAACAAAACTTGTCCAAAAGAGGGGCTGCTTCCTAAATTATATATATATATATATATATATACACTGTATATGTATATATAAAGTATTTTATACATATAGATTTTTATATCTTTCTTTCATGCCAAAACACCCACGGCTATAAATATTCTGATGTGAATCTATGAAATTGACATTTTAATTTTTTTTTTTTAAATAAATTGGAATTCTAACAAGAAGACCTCTATTTTATGTTGCATTCTTGTATGTTGTGACAGAATCTAGGCATGTCGCAAAAGTAAGTAAAATCTAACTAATTTTTTTTTTTTTTTTCATATGAATTTTGAATTATATATTTCTGGTGGTTAACGAAATCTCTCTTTCACAAAATATTTTCTTTTTAAAAAGAATGTCACCAACTATAGGAAGACATGAAAGTAGGAAAAAAAATATTTTAAAGGGAGACAATAAGTAAGCTTTTTCTACGAGTTATCTCCCTTGGTAAATCCTAGCAGCTATTTGAATATTTTTATTTTTATAAATTGTATATTGACAAACTGCAATCAAATTTCTTTTAAATATATTTTTTAATTTTTAAATTCAAAATAAAAACATATCCATTCAAAATACATGTCTCATTAAAATAATCTTTAATAAAGCTAAGTGATAAAATATGTATTATTCCAGATATTAAGATCTACCTCTCAAATACATATCAGAGCCTTGAAGCTCAGAAATGTAATTGATAACATGTATTTTCCAGTGACAAAAGTGCGCGCGCACACACACACATAGTATCTCCTGAAATTTTCTTTCCAAATGTTCAGCATATAAAAAACATTAAACAAATACTTATTCATTTATAATTTGGTGATTTTTTTAAAAACCACATCCCAGTTAACTCTGTTTACAATTTAATAATCAGGAAGTTTTATTTATGTCTGAATTACTTAAATGAAGCTTTTTTTTTTAATTGATTATTTGAATAATTTATTTTTCACCTTGTTTTTGTTGCTTTTTATTCCAATAGTCAGTGAAAAATCATTTTTGGAAATTTACAAAACAAACAGAAACCAAATTAACAAATATCAATTTCATATTTAGATCATTTTTAATTTTAGAATATTCAAATCTATAGTTTATTTTTTTTTACATGAAGATATAAACATCTACAATGTGTGTGTGTGTGTGTGTGTATATATATATATATATATATATATATATATATATATATTCCTGAATTGAGTAAATTAGCTTACATACTCAAATATAAATTATCGATATTTACCTGTTCCCAAACCAAGCAAAGGATTTTACAAAGTCCAAGCAACAAAAACAAGCTAATTTTGACATAAGACATATTGCTGTACCCTGTCAGAACTCCAACTGTTTAACTCAAACGGAAGTGCTCACTTTGACATCCACAGCTCATATAACAAAAACAGACATTAATTTTGTCCAGCTCCTTGCACCCAATTCTGAAAAAACTGCACAAAAATACCAGTTGTAAACATAGTAAGTGTGTAACATTTTCATATCACAAGTGATGTTGGATTTATAGAATTTTTATTTTGTTAAACTTGATAAAATAAATAAATTATTTAATTAGGAATAAAATATAATTTGTTTGTTTGATTTTCATGACATTGAACATAAACAAGAAAATGCAGAAAAACTTCTTGATATTTTATAAGTACAATTCAATAAGAATTTCTAAGATGAGGAGTTATCATTATTTACACTATTTGTATTTGGAATATTGTCCTCATCTTTGTTGCTGTTATGACAATGTTTTAGCTGTTGTGTCCTCCAGCTTTCCTCGGGTTTATATCAGTTGGCAGTGGAGCAAGAATAGACTACTCCCATAGATTAAATAAAGGGTTCAATTCAGAATTTCCTATAGGTTACTCAGATCGATATATACCTGAGGGAGGCCTGAGTTATAATAACAACAACAAAGATAATAGTTCAAATATAATTAGTGTAAATAAAGTTCAATTCAATTGGGAAATTATTTAAATATAACTAGTTTTTTTGATATCACAGTTAAATTAATAAATATAATAAATTTCTATATTTATTTTGTTAATGAATGGTTGAAAAATATTTTTCTTATGAACTTCTGCAGAGTTCATGAATTACAATATTAAGTTAATAGTTTTAAACTCTAAAATCTTAACTTCTTAGTAAAAAAAAGAAACTAATTATCTACACTCACACATTTATTTATGTCCTTATGACCTTACATTAGGACATGATTTTTGTTTAGAAAACATCCCCAATAATTTAATCTTTTATTAATTACTCAATACTTAAACATTGAGAAAATACATGTGCAACCTTAACTGTTATTAATAACATTTTCTATCAGAATTTCTGAAATTTGGTGTGGTTACAGTTAGTCTTTCAAACCAATTTTTTTCATTTTTGTTGACTTCATTACAATGTAGTGAATACTGTAAATTCCAGCCTTCATTCTGTCAGTTTCTCGGATGAAGTAGGATTAGTTGTTTTAGATTAATTTCCTATTCTTATTCCACATTCATGCTACTGGATACTTTAGCCAACTTTTATCAAATACATAATACTATATTATACTCTCTATTTCAATATGATTTCAAGATGATACTTAAAGTATATATTTGCCTTGTTTTTAACATACATTGATGTATCTGGTTTATATCTTTGGATTGGTTGACATAATTAATGCCAGAATCAGCCATTTTGTTTCTTGGATTTTATAAAATCATTTATTTGGTTTGGGAATTTAAATCTGAGTCTATAAACATTTACTTGGCTTGAGACTAGGTAAATATTGGTAATTTATATTTGTTTCTGTAAGCATTTACTTGATTTGTAAACGGATAAATATTTGTAATTTATATTTGAGTTTATAAGCATTTACTTGGTTCATGGGTCTTCTGCACCACTTCTCAATACATAATGGCTCCTTTGTGTACCCTGGTATAAAAGTATAAAGCAGATGTGTGAGTAGTGTAATGGGTATTGGTTCAGAAAGTGGAATTGACAAATTGAGTTCAAATTGTTGTATTCACTTTTTCAGAAATGACCTTGGAGAAGGAAGGAAATCTGTCTCATCTCCGACCAGCTATGTGTTAAATAGCAGGTCAAACTGGATTCACTAGCCTTGAGTAGCAACCAGTCTAATAGGAGGACAATTCAGAAAATCAAAGCCAATCCAAAGATTGATAAAACTTCATCTAGCTATCTTACTCAAGACAAACCCAATGCTGCTATGGTGACAGTACATGTGGTGAACCTATGACCTTCTGCTATAGTATACCTACAGATGATAATGGGTATGTCCCCATTCACATAAATACAGTATTTACTACTGTATGTTGGTCTACAATTGAAGATTCATTGTAGAATTCACTTAACTCACTTTTAGTAACTGACTACTACTTCTACGTGCCACTGGCAAATCTTAAATGTATTGTTCTTGTTCTAAGTATTATCGTTCATTACCAACCTTCTTGTGATTATTCTATTCAGTAACCTTCCCTAGGTTACAACACCCTCATGGGTTACAGGACTCATAGCTACAATTATTTACTTGGTCTTGGAATAAATAAATATTGATAATTTATATTTGAGTGTGCAAGCATTTACTTGGTAAATGGTCCCTTTTTGGAGGGGGTTTGGTGCTACATAATTACTAAGAACTGTACAAAATAACAAAAATCACATCACTTGAAGACTTTCAATAGCAGCAACAACTAAAATGGATAACACACGTAACTCAAAGGGAGAATCAGGATATAATCAAGATGCTAACATTTCACACTACTTCAAACAAAAGTTTAGAAAAGATGTCCCCATCAATACTGGAAAGAGGCACAATGGTATTTGAGAAACCTATTTTTCTGAAATATTGTTTTAATAGAATGATTTTATAAATTTCAAATGGCAGTAGCACTGGCTACTCGGTTAATGAATGTCAAATTATTCCTTATAATGAAATGGCTAATATTACCATTATTATTATGCCTCTGTAAGGGATGCAAATTATAGATTGGAGATACCTCTGTATATCCAATCTGTAATTTGCATCAAACAGATGCAACCATTTAGATATCTGGGAAATGTATTAACACAGGACAGTAAGTGTGACATGGAAATCCAAAGGCATATTGCTTCTAAGAGCTAAGCAAAGTATTAAGAAACAGGAAAAATATCATTAGAAACAAAGAAAAGAGTACTGGACTGTTATGTAATATCAGTCCTTCTATATGGCAGTGAATGCTAGACAATCTACTCATAGATGAAGAGAAGAGATAGAGGGTTTACAGAAGGATGCTGAGAATACCATGGACTGAACATGTGGGCATCAATGAATTTCTAGAGACAATCAGCAAAAAGGACACATAGTTAACATCAGGAAGAGACAGTTAACGTTTCTGTGACACATGAGGGCTTGGAAAATTTGATACTCACAGGATAGATTGAAGGTAAGAGAAACAGAGACAAGCATTGCACAACCTACCAGGCAAGTTTAACTGAATGGATAGAGTAGGCTATGGGAGAAATGGCAAAAAAAAAAAAAAAAAAAACAAGAGTTATTTAGAGCTGCAAGGGATAGGAAATTGTGGAGAGTCATTATCACCTACATACTGAAGAGACATAGCACAAAGAAAAAGATGAAGAGATGCTGACAGGTTAAGTTTATGAATGATAATAAATAACAAGAAGAAAATTCTATTTTATCAATTATGATAATACAAAGTAAGTAAAGTTTTGAATTTGATAAAAAAATAAAACTAATAAACCTGAACGTCATAAGTTGAGATGACATTAAGTTCATATTGGAAAGAGCCTCCAGACAAAACGTTTTCTCTTAAATAGTTTGGCTAATCTTCAATTCCTCAGCCTATTGTGTCTGACAAGTGCAAGACATTTCTGTGGTTGTGCAATAAGGTGCATCTGCAGCTGCACCAAAAATTCTTTTTTTCACTGTACATTACTATGTTATTCAATACTTTTTTTTTTTATGAATCAATAAAGACTATGACAACTACACGTTTATTTTTAGAATTGTTTGCAGTTTGTTGTTGCTTTTCAAAATAATAATTCCAAGAGTCTGAAAATTCTATCATCAATATTAGTGTTACTTTTTAAGATTATATTAAAATTTAGATTGGATCATTCTATATTATAATTATATATCTCCTTTGCACAGTAATGAGATATTCCGTTGTTATAGTAACAGGCAGAATTACTCTACATCAATAATTGAAAGTACTTTTTTTTACCCTAGCAACAGAATATATCATTAGTAAATAGGAAGACCTGGCTGCTAAGACATAGTGTTTTGTTTATTTTGTTCTATATTCATTTTCTTTGGATATATTTAATTTTAATGATTTAAAAAGCAAATTCTTTTTTCTTAGCAAGAGAGTTAAATGTATAACTAAAACTCCTAGATTGCTCATGCAGAAAATATAACTAAGATGTCTGCAAAATTAGTTAAATATTGCCATCATATTTTTTTCTGATAGTTCAGAAGGGGTAGAAAGGCTTATCATTTCACACTTTTCCTGTCTTTTAAACAGGAATAAAGGTTTATCTCTTGTTTCCTGTTTAGGATTGGGTTTCCAGTTCCTTTTAAAGTCTACTTCCCCACTATACTTCTAATGTTTCCAACTCTGAAATTATTTACATTATTCGGACTATTGTCTCAGCTGTTGCACACTCCAGCCTTCTTCAGGTGGTTCGAATGTAGAACTGAACCCTGTATTTCACTCACTTTGGTAGACAGTTCTAGTTCCATGTGCCATGTTTAATGGATGTCAGTTATCAGTTATCTCCTGTTAATTTCCCTCTGCCTTAACCAGGTATTGAACTCGCACTTTTTGGGTCCTGTCACTGGATCTAACTACTGCCTTTATCCACTGTGCCATGTGTCCTTGAGGACATCTGTGTATGAATTTCTGGATATTATAAGCCTAATGTCTTCAGTAACCATTTTCTACCAGTGCTCATATTGCAATTTTGTTGTTATTATTGCTTTTCTCTGCACTCCTTATTAATGGTTCCCATATTGTATTCATTTCTATGCTTGGTTGGCTCACCTGATGTAGGTTGGAGTGTACAATGGCTGAAATGTTGTAATAAATATGGCAACAAAGATGAGAACAATAGTCCGAATAATGTAAATAATGTACATAATATCTCATCTCAAAAATATAGACAGATACTGAACTCTGAAATGTTATTCACTGATTAATTCTAGACATCTTCAGTTCTTTCCTGCATAGCCCCATGAACTCCACTTGTTGCCCTTTCTTATACTTATACAACACCAAACAGTAACCCTTTACCTTAAGTAGCTCTTGGGTATTGTATTGGGTGAACATTAGTAGAAACAACAAAAAAAAATCTAACAGATAAATATGTATACATCTGAGTCTGACAAAATGCAACAGAATAGAAAGGAGAGTGTGTTGGGCTCTTCTTCTAAAGGCAAGGGCTAGCTTCCCTTAAAACTCAACTTTAAAAATCCTAACCATTTCCTGAACTGGCGCCTATAGAAAATAAGCAACATGAACCACCAAGCAGAATCATTTATGTAGGAAGATTGTGCCAGCATCATCTTTCTTGTAGTCCTTATTCTGTAGATGCATTATTTGAGTACAAAGTTTCATTGCTTCCATACATCTGTGAACCTTTTTGTGCCAAAAAGTCTTACAATAATTGCTGCTTTAAAAGTGTAGCAGCACCCATGACTTACTAAACCACTTACTCATTGCTGTCACTAAACATTTGAACATGACCTTATATTATGACTTTTTTTTTTGCTTTGTTCCAAGTACTTTCTCGCAGATGTGCCGTCACCTCCCTCTGTCTTTTTTACAAATACTTTCATGGTAAGTGCTCCGAGGAGCTGCTTTCCCTGGTTCCC
Source organism: Acanthosepion pharaonis (assembly GCA_903632075.3). NCBI lineage: Eukaryota > Metazoa > Mollusca > Cephalopoda > Sepiida > Sepiidae > Acanthosepion > Acanthosepion pharaonis. The sequence continues at coordinate 4,455,396 of CAHIKZ030001113.1, forward strand.
AAACTTCATGAATTTAAGCATTCTACTAGGCTGGCATCTTGCTCACACCCTTTCACTGTTGAAACTGTTAAATGTAGCCATTACTTCTACTCCAATAGCTTCATGTCTCGCACCTCTCGCCTGTGGAACTCCCTCCCCTCTTCTTGTTTCCCTGATAGCTATAAACTCCAACTATTCAAATGTAACATCAATCAACGTCTCCAGATGCCCTGACCTATCCCCTATCCTTCTCTTCATCCTTTCCTCTATCACTCCTATTTGCTCTAGCTCCAACTCTGTAACCCCTTGTGTGCTAGTGGCTGAATAAATGTTCAAACATTTTTTTTCTGTCACTACTGTTAGTGATGCCATGCAGTAGAAAACATCACTAATCAATCTACCCTCATAATTACATGTGTTGCTATCATTTCTGCTTCTCATATAGTTTTAGTATAATTTTTGTAAAAACTTGATAGACAATACTTACTATTATCAAATTAAATATTTAATGAATTGGACTATAAACACCAGAAGATCTAGGCAAACATATATATATATATATATATATATATATATATATATATATATTTATATATAAAATACTCAATATCATGGTATGGCCAATTTATAATTAAAAGAATCAATATGAGGGTTGGATAATGCCAACTTTTTGAATTTTGTATGACTGTAATGGATAACTTGATATTTTTTTGAATATTTATATATATATTCATATTAACTATATATTTCTTTTTATATATATATATATATATAATTTTTCCCCCTTAATAGTGACATCCTTTTTCATCTCTACTTTAATTTAACTTGTTACTAATTTTGTAGTAAAACACTTAATTTTCCCCAGTGTCATAGCATCTACTCTAAATATTTTTTTTTTTTGTCATTTTTGCTCCCCTGTTTAATTTCCTATTGTATTTTTCTAATTTTCAAATATATTGTTGTAAGCCTAAATCAAAATTGTGGATAAACTCTCCAAAGTTTTTTTTTTTTTTTGCTTTGTTCCAAGTACTTTCTATTGCCTTGCCTCAGCCATTGTTAACAATTGAATGTTTTTAGTAAGGTAGACACGATTTTGTTGGCTATATTTTGGAATTTTTTTATTTTATTTTAAATAATTAAAATCCAGTTCAAATATACATTTATGGTATAAGTGATATCAAGTATAAAACAGTTTTACAGAACTTGACTGCACTGGAATGTCTCTCTCCCTCTCTTTATATATATATATATAAAAACATTATTATTGTTATACCAGGATGACATAATCTTTAAAAAAAAAAAAAAAGGGATCATATTTTACTCATAAAAAAAATACAAAAATATCACAACGATTAAAATTTTAGGTACCTTTCAGCCAGCTCATCTTCAGAAAAAATAATATCATCGACAAATAAAACTAAATGGTTGAAAAGAAAAATTATTTTCAACAACTGGTGTTAAAATATACCAAAACTAGGGAATATATATTTCCCTAGTTAGGCATTGAATTGGTGACCAACAAGGCCAACTTTTGTTTTAATTCTCTCTGCCGACACAGGGTGGGATGTTATACATTAATAACAACAGACTCCAAGATGTCAAGGTGGAATCTGGTCCATGCCCTGTGCAAGACAGGGAAGAACTCCTGAGAATAGTTATCATAGCTACCATTGAACATAAAATTGTCAAGTTCAATGGAGTTAAGTTATATAGTCTCCCTAAATATCCTGTATATGTTAGACTACCATGGATTGGTCCTGTGAGTCAAATATATGCCAATAAAATATCCTCTTCCATCAAACAGTGTTTTAGTGCAGTATTGGTTTGGAATTTTTTTTACCAAAGAGGTTTTCCTCTCTGGCCACAAGGAAGTCTTGCCTGCCCATCAGCAGAGTTTAGTTGTTTATCAGTATAAATGTTGATGTGAGATCAACTATGTGGTCAAGACTATCCAGAGGTTAGGATCACCCCAGCATGTTTTGGGCCAAGTACATAAATATGAGCCTGTAGCATCCAAGTGTTCACAGGCTCATGACTCCACTATTGGCGAGCATTTAATGAATTCTGTTGCATGCAGGATGGACTATTTTCCACAGTTCTTTGCTGTCTTGCACCGGGCATGGACTGGACTCCATCTTGGAATCTGTTGTTATTAATATACAATTTCCAACCATGTGTAGGCAGAGAGAATTAAAACAAAAGTTGGCCTTGTTCAGGGAGCCGGTTGCCAATTCAACACCTAACTAGGAAAATGTTTTTTTTTGTTTTTTTTTGTTTTTTTTGTTCCCTTCCCTAGTTTTGGTATATTTTAACACTAGTTGTTGAAAATAATTTTTCTTTTCAACCACTTAGTTTTATTTACTGAGAATATTATTTTCTCTGGAGATATGTTGGCCAAAAGGTAACAAAAATTTTAATTTGCTGTGATACTTTTGTATTCTTTTTTTATGAATAAAATATGAACCCTTTTTTAAAGATCAATATATCTGGTGGAGTAATGAATAGCTGCACAGATTGAGGAATCGGAGAGCCGAGTTTGAATTCCAATCGAATCAATTACATTCACTTATGTGCTAATACCCTTGGGAAAGGTATTAATCCTCTTCTCCTCCTCCCAGCTATGGGAAATAGTAGGACAGACTGGGTTATATAGTCTTAGATGGCAACTGGTCTACTTCAGAAAGAAATGACAACCTACTGCAGGAAAAAATCTGCCTTGTCAGTCATGTATCAAAAGATACATGATTGCCTAAGCAAGTATCATGCATGGCACATAACTGAATACTTGTGTGTGTGTGTGTGTGTGTGTGTGTGTGTGTGTCAGTGTAAAAAAAGACAACTACAAAAAAAAAAATTGCACCAATGCACCTTGCAAATAACCCTGACAAGTGTCCTGAGTATACATTAGACACAATAACTGACAGTATAGAAAAGGCACTTTCTCTCCATCCATCTGCAAACATCTTTTTCTTTGGTGATTTTAGAATGTTTCACCCATGTGTCATGGTGAGCATTAAAGGGACTGATGTTGCCAGTATACAGACATTAAATTTTTCCATTGCCCAATCCCTCACCCAAATCATGGATTTCCATACTCATTTCCCTAGCCAAACCAAGTAACATGCTTCTCTATTGGATCTATTTCTTGCCTCCTCCCCTTGCTCTTGCGGAGCTTTGCAATACTGCCACCTTGGTAACTTGGCCCACTCTCTGGTAGCTATTGATATATCCTTCCAAGCATCCATTAAACAGGAACCCCCTATCCATAAGACCTCTTTCCATTACCAGCACACTGACTGGGACACGTTCTGGTATTTTCTTTGTGATGCACCGTGAAATGACATCTTCACCATCCAATTTGAAAATTGCACCACTGAGGTTTCTTCCTGGGTCAAAGCTAGCATGGATGCTTTCATCCCTTCTCAGAAATATCCAATGAAACTGCAATTCTCTCCATGGTTCACACTAGCATGTTTGGCCACCATAGAACAAAGGAACCACTATTTCAAGCTTTACCAGCAGGATGACTCATCATAACAGGTGCCTATTTGCTACTGCTCATAACAAATGTAAGCAAGTCCTCAAAGAAGCTAAGTCTCTGTTAAGGACTGAGTTTTTTTCAAATGTGGTTTTTAGAACAAGAAATAGACAATCTAAAAACCACATTTGAAAAAAAAACTCAGTTCTTAATTTTACCTAATACACATCAACTAGAAACAAGATGAATTTTCACTTAGAAATATCTTAAAGAAACCCACTACCCCAGTCGAACTGAACAAAAAAAATTAAATCTATTACAAAAAATTAAAAACTGCTAACCTTATCAAAAATAACAACACACCTGCAAAATCAAAACTACAAAAGAACCAACATTATTTACGAGTTCAAATGCTCCTTAAGGAACAGTGTTCCTGACCAAACCAAACACATAAATAATTACATCGGTCACACTACTATATGCTTATCAAGACAAATTGCATTACACCTACCTGACCATATCTCCATCAAGGACTCATTTAAACACACACAAAAACCTACCAGACTAGATCCAAAATATACTAGTAGAAAATACATCCATAATAATGTCATCCACATGTAAAAAAAAGATTAAAAATAATGGAAGCCTTAATAATAAAAAAGAAAAAACCAACACTCATTAACATTAACTATGAATACAGCCATAATGAAAAATAAAACATTCAGATAACTCTAGATACATACATAACACAACCCAGACATTTTGTTACAAGTAAAAGTAAAATTAATCCTTGATAATGGCTAAAAATATAGCCAAAAGCACTCAGATATGCAGAACTTTTAGACAGTTTTTACACATTTTGTATCCAGAAAATAAAACACTTGTACATACACAAGAAAAATTAAATAAAGAACTTAATCGCAGTACCTTGTCAATCGTACTTAGCAATATATATATATATATATATATATATATATAATAATGTATTTGGGAAGCCAATCCCTCTTTTATGCAAGTTTCTTTGAAAACAAGTGACAAGTGTAGTGTTTGAGTTTTTTTATATAATTTCTCATATGTGCTTATAATTCTTTTCTTTTCTGGACATAAATTACACAAAAATTGTCTGAATGCTTTACAAGTGCTTTTAGCCATTATCAAGGATGAATTTTATTTTATTTTTAACCAAATATATGCATTGTTTTATATATGCATCTAGAGTTATAGGAATGTTTCATTTTCCAAACACAGGCAGCACATTGGGATTGTGTTCACAGTTGATATCATTGAGTGTTGGATTTTTCTTTTTTATTAATAATGTAGCCATTATTTTTAACCTTTTTGTACATGTGGATGATGCTATTATATTTTGTTGTAACCTAGAGAAGGTTACTGAATGGAATAATCACAAAAGTTGGTAATGAATGGTAATACTTAGGACAAGAACAACACATAAGATTTACCAGTGGCACATAGAATTAGTAGTCAACTGCTAGAAATGAGTCAAATGGATTCCACAATGAATCTCCAACTGCAGACCAGCATACAGTATTTACTACTGCATTTATTTGAATGGGGACATACCCACTATTGTCCATAGGTATGCTACAACATATTTATAGTATCTACATGTACAAAAAGGCTAAAAATAGTCTGAGGATTCAGATAGTGTTGGATGAGTCTAATGGAGATTATGAATGTGTTTAGAGTGATCACTATTGATGGCGATGTTATGATTTATTCATCTTCCTACAGAGCCTCAGACTCAATATGGAGGCCTACATCAAGTGCCTTGAGAAGTTAGTGCTGCTCTGAATCAAGAGGATGGCTGCTGGAAGACCCTATGTGTGGCAACATGACTCTGCACCATGCCCATATGTAGGAGAACTCAGTCATGGCTGTCAGACAATTTCTGTGACATTAACCCTTACATCTGGCCACCTAACACCCCAGACTGCAATCCCCTTGTTTATTATGTGTGGGGTACAGTTGAGTGAGAGACCATCAAAATTCCTTGTAACACCAACGAACTGAATGCAAGGATTATGACAACATTAACCAACTTGTACAAGGAGACCATCCAGAAGAGTTGCAGGAGATTCTGAAGTCATCTGGAGGCTGTGGTTAAAGGCAATGGCAATTCTATTCAATAAATTTACTGTTTAGTATTTAAAGTTATTTTACGTAATTTTGGTAAATATATCTATTAAAATGAGATGTCAGTGTTATTTTCATTTTTGCATAATTTAGACAACAATTTATCTATTGCACCATGTATATACACACATATATGTGCAAAATTTTGAGATAGAGTATATCTGTAAATGGACAGTATGAAAAAAATAAAACTTATCTAGACCTACACATTTTGTCTCTGAAATTTTGTAAAACCAGTAAGATTTTTGTGTGTGTGTGTGTGTGTGTGTGTGTGTGTGTGTGTGTGTGTAAATGGGTGCATGGCCGAGTGGTTAGAATGTTCACTTTCTGACCATGGGACCCAGGTTCGAATCTCACCATGGTCATGATGTTATCGGACTGGATCGAGGTCAATCCAAGCTTGTGTCACCTTTGGAAAGTGCCTGAAAAACATGCCACAGGTTAACCCAAGCCTTGTGAGTAAAATTCGGTAGATGAAACTCTTGTAGGTCATCAATAGCTGTGCTAGCATGTAGCCACAAATTATTGTGGCCAAGGGTTTGAGCATGCTGGCCTTGTTCAAATTGTTGATCACGCTAGATAATACACTCTCTCCCAGAAACTGTAACTAAGGTCTGCTCAGCATAGTCACAGTATAAACCACAGGTGGGCTCTGTGGGTGTTGAGCAAACACAAATGTGTCTGAGTAAGTGTCTGGAGTAGGCATTAGCTAGCTGCTGTAGTAGATGGGTATTTTCAAATACGAGTGGCCAGCTAATATATATAGATATACACACACACTAAATAAGAATGCTATATTTGCTTTGATAAAGTCCCTCAGAGGACAAAACACGTCACCATAGGTAAGTTTTCCTTTTGTCTTTTTTCATATATATATATATATATATATATATATATATATATATCAAATTGAAGGCAACTTCTCTTCTCTTTATCAGAGTGGCTTGAAAGCAAAAAATTCATTTTGCCTTTTCTGAAATTAATCCAAGGCCAATCCTCATACAATCCTTCATATCTATCTTCTTGAAATGTTTTCCATTTGTCAAATTTAAAAAAACTTTAGCAGGATTTCTGTATCCTATTTTAAAATATTTTTGAGACGGAAAACACATAGATAGATTAAAAAACAAATCTTTTATTTTCAACCTATTCTGAAGGAGATATATATTTCTCAAATATACACATATACACATTGAATCATATCTGTTATGTTTGAGCTTCAGTTATATCTTGTTTTCTCAGCTTCTTAAAAGAAATCCTTTTAATTCTGCTTGTTCCTTATCTAGTTAGCATATAGGTTATACCCTGTAATAGCTTGCTTGCCTCCTTTTAAACCTTATTTTAAAAACTTGTTAAAAAGAAATCTGAATTAAATTTTGATCAAATGTATAATATGGCATTTTTCAATGAGAATAATAACCTGTTTAAAAGTAATATTTTATTAAGAACCTCATTATCTGTCATAACAAAAGTAATTAGATATGACAAAAAACATATGATCATTTCTAACAAATGGCCCACAGCAAAAGGAATTTTTCCATTGTTGGGAAAAGAAAATTGGACTTTCTGAATAAAAAGAATACTGAGAGATTTGAATTGATCTCTTTGTTAATTCTTCAGCTTTGTTTTTATATCAGGGGATTAAAATGCATTTCTGAAGGCTTGAGGACATGGTAGAATCTTCTCACTGGATGATTTGATCTCATCTGTAATTTTAATAAGAGCCATTATCATTCTTACAGTTGTTCAAGTCTATTGAAGTCATTCTGTGTTTTGTTGTTGGAACAGGAGGACAGACCTCATGGACACCAACTATATTGCTATAATAAGCATACCCCAGGTGGTTATGCTTATTAGGGGACACTATAACATGATGATGGATTTCAAAGACAATTCAACATCCTTATTTATTTGATTATTCATAAGACAAATGATTGACTAAACAATGGATATAAAAATATCTATTTCGCATTTAGCGAAAAAACAGTTAACCGGGGTATTTCTGGAAAATATTTTTAAGGCAAAAATTTGGAATTATAATGTGCAATATCAAGGGAGAAGGCATTGATAATATTAGATAAAATTAAATACTCATTTATCTTGACTATGCAGAATTACATCTACTCATTATGATATATGATCGTAAAATTTTACAATCAAATCTCCTGAAGAGTGAATGTAATTCCACAAAACTCAGAGTATAAACAAGATGAATGAACATTTAATTTATTATTAATCATCATCTGTTTCCTTGAACCCTGATCTTTTATCATCCTGTTTCTTTTACTCTCAGTAACCCCTTGCATCATAGTGGCATTTATTGCCTTTCTTGGGTGGAAATGATTAAAAAATTAAAAAATAAAAATGTTTTATTTCTTGATAGAGTACTCTCATTATATAATGCCTATATATTGTCATATAACAAAAGAGAAAAAGATAAAAAGCTTGTCATACTCTGAAAGTTTGACTTAAACCCCCAAATTCCTGATACAGCAGCAGTGGACAGAGTGTAAATCTCTAAACCTTATTTTAAATCTCTTCGTCCTTTATGGTAATATCCATAACAGTTAACAAGCTGTACTATTTGTTAAAAGAAATCTGAATTAAATAAAAGTTGAAGGAAAATGATCAAATGTATAATATGGCATTTTTCAATAGAGAATAATAACCTGTTTAAAAGTAATATTTTATTAAGAACCTCATGAATTTATTTTTTTTCACTAATTTGTATGAGGATTGACCTTGGATTAATTTCAGAAAAGGCAAAATGAATTTCTTGCTTTCAAGCCATTCTGATAATGAGAAGAGAAGATGCCTTCAATTTTTTATATATATATATATATGAAAAAAGACAAAAGGAAAACTTACCTACAAGGAAAACTTATGACATGTTTTGTCCTCTGAGAGACTTTATCAAAGCAAATATAAAAAGAGGAAGCAGAAAAGTCTGGTACATATGAACAGAGAAAGTATTGCACTAAACTCTCTAACCTTTCTGATATGAGGTTAAGGTAATAGATAGGATACATTTCTGGATAATGAGAAGGAAATGTCATGCAGTAACATTGTGAACAGATAGGAAAGTGTGTACTAAAAATTTCTTGACCTGACCAACTTCCCAAATGATGACCAAATGATCAACCACCAGAATTCTTTTTCTGGGAAAGGTTTCTTTTTTCAGCACCACTGGTATAATGCAGAACAGTTTGGTGTTTTTTGTGAAGAATGGCAATTCTTGGAGAGAATCCCTGCATAGAAAACAAAAGAATAAGATCCATGTTCCACATGTCACCAAAAGTCTGGAACAAGGCCTGCTTAAGTAGTGGGACACACCGATAATGTGATATAAGAATTTATTGGACAATTTCCTCAGAGACGAAAAGGAGACTTGATGCAATAGAGATGTAGTTCTGCAGAATAATGCTGAGAATAGATGGCACATATGAGCAACAAGGAAGTTTTTAAGAAAATGGAAACAAAAAGAATAGTTGCATTTAGAATCAGAAAAAGAGTTAACATTTTCTGGGACACATAAAGAAGAAAGAGGAGAACTTGACACTCAAAGGACATATTAAAAACAAAGAAACTGTGAGAAACCCAATGACCTTGTGTAAATGAATGGCAGAACAGGCACTGGAACAATTGTAAGGAGACAAATATTCATTTTGAGTTACAAAGAATAGGAAATTGTGGTGAGCCATGATCATGAAGAGACATTACCCATAAAAGTTATATTCTGATTAGTATTTATCAGCAGTTCTACCTTTTTTACTTTTGATTATGACCATATTCATCTAGCTTTATTTGAATATTCTTGAAATCAACAAATTCCTGCTAGTCTCTGCCTGACATCCACTTTACTGCTATTGAAAATTTGAAGAAATTCTCAACTGTGAATTTATTGATTATTTCCCTGCCTCACAGTTGTTGTTAAGAGTTGCTTGTGTCACAAGATTTCTTGTATATTGACTGTCAACAGCAAGGATTTAAAGAATTCTGAAGACAGAATGTTTATCCAGATTTTATAGTCATCATTCTGTCTGAATTCTGTCAGATTTTATAGTTATCATTCCGTTTTCATCTTTCTTGTTTTTATAAATCATACCAGCTGAAATTTGGGAATAAAAAAAAACAACAAATATTAAGATGATAATCCAAATAACAAAATAATAAAAATGCTCTCTCATATATAAAATTACTCAAAATTTTGGAAAGGGAACACTCTTTTAGGTCTAGTTTACATGTTTGAAAGAGGATGCAAAAGAACAGTCCTGTTCTTATTTGTATCACTATTTGCAAATTGATATTTTTATCATTATTTTCTACAGACTTATACACAAGACACTATTAAAAGAATTGGTACTCTAAAACCCTGAAAATTTCATTGTCTGAAAAACTATGGAGAGTATATTCAACTGTTGTATAATTTAAACAATACTCTATTATCTTAGTAGGCATCTGTTTATCTCATGAGATAAAAGCAATGCCTCGATTAGTCAAAATTTAGTTCTTTGATGGTGAGACTGGAGTGAGCTCTCTAGGCTACAATCCTCGGTGATGGTATATGGAGGTTGTGTGCTGCTAGATTACATGGCTTCCTTCTTGGCCACACTGACAAGGTCCAAAAGACTACATTTGGGGCCAGATTAGCTGCAAGGGTTGCCAGAATATTGTCAGTGTTGATAGCCAAACACCTTTGAGGCACAACTCCAGATTTTCTGTCTGGATTTACTTGCATGGTTTTTCTATGTTTGAACATCATCACAAGACAATGGTGGTATGAAATTAGGGCACCTTCCCTAGATGGACTGCCTTCCCAGGCTGATGAGTTCCATCTACCTGAAGTAGCTATACAGCTATTATAAGTGAGACTAAAAATAATATATCTTTTTATTCAATTAACAGGATTTTTAGGAGCAAAACAATTGTCTTGCTAACAATCTTTCGTATTTTGTGTCGACTCAGGATATGGACAATCATGCTTTTTCACAACTTCCTATCTTTGTAATTCTAAGTAATGTTTGTCTCTTTACTACCTGTACTAGTCTCTGTTCTTTTGTTCATTTAGACAAGCTCGTTACATAGGGTACTCTTTCCCCTCTACACTTCTTGCTTTATGTATGTACTGTCATTCTCAAATTCTGCAAACCCTCTTTCCTCATTATGTGTCCCATAAATTTCAACTCTGCTTCTAATTACAATTGTCCTTTTTGTTTCTACTTCCCTTAGAACTTCCTCATTACACACATGTTCAGTCCATGATTTTCACAGCATCTTTCAGCATCACTGTTGTCTCAATTTTCCTCTTCATCTGTGAGGTAACTGTCCAGCATTTACTGACATATGAGAGATTTGATATTACATAGTAGTTCTCTTTCTTTGTTTCTAATAAATTGTCTTGTTTCTTAATACTTTGCTTAGCTTTTAGAAGGTATCTTTCACTATTCCAATGCACCTTCAGAATTTTAATCATGTTTTATATTCTCTGTTAAAACGCTTCTCCAAGCAAGCAAAGAGTTGTTTTTTGGTGAAGTGTCCAAAAACAGCCCTTTTGATTATTTCAAGAACCAATTTATACAGACCTAATGTAACTTGACAACTAATCAGAGAGAAACTTAAGGACTACTAGAGATGGTTAAATTTCTGTGCTTAGTTTTGATGTCTCCAATTCATAGCTCACAACTTGACAACAAATCAGAGACAATGTTAAGGACCACTACATCAAACTTCTTTACTGGTTGAGAGATGTATTAAAAAAAAAAAAAAAATAGGCTAAGGACAATATGTTTGCTTATTCTTAACTTCTCATGTGGTATTTTTGGCAAGACATTGTAAAAACATTGAACAAGCACCTATATTTAGTTTTTTGTGACTTTTCCCAAAGTTAAGATCACTATTGAAAGGGAAAAGATTAAAGACCATGAACAAGATTAAAGAGAACTTTTTTTTAATCATTTCATCTCAAGCAAGGAGATAATGCCACTAAGATGCAAGTAGTTACTGGAAGTAGAAGAGAAGGAAAAGACTTTAGTGAGAAGAAAGGATGATAAAAGTACAGGTTTCAGGAAGACAGAAGATTGCAGTAGATGTTGAATTTAAATCTTTGAAAATTGTGGATAGCAGGGAAACAAAAGATCAGAAGAGAGTTCAACAGGTGAGAAGGGCAAAAAAAGAAACTATTTCAAAAGAACTTACAGTTACATCTAAATATTTCAACAGTAAAATGATGAGACCTAATTGCCAATCTAGTAGTACACTTAAATTCATGCAGTCAAGGTACCAAAGAAGAGAGCTCATTAGAAAAACTGTCATGAAAACATTTATATATAATGAAACAGTTGGTGTTCCTGAAAGAGGATTTAGCTGTTTTGAAAATTGCAAAGGATACTTGGATATGCGTGTGTGGTTCCAAGAGGAATACCTTGAAAGGACTAAGGTATCATTGCCTTAGGTCTGCTATATTTTTGCTAATACTAAATAGTTGAATACTATATATATATATATATATATATATATATATATATACACACACACACACATACCCGTGTATATGTAGTAATGTTAATGTACAAATTCTATAATGTCAAACATTTAAAAAACATTTTTCTAAATGCAAAAAAAAACAAAAAAAACAAATGCCAACAACTAAATGAAATAAACTACCATCTTTTAACACATTTTTGTCATCAATCATTAAAATCTTTGCTAATAGCTAATTGAATATCCAAGAGCACATAATGATAAATCTTTAGAAAATTATTGTCATTGACCTTCATTCACTGATACAGAAACATGAAATGCTGAATGAAATATTTAATAAAAAAATTAATTAATCAAGGATTTCTGGCAAACATAACTAATGTTGTGTGTGTGTGTGTGTGTATATATATATGAAAAATATTGGGGAAATTGTATGATAAAGTTGAAAAAGTTTACTTGCAATGTTTTTGTCCTTCAGGACTTCAGACTAAATTTGCTATGTTGGTGCAACTACACATGCACACGAAGAAGCCAAATTCATTTAGAGTTTTTCTTTCTTTCCATCATTTTTGTTAGTAGGTATCCTACACTGTGATAATAGACGATCTGCCAGGAATAGTGAAATGTTGTCAGATACAGGGCACAAATTTACTGTAGATGACTTTGCAAACAAAGCACTTTCTAGACATTTATGTCATAATGAATTATTTTCTCCTTTGATCTGAGTAGCATTTTTTTATGTCAAAATCATGACCAGTCTTATTATGGTGGGCAATCAACACATCTGAAGTATAATCTTTTATTTATTCCTTGAGGTTTCTCCTATATATTTTTCATGATAATCTCTATCTATAAAAGGCAGGATGTGTGTGTGTAACGAATGCACAGCTGCAATTTTTGACAGATTTGCACCAAAATTTACATGCACATGCTCCAAGTTAGTGGGAAGGCCAAGACTGACTTTGCATTTCCCAACTCCCATCGATAGTGAAAATAATCGATTTTTTCATGCTTCTACGGCAGTTTTCATGTAGTTTGTGGCCATTTTCTACTGGCCAGAGTGAGAGCCTATAGCTGGCTGCCACGAATAGGCAGGAAGATTCTATTGGCCAGTGTGAGAGCCAACAGCTGACTGACACGAATGTTAACTAGCATGCAAAAAAAATCAATAGCTGCATTCGTCACAAGTGGGAAAAATTTAAATCTGCATGGCACTTTACTCCAATTGGCTCATTCACTTGTTTAAACTCTATGTTGATTCTGATTCCACAGAACTGGGTTGGGTGTGAAAAAGCATTTGTTGCTAACATTCTTTTTTTCATTCGGTTTTTCCAGTTACAAGTCCTTTTTTAAAGCTGATCGTTTTGTGTTCATTTTGTTTAGTTCTTTTTTCGTAACAGATTTAATGTTTAGTATAGAGCTTAGAAAAAATTTGCAGTGTGAGATAGGCAAGAAGTAAGGCATGTAGCAACATCAGCACATCAAAGGGAACTCCTTTAAAAGCAAGGAAGGGCAAAACTATTTTAAGTCAAATGATAGCGATTACTGTACGTGTCATACGATTTTTTAATCAAGCACGAGCAATGCCAGGCCATGTTGCTAGTTATTACATGTAATGATGTAAACTCCTCCTTCAGGTTTTAGCTTACTGTTTTGTTTAGAATTGACTAAGTCTTTTATTATTTTGGGTGTAGTAGTAACAAATTTTATATTGAGTTTAGATAGATTCTTTTCAATTGTAGATGTGGTAGAATTAGAAGACAGGATAATATATTTTTTGATTCACTGGGTTTTTCAGGAGGGACTGTTTTTTTTTTTTGTTTTGAAATATTTTATGGGCCTCTTGTTTTGCAATGAATATAAAACAATTAGGGTGCTAGAGAAGTTTTGATGTCTTTTCAATATATTTCTCCTCTTTGTGTAAATAATACAGGCTGCATATTCTGAGTGCTCTTAAGTGTGTGTGTGTATATATATATATATATATATATATATATATATATATATACACACACACACAGATATCCATGGATGTGCCCACAAGTACACTCTGGCAACATGTGAATCCATCTCTTCTCCAAAACCATTGTGGTTTAAATACCAGGATGGACTGGGCTTTCTAGCATCAGTTGGCAACCAGTCTAGGAGAAAGACAACTGAATTCAAAATCAGTTGTTAGGCTAGCAACTCTATCCTGTAAAATGTACTTGCTATAGAAACCTAGTGTGGTGAAGCTATGGCTAGATATTCCAGAGACTAGAACAGATTATATAAAATATACATATATATTACATATCTATATATAAGTAAGTTCTGAAAAGTTCTCAATTAGACCACAAAGGAATCCCCTCCCCACCAAAAGGATGCATTAGGAATGGAAATAACTCAGGCTGAGACATTTTCAGTGTTTGTGTGTACATACACGCACTTCAAAAGTTATAGTAGATACTTCATAATTGAATTAGACACCTTATTTTTATTTATTAATCAGTATGTCTTACATCTATCATCCAGCATATTTGAGAAATTTTATTCTAGAAAATATGTTCTCTGGCATGAATTGAACCTGCATCCACCTTTGTATGGGAAATCAGCATTTGATCCAGTGTTCTTTAGTACTTGGTCATAGAGAATATTGCAGCAAACAAGTTTCTATTTTCCATTTTTTTTTAGGAAATCACATCCTCTTTGCTCAGATTATTTCCTTGAAAGCTTTATATCTGCTCAGTTCTTTATCCCTAACATAAACAAAGCAATTTCTAAAGAATTAATGTATTTTATATGTCAGATTAAGAAATAAATCCATTAATTCTTTAGATTTTAAACACTGATTTTAATGTCATTCCAAATTTTCAAAATTCAAAAGTAAGCCATACACACACACATTATATATATATATATATATATATAGTTTATGAAAAACTAGGTAATCCGTATGGGTAAACCCGAGGAGGATAAAATCCAGAGAGCTCAATGTAAATCCAGAGCAAATAATTTAAATAAAAACAGACCACTTTAAGGTTCCATGTAATAAATTATTTCACCACAGCCCTTTTAAAGGACTGCGGATCATCAGACTTTAACTTCCAAAGGTTGAAACAAAAAATGAAATATATATATATATATATAATATTAGTGGTAAATATACACATACAAATGCAAAATATATAGATATATATACATTGGTAAATATACACATACCCTTTCCACTCATCTCTCCTAAAATTCTCTCGGTTAAGGTTTAATCTCCCTTCTTCTCTAGACTCTCTAAATTCTGTTTTTATTTCCGGAGTTGTTTTTTTTCTGTTTTCTTTTTGAATTTGTAAGTCTGATGAATTGGATCGTATTTACGATTCCAATGGAATAAATTATGACCATGGAATATTAGTGTTTTTTTTTTTTTATTATATATATATATATATATATATATATATATATATATATATATATATATATAAAATGGTTGTCCACTTGGAACTTATTAATGCCTGTCTTGATAGGGTGACAAACCAATCCCTGTTGCAAACACTTGGTCAGACACATTTCTGTTTGTTCAATACCAACAGAACCCACGTGTGGTTTATACTGCAACTTTACTTTGTAGAATTTAGTCACAGTTTCTGGGGGAGAGTGCATCATCTGACATAATCAACAGTTTCAATAAGTTTAGTATACTTAAATCCTTGGTTATGATAATTTGTGACTTCATGCTAGCGCAACTGTTGATGAATAATTCTGTCTCCCCAATTTCTGTTAAAAGGCTTTGGTCAACCCACTTTATGGCTTTAAGACAATTTCCAAAGATGCCATATGCTGCAATTAACTTCCCAGATCAATAATTGACAATTCAATCATAGTAAGATTTGAACCCAGGTCTCATGGTTGGTAAGCAAACATTCTAAACACTCAACTATATATATATATATATATATATATATATATATATATATATATATATAAAATTAAAAAATTCTAACATAAATATGTTATAAAATCACTACAAAAATAGCTATTTTGTTTCAACATTTCTGGTGTCTTATCAAGTGATGGTGTTGAATGTAGAAATTTTCTTTATTCAACACCATTTTTGTAGTGATTTTATAACAGTTATGTTAGAATTTTCAAATAAATAATTATATTTGCTATACTCTGTTTTGAGTACTCTTTTAAGAATAGTATTTGTTGGTTATTGGAATTTATTCTGTATACATCAATCCTATACTTGGGTATATATATATATATATATATATATATATATATATATATATATATATATATATAGATATATAGAGAGAGAGAGAGAGAGAGGTGTGTGTGTGTGTGTGTGTGTGTGTGTGAATAAAGACAAAAGGAAAACTTTTCTTTACCAACACATTTTGTCCTCTGATAGACTTTATCAAGACAAATATAAGAATTTTATTTTAAAACATATTTATAAACAGCAGTAAAAATATTATTAGGTTTTCAACATTATTAAATATAAGAATGCTCAAAAATGTTCTTAAGGCTAACTGTAAAAGTTAAGGTAAACTATGGAGGGTGCTAGGTAATTTAATGCCTAATAAACAAAAGTGAGTAAATGTTGTTGAATTTCTTAATTTCTTATTTGTTTATTTATATTTAATTTTTTATATTAATGTAATTATTATTTAATATTTTATTTTAATAAATTATTTATGCATCTATTTATTTCTGAAAAGGTTTTGATTTAACCATTTTCTTTTAATTTTTTTAAATGTTTCCTTTTGTCTTTTTACAAATATATTTTATTTATATCTGAATTTTTACACATACTGAAGTGTATGCTGAAAAGTTCTTGGTTTAATCCACTTCCCAAAATCTGATGGTGTTTGAGGAATACTTTCTTGGTCATGCTGAAAACTTTCAACGTTCTTTCATATACTGGTGTGCAAATATTTTTGTGGGCACCATCTAACAAAAGATGGACCACTTTAAGCAACTTGAAGCTATAAAAAAAAAAAAAGATCATGCAAAACTATTGAACCAATGAATGATGCAAGATGATAAAGTTATGATAATATGCAAATTTCTAAGTTGGAATTGTTCCATCTTATTAAAACAAGTGTAAGGTGTTTTGGCAAGTCATTCTAGTTGAACATTAGCTTGCTTTTCTATACTAAAATCATGGATAAATTACTGCTGAAAGAAAGACAATGGTTGTGACTTTGAACGGGAAGATAACACAATGTGAAATAGCCAGGCAACTAGGAATTTCCAGAAATTGTGTTCAAACCATCCAAAACATGTTTTCTAGTACTGGATGTGTTTTAAGTGCAAAGAAAACTGGAAGACCACAAAACTTAAACAAGAGAGATAGAAGAAAGTTTGTGAGAAGCTTTGGTAGGCAATCCAAAATTAACAGCCAAAAAGTGAGGGGTGAATGCAGTCATAACAGTAAGGTTTCACTTGATACAGTTCACAGAGTATTACAAAAAAAAAAAAAAATAAAAATAAACAACTGAAACCAGCATATAGCAGCAAAAAGCCATCAGGATAGATGAAGTGGTCAATAGAACATGGGATGCTGGAAAGTACCAAAAACTAATTTTTAGTGATGAATGCAAAATAGTTACATTCTAATGCAAGAGAATACATAAGAAGACCAAATAGAGAAAGAAACAATGAAAATTAAATCACAAAGAGGGTAAAATTTGTTTATGGACACATAAGGATGTGAAGTTGCGTCAAGTGTGATGGTAAAAGAAAATTGGTAAAAATTGATGGAAATCTAAACAGAGAAAACTATATTAGATTTCTATGGTCTAATCTACTACCAGACTATGAAGAGGGAAAAATCTTTCAGCATGATGGTGCCTCTTGCCACACATCACTTACTACAAAAATATTTCTTATAGATGAAGATGTTTAAATTTTGTAAGACTGGCTAACACAAAGTCTTAACCTCAATATGATTTTGAACAATGGATGTATATGGATTGTTTTATGTATGTATCTAGAGTTATAGGAATGTTTTATTTTCCAAACATGGCCAGCACATTGTGGCCATGCTCATAGTTGATATTATTGAATATTGGGTTTTACTTCTTTTTTTTTTTATTAATAATGCTTTAAAAAAGAATAAAAAAAACTTAACCACAGTACCTTGTCAGTCATTTTAATTAAACTTGTATAAAAGAGGGATTGCTGCCCAAATACACAATTATATATATATATATATATATATATATATATATATATATATGTATGTTTTTATTACTGTAAGTTATTTAAAGTGGATACCTATATGAGTAGACAATCCATTTATTTTTAAGAGTATCTTATTTTGTTTACTCAAATATGGGAGTCCACCAAAATGCCATTTAAAGTAATAAAAATATATTGGATGCGTGTGCAGTGTTTCCTTGAAATTTGTAGTTGAGGATGTCATTTTAAGTTTTCTTCATTATATTGTTGATAATATTTCCGCTTTTCTATGATTGTGCCTTCTGATATTTGAAATGAATTGTTGATCACAGAATCAACCCTGCATCTGAGATGGTCATTGTCCCAGAATTCATTGTTAGGCTTCTTCCTTCTTGTTCATTTTGATTCAGTTTACTGATGTTGAATGATTTCTGTAACAATGACCCCTATTTTACATGTCCACCTTCACAATTGTTAGGTTAGATTTTGAATGGTTTTTCTTGATGGAGTCACAAGTGTTTCTTAGGTGTACCTGTTGAGAAATGATCTTCAGAAGGTTCAGAATACATTTTAACAAGCATTTTTACCTTAGCTCAAAGACTGACCATTATTAACCACCAATGGAAATGCTTGTTTTATTTACCTAGTTTGTAGATTTCCTACAAATTCAGTAAACAAAACGGGTAGAAAAAATCCACTATTTTAATTATTTTAACAAGCATTTCTATTGAAAAAATACTATTAAGGTGAGAGATCAATAAAGAATGGGAATTAAGAAGACCATATATATATATATATATATATATATATATATATATATATATATATATATATATGTGTGTGTGTGTGTGTGTGTTCCTGATCAAACTGGACTCATAAATAATTACATCGGTTACACAACCACATGCTTATCCAGACGTCTTACGTTACACCTATCTGATCACAGCTCCATTAGAACCCATTTAAACACACACACAAATTTACCAGACTCTATTAGAAACATACTTGTAGAAAACACAAATATATTAACTGCATCCACCTGCAAAAAAAGACTAAAAATAATGGAAGCTTTAATAATAAAAAAGAAAAAGCCAACTCTTAACAATATTAACTACAAACAAAGCCACAATGTGCTAACCGTATTCAGAAATTAAAAACATCCCTACCACACACTAAGACATACACAGAACACACACACTCAATTAAGCTGAAAAATCAAATCATCCTTGATAATGGCTAAAGGTATAGCCAAAAGTGCCCGGAAATATAAAACATTTGGACAGTTCTTACACACCAGAAAAGAAAGCTCTTGTTTGAACACAAGAAAAATTAAATAAAAAGCTTAACCG